>JAVJIF010030111.1:0-399426 GCA_038442645.1 Agave tequilana
GCATGGACCACACAGAGGATTGTCGCTAGATTGCAGGTGCAGTCCGGAGCCTTGGGCCGCGACTAAGCTCGCATAAAGCGCGTCACGAGTCGCACCACGCATGCCCAATGCACGGCCTCATTTGTGACTGCACACAACTACGTCTCAATGCGAGAACGCACGTGCATTGACCGTGGTGAGGGTCGAGGGATCGCACACGTGCACATGTGTACGCATAGTCCTCCACATGTAGTTTTCTTGATTGGATCAATTTGTTCATATGTCATGATGGGATCACACATGGATTGAATACATGATTGAATCCTGCAGTGGGATGACGTGTGTTTTTTGTTAATACATATGCTAGTATCCCAAGGTGTGGATCACACGTGTGTATGTCATTTGCTATAATATTCCACGGAGGGAATAATACATGCGTGTTTTTTGATCTTTCGATGTTTGCTTTTTGAAAATTGATGGGCGGTAGTTTTTTGTTTTATTATTGTGCAACCAAGAAAATTACATTGGTGGTGGCTGAAAAGCGTGCGACCTTCGCGATCCTAGAGTTTTCTAGTTGTTGCCACAATAATAACGAACTACACACATGACCGATATGATGTTGCAAAATGTGTTTTTAATCCCAACAATCTCTCTATACATATGAATGGACTCAAAATCAACTACAGCAAAACTTTTGAAAGAATAAAACTCAGAAGAGATAATTATGATTTACAGTCACACAGTGTGCAGTTTGACATAAAAATGAGTATCTTAAAGACGGTATATATCATGAGCTTGTCGAGCTACCAGAAGATTGCATGTCTAGTGTTTGATGAGAGGACACGATTAATTACATTGAGTATCATCCATGATGATGTCATGCATAAGTTCCTAAATAATGAGACTACATTCCCGTTGTGAAAAAGCGTGAAAGAGAAATAAAAAGATACTGGTGTCTCAAGCCAAGTTCTTTTCCTAAACTTTGATACCTATAGAAGAACCCGAGTAATATGATGCCTAAACACCTTAGTTGGTGACAGATAATTCGTGAATTAAAATGGATGGGTGTGTGGGTGTCTGATGACGAACGCGCAACAGGTGCAATCTGTCCTTAGGTCGTTGCCTGCTAGTTGGAACAAGATCAAGCCACACTTGACGCATGCGGATTACGTCAAAAGTTTGCCTGACGTACTACAATCCAAAACAGGTTGTTAACTAGGGATCAGCTATCTAAATTTAGAGTCACACTGCAGATTGAGTGTGTGCTGTGCAAGTCCAGCCGGAATCCATACAGCACCTCTTTTTGGATTACCCATATTCTGGGTATCATTATGCAGGCTGAAGCTAAAGTTGACTGAGAACAACATAACTTTCAAAGAAGCAGCCCAGGAAATTTTTGCAAAATTCAGCCATAAGAGTAAGGTATCTTTCATTGCAAAAGCCTTCATCTCAGCAACAATATGGCACCTTTGACAAGAAAGAAATAGAAGAATATTTCAGATGCAAGAGATGAATAAAGTGCTGGTTTTCAAAAATCTTAATGAGGATATCCATGTCTTGATATAGAACTGCCATTAGAAAGCAAGTACAGATCATGCAGGGGAAGAAATACTCAGTAATTGGGCTTTTTAAAATTGTATTCTGTTTAGCTAAGTTCCTACAAAACTACGTCTATACGAGTATTGTTGATGGATGGTAAAAACCCTCTCCTCAACCTAGAACAATCAAATATATGGTGGTTTTAAGATGGATTTATAGAGGAAATGTATTGTGTATATGTTTACAGTCAATAAAATCATTTTACCTTCCAACACACACACACACATATGAAAGGTAAGATAAGATACTAAAAGCCATATAATGCTATACATCAACTAGCAAGCTATACTTAGCCGGTACTTTGCATTTCCACACGCACGAACATGCCCCCCCCCCCCCACCCACACACAAACAGATATATGGCGGTTCAGCTGCTCCTTCTAGGGTTCCTCAACGGAGAAATCTGGCTCTTCCACCATTGATTCAGGCACTGATCACGCTCAACCTTCTCAGAGACTGCAGATAAGAAGACAGTTGAATCTTTGAAAATCATCAAGTCTTTGCCCTAATTTGTTGTTTTAACTACCACTTAACCACAATCGCTTGTTTTGTCTTATATTTTTTTCCTCCCTCTTCTTCTACCACTTGTTCTTCTCTTTCCTCTTCTTTTTCTTCCACTTTGCCTCTTTCTTCTCTCTTTATAATCTTGTTCTCACGAATTTGCATACCCTTCATAGGTTGATCTTCTTTCAACTCTTCTATTTCGTAATCTTCTTCTGTCTTCTCTTCAAACTCGTAGATTTCTTTAACTTTTTCCATCTCCACTTTGATCTCGTAGATCTCTTCAACTCTCTTTGTCGCTTTCTCCGACTCTGACTTTGCGTACTTCTTCCATCCTCTTTTTTCTCTCTTTCTTTGCATGTCTGGCTCAAAAGATTCCAAGCATGCTTTATCGTTCCACCTCTGATGATGACGAAAGTATTTTCATCACCTACATGATATATTAATAATTGGCTATATTGTCTCCTCCTTAGATCCCTTTCACTTGATGTTAATCTTCCCCAATCCGTTAGTTTCTCTTAACCTGTGTCCATAATCTCTCAGACGTATTCAGAAATCAACAATTTCTTCATTCGGATACTCCAACTCTAGTAGTTATCTTAGGTTAGATAAAGAACAACAAGTTGCATCTACTTGTTAGCCATCTTTTTTTGATACCGATAACGAACCAATTGTCGATGATGACGATAATTGGTGCAAAGATGAGTAAGGATTTTATAACTCTGATACCAATGTTTGTCTTTGCTACGAAGATTGCTCGACGAGCGTGTCATGGAATAATTGAATTAAGGAAGGGTGTTGAAATTATAATTCAATTCCAAATCATATTGGTATTGGATTTGATTAAAGTAGAGTCAAACTAGGAGTTTCTATTTAGAAGAGTTTGTATCATAGATACAGTAGGAGTTTTTATTTGGAGTTTCCTTATAGTAGTAGAATTTGGTTATTATAGTTTGTATAGGAGTAGAAGATTGGAGATTTGCATTTGTATAAATAGAGCATAAAATGCCTCAATTTTGTATGAGATAACAATAGAGTCAATTCAATAAAGTTAGTTTTCTTTCCTCCATAAATTTCTCTCTCATATCTTCGCCAAAGACAAACAGTGATATAAGAGCCACTAATTGCTAAAAGGACAAAAGAGGACAAAAGGCAAAAAAGCCTTTAGTCCCATATTGGAAAGGGAATGAGATGGATATATGGTTAAATAAAATTAGACCCAAGACTCGATTACAGGGTTTCCCCTTTTGGGTCAAATTGGATTTCATGACTATTAGTTCAATATCCATCAAAATTAATGGGCATTTGTCCTAACAAATGGTATCAGGACCCATGATGAGAATTCTTGGGCTAAATTATAAGCACGGAATGGGCATTATAGTACAGGCGCATGCGGCTTATGTTATGGTAGGTCCTATTATAATAATAAATCGTACTATGGTGCAAGTGAATTAGCAACTTTATGCCTTACAGTTAATCAAGACACTATTTACATAATTGGTGATGATTGTGAAAAGGTTTAAGTCGTGCCTTGAGACAAGTTTCATCGACGAGAGAAGATTCAAAGCATACTCGCAAGCACATGACAGAACATAGTTCAAGGTCAAGATTGTGACAGTTGATCTCAATTCAGACTCTCCAGTACATCTTTACTGGATAAGAGTCAAGGCAGAGATTGTTAAGGCTGTGACTCGAATCTAACTCACAAACACTCTTGCTAAAAAGGACAAAAGTGGACAAAAGGCAAAAGGGACTTTAGTCCTATATTGGGAAAGGAAAGAGATGTATATATGGTTAAATAAGATTGGACAAGAATCCATTAGAAGGTTTGTCATTTTTGGGTCAAATTGGGTTTCATGACTATGAGCCTAATATCCATCAAAGTTAACGGGCCTTTGTCTTAGCACATGTGATGATGGACTAGCCTCAAATCCTGTTACAGAGTTTTGGGTCTGTGGTGGATTAAAATCTCTATTTCTCGACATCCCTCTGAGTATAGGTTGTCAATGACGACTACTAGAATATACATTTTCAACGCTGTGAATAGTCACCCTCTGAGGAAGATCCGTCTTCAATGCCAATTAAAGACTTGAAATCAGAAGTAACATATTATGTAATTGATGCTGACACGTCCTATAATCTTTTGCTCGAACGGCCTTGGATCCACGCCAACTAGATCATAGGATCCACCCTCCACCAATGGCTCAAATATGTGGATGACAAGGCGATGGTCAGGACAGTATTTGTCGAAATACAGCCGTTCAAGGGAGTGAAAAACTATTCTTGATACAGTAGAGAATCTCTACTGTATCAAGAGAACGGTAAAATAGTGAAAAAACGTTACCAGACGACATCGACGGCGGTAACGAAGCGGACTCAGAATCAGGAGAAGACCTAGTGGCTACTTTTAATGAAGAACCAATTGTAGCATATTTTAATGATCTTGATTGTAATAATTCTGCCGAAAATGACGGGGAATGGGTCCTTAATGAAAATGTCAATTTCGATTATTCTCTATATTTTGATGATATACATTGTCCTGTTCATAGTGATGTCAACCATAGATCCAAGCCGGCTGGTTAAAATGGAGGGGGGCAACATGATTTTTATGTGATCGTAACATTCCGTTATGGTTGAAGGGAAAGTTTTATCAGACTGCTATTAAGCTAGCTTTGTTATATGGCACAGAATGTTGGGTTATAAAGAGACATTATGCCCAGAAGATGGGTGTGGTAGAGATGCGCATTCTTCGTTGGATGTGTGGTAACACGCGGAGACATAAGGTGAGAAATGAGGATATTCGTACTAAGATAGGTATAGCCTCTATAGAAGAGAAGATGAGAGAAAACCGCCTACGATGGTTTGATCATATGCGACGTAGACCTACAAATACACCAGTCCGACGAGTAGAGCGTATCAATTTAGGGCAAGTTTAAAGAGCGCAAGGGAGACCGAAGAAAACATGAATGGAGGTAATACGACAAGATATAGAGTCTAAAGATCTTAGTGAAGGCATATTGCTCAATAGGAATGAGTGGAGAAAGCTAATCCATGTGCCCGATCCGGCGTAATTCTCTTTTGGTTCATGTAGCCTACCCCAAATACTTGGGACAAATGGCTTAGTTGTTGTTGTACATTGTCCTGTTGACATGAGTCCCTTACATGTGCCTATGTCAATGTTGACAACATGCATGCATGTAGAGGAAAAAGATGGATCTGTCTTCATAGTTTCATCTTCGAAAAAGGACCACTCGCCAATTATATTTGGCAGAGTCCGACCTCAGATTGCTATATCCAACGACTCAGACGAAGATCTAAAGGCCCCACAGTTCTTTCATTATACACGGTCAACACACCGTATGCAGTGTTCTAAATGGCGGCCACAGCGGCTACATCGGCCGAGAAAATTTATCGGAGATGAGGATATATCGGGGATATTTTCAAAAATCGGATGTCAAAATCGGACTGTAAATATACATATCTTCTTGTCTTAAATCGCAACTCAATAAAACAATATATGTATAAATTATATAAATCTACATAAAACATCATACTTATATGTTTAAGATATACTTAACTCGATAACTTGCATTAAGCCTATGAATCCATAATCACTATCCAAGTGTAGAATTTTCAAAAATTTCACATTGGCACATCACTCGAATTATCCAAATACCTAACCTAGAAATTGGGTGTAAAACGCTATATCGGGTCCAAAAACGCCAAAATTGCGGCCGATATATCGGCTTCATGCCTATTTATCGGCGATTTTGGATGAAAAACGCTATATCGGTTTGGATGTGCCAAATCATTGCGGTTAGGTGCCATAAACGCAATATCGGCGCAATATCGGGTTATATCGGGGATATTTAGAACACTGCCGTATGATGAAGAAAATGGGGTATAACCGACATCGTGGTGAAGGCTTGAATTTTGAAAAGAGACGGCGATCTCTTTGCAATCTTTCGTGCGAAAAGGAAAGTCTGCCAACTACTATGATCAGACACGCAAGGAGTTGGGATAAGTCACTCTATCCACTCAATCTGAATCAGAGTATGAAGAATCTCTATCATCTCATTCCTCAGACTCATCAGACTGGGAATCGAATGTGCTAGCCTCAAATCGCCTGTGGTGGGTTCGATCCACTGCACTGAAAGTTACCCTGTTTTAATCCGCCATCGCACTAGCAGTTCCCTATGCTAGTCCATCCACTAGACTGGAAGTTTTCATGTTGCAGTCCATCATCACATTAGCAGTTCCATGTGCTAGTCCACCCTTCCACACCGGCAGTTTTCCTCTATCTGTCCTTCCTACCATTCCACCTACTTATTCTCACGTCCGAGGGTTTTAGGCCGACACCACACCTGTGCTCCTAATTTGAAAGGTGTTCTTTTCTGTGTGTGTTCTGACACGTATCACCCAGGAGCGTCTTAAATTGCTTGAGGTGCGTTCATCCACGGTAAGCCGGTTTTTATCCACCACCGACCCAAAACTCCATTACAGGATTTTTCCTTTTGGGTCAAATTGGGTTTCATGACTATTAGCCTAATATACATTGAAGTTAATGGGTCTTTGTCTTAACACATGCCTCCTGCACATCTTCTAAAAACCCAAGACTAAAAGTACCATATTTATGTTGGTCACAAAGAAAATAAAAAACAGAAAGGGAAGGAAAAATAAAGGATGTCATTTTCAATAGATCGTAATACTAGACTGAAAATGAAAGTAATATTGGACCTCATTATTCTAATCATCATGCGATCAATTTGGGAATTGGAATTCAACTGCTCTCTCGTTTTCCTATCATGTATTGTTAGAAATTGCATTAACATTCAAATATACATAATACATATATTTTTTTTTTTTGAAAGGTAAATGTTACACAACATATATGTATATGTATAAATATGTCTGTTTCTGTGTGTTTATGCATTTGCTTATTCATTCTTACCTATTTAGTACAATTAGTTTTGTTTCAGTACAGAATAACAAACTCACCCTTTGATGCACTCAGGCCCATTAAATGATGGTTTACCCATTGCAGTGGTGACAGGATACCAAACCTACGGGGGGAAAATTGAGGACAACCAACAATTAATAATAATCACGGCTAATTTAATAAAAATAAATAAATAGTAAATTGTATTGATATAGAGAACAAAATATCAGAAAAGAAGCTTGGAAAGGCAAATTGCAAATTATTGGTACTTTTTTTTTTCTTTTAAGGGAATCATACATTGAAATGCTAAATACCGCGTTGGACACTTTTAAGTCCGCAAGACTACAAATGGAGAACCGACCACTAAAGTTTTTTAATGACCATTTTGAAAGTCCCCACCCCAGGGTCAAAAAATAATAACAAAAGAAGACTACAAAGTTACGAATTAAAATCTACATGGTTTTAATAAAATTTAACTGTTTTAATAAGCAAGCACAACTTATCCACATATTTGCAGTTTAATGTTCAACACAAGAAATATAAGTGATGTAATAGTAGTCAAGGACCACTTACAAGATCAGGGTCTTCACAAGGCAAAAGGATTGTTTCATGTTTGGCTGACAAATCATTTAACCATAGATTAATCAAATCAACGTCTCTCAAAATAACAGGCATTCTATCTGCTTACAGTAATGAAGAATGATTAAATAGTGATTGGCTGACAATTAAGCATAGATAGAATATAGAAACTACATCAAAAAGTTAAAAGAAAACGAAAATGGAAAGATCACTTTTAACATCACTATTAACTAACACTGTTCTTAGTTGAACTTGACCCAATAATTCTTTCAGCTAAAAAGTTTTAAAATAGTCCATGCATATGTATGCACGAGTGAGAGTGCATGCACAATCACTCACCCAACGTTCCCTAACCCGATAACCTTTTTACCTAGAAGTGTCATAAATATATACATACTGTACGCTCAAAGACCAACAGCTGGGGCGGGTCCCGCAGCCCACACCGCTATGGCAAAAAATGGGGTTATAATCCAAGTCATCTAAGCTTTTTCCCATCAATATGGACTATGGAGCATAGTTCAAAATTGAGACCATACATGCGATTAACAAGATACCATTGACTTGCTATTCACCGCCCTACTAGAGGCAGCAAAAGATTCTTGACTAAAATAAAATAAAGCAAACATGCACAGAGAGAGGGAAAGAGAGCACAAATTCCTAAGATAAACACTATGAAGCAACACGCACACGCACGTGCGCGCGCATATGTGCACACGCACAACACACGCACGCACACACATGTGAGTGCACGCACACACATACATGCACACATGCGCGCGCGCACACTGAAAGAGAGAGATCAGTAGTTCATGTTAATCCCGATGGACTAAACCAAAATGAATCCAAAGACACGTGAGTTGAATAATTTTTGCCCATTGTCTAAAGATCTCATTTCTTACATTTGAAGAAACCATCAATTTTACAACCACTTGATCCATGAACAAGTGAAACAAATCACATGATATCATTTACATTTCAGGCCAATGAAGATCATCATCAGTGGTGTACATTATCCAATGGAGCATGGGGATTAGGGTTATATAAAGACCATAGGAGGGAGTTCCCTTTGATTGCACTTGATATCCCGTGTCCTCATGTATACAACACATATATGTAGAGTGAAAGAGTGGCGAAGTTGACAAAGAACAAAAGTTACTTTCTTTGAATGACTATTCCATACTATTTCATATTAGAATTAAGCAACTATTTCAGCTCGAGTGGACCATCAATTGAAAATTATATTCTGCCAACATGCTATTTATTCACCTCCGCTACTTGCAATTTCTTAATCCAGAATTTTGACATTTTGATCGAGAATTTCAAGACAAGTTTATATAAAATGCTATAGCTAATGGACATGACTTTTAAGTATAACATGTCACTGAAACAAGTCTAATTCACATATAAAAATATTATGAATAAACAAACAATCACCTGGCACACGGATGAACAGACCCAATTAATCCAGTGCAGTATACCAGAAACACATGGCTGCAAATCAAATCAAATAACTTGGGATTTATGTGCATCAATTCCAATTTGTTCTGACAATGTTTGTGTTTTGGGTACTTTCCTCACGTTAAACCGAGTTAAGTGCAGTTGTAATAGAACATGAAAGATTTGCAAACACAAGATGAAAGATCAACAAAGTATTTTTAAATAATAACCGCCAAATCAAGTCTTAAAATGTCCTATAGTATAGTCATTCTTAAGGAGCGGGTCCTATTCTAGCATGCCCATCCAATCTTCCCACCTCATATTTTCCATTCAGATTCCATATATGGAACAGACTCTATGAATATGTACTATGCATATTTTCTTGGCTTCTCCATACAAATTGGCATCCTTTGGATAACAAATACCAAGAGAGAGTAGCAGGAGATTATTCCAACCCCATTTTTCTCTCATATATATATCAGCCATTTGTGACACTGTAGTGGTCAAGATCTGATTAACCCCAAGGATCGTGACACGTGTCCCACCGCATCAGAGGTACCTCAAGTAGACAACACGCTCAAGATGCCAAGCGGCTCACATGCAACCCTAAGGAGAGAGAGTCTTAGGCCCAACCCTGAGACACATCCCAACTCCGAGGAGAGGACCCCGAGTCCCTTCTCACCCCGACATCCGTGACTATCAGACTTTACCCCGACTTCTACTGGACACAGCTCAACAACAATGTTTCTGGATCGCAAGAACGGTTATGCCTGTCACGAAATCCCCACGTTCTAAATGCCCCCATATTCCAGCATGGATGGTTATGGACAACGGCAGATATCTTAGCATGCAATTCCCAACATTAAAGCACGACAATATAAACGGATATGGAATGATCTTAACCGCGTGTCATAAATCACGGAGAAAGATCTGCACCATCAGTTACGTCACAAACATCTCACTTATAGGCCAAGAACTGACGAATCGAAGGGGAAGAGAGAAAAAGAAAAAAAAAAGAAAAGAAGAGAAAAAAATGTACTGGGAAAAACCCTCTTGTAACATACACAAAGAAGATAGTGAATCCTTCCTCTCTCCTCCCTGTGATTTTTTCCATTCTGGGTTTCTACGTAAAAATTCCTATCTATGTCTGTTCTCTTGGCTTTTTACTGCAATATCGTTGACTTAGCATTCTACAATTTTATGTATATGCTCGTAGAAGTTTTACGTATATGCTCGTGGAAGATTGTATTCATAGCACGTTGATATGTTGCCCTGCATTCTTCAATCCGAAGGGCATCACAGTGTAGCAATACACCCCTCCCTAGTGGTGTTATGAAGGATGTATGCTTCTCATTTTCAGGATAAATCTTGATTTGATTAGATCCTGAGAAGCCATCCATGAAGGACATCCTCTCGAATCTGCACGGGATCGGAAGAGAAAACTCGTCTTTGGAACAAACAGCGTTTAGATCGTGAAAATCTAGTGTTTTAAATACCAGATATTGGCGATAAATCGGTCGGTAAAATTGTATACTGGATATCAGATACCGGGTGATATATCGCGATATGGTACTAAATACCAGACGTCATACCGGACGAATAATATAGATGTGATTGCCTACATAAATCATATGAAACTACTTAAAGTAAGTTTAGGGTCATACACTCATAGGGGATACTTATCTTTCATAGAAGTCCCTCAAATTCGTTTGTATAAGCTCCTCAAATGCGTCATGTGTCGATATATCGGATATATTCATATTAGATATCGGCCGACATATCGACCACATGGCGAAATATTGGCCTATATCGGTCCAAAAAGATATCCGGTAAAATTTTGCACTTATCGCATCGTTTTGGATAAAATACCGATATCTCGGCCGATATACCGGTATATCGGTCGAGATTTAAAACAGTGCGAAAATCAATGCAAATCTGGATCTTCCTATTCTTCTTGGAGACATGCACGAATTGGCCACCCAATCAGGGTGTTGTTCCTCTCTGATGAAACTATATTCTATGAGCTTTCTGACTTCTGATTCGATTGCTTCCATGATCTCTAAATGAAACCATCGTTCCTTGACTGATTTCGCATTCGGATTGATATTGAGGCGATGTATGGCTACTTGCAGATCAAGTCCGGGTATGTCCTCGTAGTCCAAGCTAAGACATCTATATACTCTGGTATAAAGTGATTAGGTTTTCCTTCTCGGAGGGCGATAAACTTTCGCTTATGAAGATGGGTTTGAGATTTACCTCATCTCCAAGGTTTATCTGAACCACTTTATCTTCTATGGGCGGCTCACGTTATTCAAAGTATGTCCCAAAAAGTATTTAAGTGTTTTAATCCAGAGATCAGTATCTGACTGGATCATTTCTTTGACTTTATCTATATCTTCATCTTTCAGGTGATTGGTCGAAACTATGTTTACTGAAAGGCTTTCGAAGATGGTACCAACGCTGACATCTGACTCCCACGATGTGTCCTTGATGAATGGTTATGACAGACCCACTTTTCAGATTCGGGATTTGATGAGACTGAAGTAGATACATAATCCAATCCCCTTCGCATCTTATGATAATAGTCAGAGGCTTTACCTTTCGGCACAAAGGATCAAAGTAATGTTCATCTTCCTTTACCCAAGTTCAAGCGAGATCTTTTAGTATGATAATATCTCATTCTCTCTAGTATGCAGTGTGACTTCTTTCCATAATGAAAGAATCGTGGAGATTCGGAATCACCCTCCTAACTTTCACGAGTCTTTAGCTCAGACTCGATCCTCCCAAATAGGATTGACTTTTGACCCTTGTATTTGATTGGCACTTTGAAAAAGGCTTCATGTGCGTCACTCACCCTTTCACGCGTCATGAAGGATGGCCTTATCGGGGCGTGCAATGATGTTAGAGCATACATTGCAGATACAGGATCACTATCTACGTCAGTACTAGTATCTGATGGTACCGAATCAGAAGCTAATGCAGAAAGGTAAGCCAAATCTAAATTTTCATTAATAAACTACTCACCTTCAACATCGGCAGTGTTATTAAAATCGAGCTTATCAATGCTCGTTACAAAAGGGTTTATTTCTCAGGGACACTTTTCTTCTGATTCTAGCTCAGTATCAGCCTCGTTGTCAGAGTCAGGATCTTCTGGAGATGGATTCTTACAGCCGAGAGAGTCTTGGTAGAGGAGAGAGTCTGAAAGTAGTTCTCTACCCCCTTGGACGGATGCTTTTCAGCAATCAACGTTCTCACTTCTCCTCCTTCATCGACATATTTCATCACCTGATGAAGGGTGGACGAGATGATGGAGTTGCGATGAATCCATGGGTGTCTCAGCAACAAGTTGTAGGACGTATCAGCATCAATGACATAACACGTCACCTCAGACTTCAAGTCCTCGATCTGGCACTTGAGCTTGATCTTACGTATCGGGCGCGTACCATTGGCGTTGAAACCATAGATGATAGGTTGGGTGGCGCTCAGCTGATGGATGAGCATCCCCGAGTGTTGCATGACCCTGCGGTGCATAATGCTCAACGCGGAACCTGAATCAAGTTGAATGCAACTCACTTTAAATGATCCGATGTATCCAGTGTAGTACAAGAGTCTGTTATGTTTTCTTTTGATATGCATATCATCCGAAGTAAATGTGATGCATGGGAAATGCTTAGAGGTCTGATGACAGTGTCTGTTGTCTTCCTCTTCGAGCACAACAGGAATCTGGGCTATAAAAACCTCTGAGTCTGCTAATGCTTCTCTAAGAGCGTCCCTCGTAGACTTGGAGAGTCTCAGTTGCACATAGATAGTGATACGGGCGGGGATGTTGGCGAGCTGAGCCAAGACATCAAAGCGGAAGGGAGTTGCCGATCGTTCTACATTGTCTTTTTGAAGAGCTTGGTATAAACAGAGCATTTTCTGTTTCTACACGGATTGCTTCATGCATTGCTCAGTTGTCTTCTTAGTTAGCTTAGGGAGACTCGCCACCACCTCATCATATTTTTTCAAGTACTATTTGCTAGACTGAATTTGGATGTGGGAGGGGCATCTTGATCAACAACGAGAATAGACTCTTCTTCTGAATCGGTGAGAGGCAACACCTTTCTAAGTTTCTTTTGAAGAAACACTCACCACATTGCAAGAAGATGCTTTACCTTTGCCTCTGGACTTTCTGTTAGTCACAGTAGTCCACTGCTGGCTTTCGATAATGTTAGGGTGAGCCCGCATTATCTCTCCACGAGGAGAGGGGCAGGGACAAGACCCTTCTCCTCCTTATTGTAGGGATCAGTATTAATCACCCTTAGTTCTCTTTTTGGGATGAGAACCACTCTGGTTGGTGCTTACGGGAGATCCCTGCCAAATTGAAGGGACGTCACATTGGATGTCACTTTCTTCTTCTCTGGGTGGAGTTTGAGCACATCTACATCGATCAGAGCTTGGAGAACATCTTTGAAGATGTAGCAGCTCTTGGTAGGATGTCCCACCATCCTGTGATACAAACAGCAATTGGGATCATTCGTCTTTCCCACCTCTTCAGGGCGCTTTCCTTCTGACAGCTTGAGCTTGTTGCTCTTGTGAAGCAACTTAAACAGAGAGATGACATGCTCATCCTTGAAGGAGTATTGCCTGTTAGCGCACGCTTGGCTTGAAGTATTATCCCCTCTAGCCAGTTGAGATTTGGTAGAGGATGTAGTCTTTCTTGCCAGGTATCTTTTCTTTTTGATTGAAAAGATTGCTCCGGCATGCGCCCGTCGACTTTTCATGTCTAGGCTGGCTTTCTTTTTCTTCAGCCTTGACTCTCGCGATGATCTCCTCTGCTTGTTCGCCTTACAAGATGAGTTTCTTCTGAGTGCGATATTCAGCTACTCCTATTTGAACCAGGAGCGTGGTTTGCAGGTTGTGAACTGAGTCATGCCGCTTGAACATCGGAGTGTCATGCTCCGAAATCTCTCCACAAACGTCTTGATTGACTCTCCTTTCTTCTGCTTTGTGACGAGGAGAGTTGGCACAGATATTTCTGCATCATCTTCGAAGAAGCGAGCCAGAAATAACTTCTCCAAGTGGGCTCATTTCTTGATAGAGCCAACACGGAACTTCATGAACCGTTCAAAGACAACCCTCTTAAGAGTGCCGATGAATAAATGAGCCATGATAATAGCATCGTTTGATACTACATTCTCAGTTTGGGATTTGAAGTAATTTATATGCTGGTTCAGTGAGCCCTTGCCATTGAAGGTGCAGAGTCAGTGGTTTAAACCTGGAAGGGTAGGGAGTAGCATCCCACTCAACCGGGTAGGATCTGACCACCCAACTTCCTGAAGATCGCTTCGATTTGCGATGGCTTCCAGGCATTTTTCGAGCTTATTCAACCTCTTGGCATGATTATCTTCAGTTTCTGAATTCTCTAGTATTCAGAAGAAAACTCAAAATTTTCATATCAGAGTATTCAGAAGTAGAGTTTTCACCCTCCTTCTCTTTACCCTTATTTTTGTTGGAAGAAGCGCCGTTTTTTTGAACCTTTCAACTTTCTCTTCTGCTTTTCAAACAAGAGAGCTACATCTTCTTCAGATCGTTGATATACTCTTGTTGGGCTTGGAGCATATCGTGTTGCGCCTGTTGCACTCAAGATTGCTCCTCAAATCTTCTGGCCATCTCTTCTGGAGTGTTAGCCATATATGCAAAGGCTTCCGTCTCCATGTAAGAGTTGGATGAATGGGACTCCGCGATGGCAGAGTGCTCATCGCTATTCCTCTGGCCATCAGGTTATAGTCGATCAGGGTAATTGCTCCTGTTCTGATCTGAGTGCATCAGTAGATTCCTTCAGGCTCGATCAATATTTCTTTCAAGCTTGAGGAACGTTTAGTATCCGATCTCTAGAGCTAAGGGCAGGTTGTTTCTTTCGACTTGCTTGGTGTGGCGCTCGGGCCCACCATGTTGGAAGTCATCTTTGGGTATTCAACATCAGAAAATGACTTCTTACGAGATCGTCGCCTCTTTACTGAATTTGAATTTGAAGCCTTCGACAGTCGGTTAAAAACTAATGGCTTAGTCATCTGAAAGTCGCAATGGCAATCAGAGAGCACAGCCGGGATGAGCTTCTCGCGATGGCACTGAGGAGCGATTTGATAAACACTCCTCTTCTTGACTTCCCTTAGATCAGCCGAAGGGGTATCTGAGGAACTAGCCTCAAACCCATAGGGGTGAGGGTTTCCCAGTTCAGGTTTGAACTTAGCCACTTGTGGCTGAACGCGACTCTCGCGTTTTAGAAGTGAAACGCAGAGATCGTGTTCAGGCATAGCCTCTAGCTGAATACGAGTCTCGCGTTTCTTAGGTGTAACGCGGGTCTCGCGTTTTGGCACAGCGAGAGGCTGAACGCGAGTCTCGCGTTTTGGCGCTGAGACACGCAGTTCATTCACCAGCGAATGCTACGCCTGAACGCGAGCATCGCGTTTTGAAGCAGAAGCGCACAGTTCGCTTTCTAGCGACTGTTGTGTTTGAACGCAAGCATCGTGTTTTGAAGCAGAAACGCGGGGCTGAACGCGAGTGTCAAACAACATTGTTTTCAGTTTCTGTTTGCGGACGACAAGCTTGACGTCTTCGTCGACATTCAGCAATCTACTTGGCTCGCAGGAGTTGTTGCGAAACCCCTGCAATATCAAAGTGAATCGTAAGAGTTGCATCTCAATCACTTGGAGTAGAGGTTCTCAAACCGCGATGGCGGTTAACTCGAGTTTGTTGAGCCTCAAGAGGAGTTTGACGGCGATATTGATCTTTGCCCTTGTGTTGGCTTTGAGCCATAACACTGGTCTTACGGGTCTCCAGAGAGACTTCATCGCAAGCTGTGTTGGCTCCAAGGGAGGTTGCATGAACCTCAAGAGAGGTTGAAGCGTTTGCCTTGTCGAAAAGCGTACGATTAACTTCCGAAGAAGTTTTTTCTTAAGAAGCCTCTGATGAGGCTGGAGAGTGAGTCTCGCTTCAGACTTTGTGGTACTTCTGCATGGATTTAGGGCTAACGAAGCACGAGGAAAGAAGTAGTTCAAACTTCTCTTGGTCGAATTCGATGACGAGTGATTCGACGGTCGATCAAATTAGCTTCAGGTCGGCTTGCGCTATGGCCTCTCATCGGTAGAGAAAATGTTCCCCAACAGAGTCGCCATCTTCTGTTTGTCGAAAAATTGAGCGTGTAAAATCTTTAATTACTTGCAAAGAGAATTACAACGAATCAAAATTTCGATTACAAAAGAGGGAAGGATGGTTGCTCTTCCCTTTGTTTAGTGTCGTGTTTTTCGTGTAGCGATGGAGAGTGAATCTTGCTCTTCATTGATGAGCTAAACTTGAAACTTGATCTTGAATCTTCTTGCTCTCGTTGATACTCACTAGTAAGGTATAAATCTTAAATAATGGCTTAAATCTCAAAGAGATTGAAAGTAGAAACTTGAACTCAACAAGTTATAAAGAGTCTTCTCTCTTCTCTTCCAACACTCTTGTGTGTATTCTCTCCTCTTTTTCAAAAGTCTTTTCTCTACAGCTTCTCACAGCTATTTACAGAGATTTCTGGGGTATAACTGATCCCTTAAATCTCTCCATAATAGGACATGTGGAGAGAAAGTGAGTGTAATTGACCCAGTAAATTATTCTAAATTATTCTGATATAATAGAAATGTGAGTCTCGCGTTAGACGCGGACCTCACTTTTGGCGTTGGAATGCGGAGCTCGCAGGCTCGCATTAGTGTTGAAATGCAGAGCTCAAAGGCGTACATTTTGTAGTTGAAACGCGACCTTGAGGTCCGCGTTTTGAAGAAACAACATGATCTTCGCGTTTGTCAAAGAATGGACCTTCGTGTTTGTTGATGAGACGCGAGATCTATGTTTTGAGTTGAAACATGACCCTTGTGTTTGGCATAAGACCCGCATTTTGAGGCTTTGTCTTTGGTAACTTTTAGACAGCCTACAACAAGTGTTGAACTCCCCCACAAGGTTACGTCCATATCAAACAGCCAGGGCCAACCAAGAATCATGTGACATGCATACATGGACATCGCACCAAATTTTTTTATATGTGACAAATTGCACAGGTACAAGACATCGTTCGTTTACCTCCATCGATGTTACGTTAACCCAGGCAACTTTATATGGGTTGTGAGATCATTTTTAACCCTATCTTCGAGATCAAACAGGATGACATGGCATTTATGCAACTTCCACTATCAACAGTGATTTTACAGTTTTTATCACCAATCTTTATCTACGTGTGAAAGATCGTGGTTCTACACCAGACAACAGTATCTTTAGATTGTGCTAGAGTACATCGAACAACAGCAACACACTTAATAGAGTTAATAAACTCCTCGTGTCTCGTATAATCCTCAGAATTGCTACCCTCATTTCCTAGAACACTTACTTTTGAGACGCATCATGCACCTCATCTGATTGATCAGTCAGGAAAATAGTTCTGGATTTTTGGGAAGAACTTCTCCACATGCGCATAACCTTCACATGTAAAGCATTGAGTGTGGGGGTTGGCCCGATGTACGCTCTCGGCTGGGTCCTTACCTTTAAGATCTCCTGTCGGAGTGGAACTGTCGGGGTTGGAACTGAGACTGTCCAAAGTTGGTTCTAGTGCCCTGGGTCTTATAATCTAAACCCTGTTGATAATAAGATCCTCGACAAGCATCTAAGTCCCGAACTATCTGATATGTGTGTTTTAGATTACAAACACCTCTTCCAAAGAGTTCTCTACGAAGATTATCACGCAGGCCATGTCCAAACCTAAAGAGGGTCATCTTGGGAAAAACTCGATCCCGACATTCAACATGTATCCTATTGATTCTCTAACCTAAGGTGTTCACTTGACCTTAATTTCCTCAAGGGTTTTGAGAATTTCAGGAATAAGGGAATCTATTGGTGAAGTGATACTAAAGGAAGAAGCATTGAGATTCATGTCTATACTGGGTTTATCTGAGTGGTAGACCTTGCCACTATAGGTATGCATGCACAACTAACCTTTCTTACTTTCTAAATGCTGAATTATATTTTAATGCTGGCGTGGAAAGGAGAGAAAGAGAAAGGGAGATATTAAATTAGGGTTTGTAAGAGTTATGGTTTTGTGGAGAGAATTTTTGTGTATGAATATTTTTTTTGAATTTTTAGCTCTGATCCCAAATTATTGGGAACAAACACAAATTTGAGAATCTCTCTCTAAGGTTTCTCACCAAGCACACTAGCTACAAAACTTTTCAAAATTAAATTTTAATTCATCCAAAAATGATGAGAAAACAAATACTAGTATTGGCCTTAAATAGGCTTACAACAACAGAGAAGACCATCACAACTAATATAGGACTAAAAGAAACTAACAAAATTAATATCCAAAAAAATACAAAAAGAGCAAATAACTAAGGTAACTGGTTCAATATAGCTAGAGTCCTCAAGCCTTAATCAAACCATAATGAAAGGTTGTGGTAACATTTCCTGGTGTAGAATCACAATCCAGGAGTGATGTCTCCCTCACCTATTCACCCCCTTTCTAGGATTCTACACTACTGGGCACCTTTATTGTTATGTCTGGTGAGAATACATATCCTGATTTTGATCTTCTAATTTCACTTTGCAAAAGCACTTCTTGTTATTGTCTAAATTTGTCTCTTATGCTCATTTGTGTACACTCTATAAAGCTTTTCTCTTCCATTAATTCTCACTCGGTTCAAAAGTTTATATCAGAAGCACTCTCACGTAAAGGTTGGAGGCCCTATACAAGAGGAGATGATGTCATTACAGCAGAATGCAATGTGGGATTTAGTAGCACTTATCTCATACCCCAAGGGAATAGTTCCACATCGATAGTTACTAAGAAAGTCTAGTGTATAATAATTCCTGTGAGCCTATAATTAATTGTAGCTAGCATTTTTGAGGGAGTAACCTTGAAAAAAAATGCCTGGGACATCACAAATGGTACCAAAGCTAACATCAGGCAGAAATGTGCAGAACTAAGTAACACATGAAACTAAGTGCAACACCACACAAAGATATGGAGGGGGTATCTCTTGAATCCGTAGAACCACCTCTCAAATTCATGAGGCCACTTCTAAAATCTCACATCATTCGATGAAGTGTTAGCATGTAGTATGGCGAGAAAGCCATACACTAAATGGGGGGAATATGTCATATACCCCAAGTGAATAGCCCCACATGGGACATTTACTAGAAAAGTCTCTGTAATATAATAGTTTCTATGAACTCAAAAATTAATCGTAAGTAGCAGTTTTTTGGGAGGAACCATTGAAAAAAAAAATACTGAAGGGGTTATATCTTTCATATGACCAAAGGACAGGTTGGTTAGTTGTAGATGGGCAGTATTTTAAAAAACCCGTTATGTAACCCGTTATAACTCATTACATAACGTAACACCGACCAATCGTTATGTAACAGGTCTAAAAAACGCAATGTTTGATAACTATGGTTATTTTGTCTGAAACTTACGTTACGTTACGTTATTAATGTAACGCACTGTAACCTACATTATGGTGAAAGTCGACTTTCTATAACCCCCCATATTCTTTCAGTCTATAGCAAAAAAAAATTCCCAAATCGCTCGCTCGTCCACTCTGCAACCACATTGTCGTCTCCTCGTTTGACGCCGAGAAGAAAGAAGACCTCTCTCTGATCGACAGCAAAAGAAGAACCATCTCTGGTGGTTCACCGTTGTGGTGGTTCTTGTCGGCGTCGTCTTCAAGCGGTGGTTCTCCGTTTTCAAGCACATGTAAGCTCTCTCTACCCCGACTCTGTCTTCTCTCTCTCCAGTCTCCCCCTGATCTCTCTCTCCCTCCTGATCTCTATCTGCTCTCTTCTTTCTCTCTCGATCTCTCTTTGCTCTCTCTCTCTCGAGGGAGAGAGAGCAAAGAGAGATCAGGAGAGAAAGCCGAGAGAGATCAAGAGGGGGGAGAGAGAGAGTGATAAGGGGAGAGAGCATAGAGAGATGATTGTGGGCAAAATATCAGAGAGTGAAGAAAACTGAATGTATAATTGAATAGCATATTGTAAATTCAATAGCATGGCTAAAAAGTTATAAATTATGATTAAATTATGAATTCTTATAGATTGAATTATGAATCTTTGTGTAGATTGAATAGCATGACTAAAAATTAGGAATTATAATGAAATATGTGGATCATATTGCTGTTTGTATAGATGAAATTATGAATTATAACTTGTGAATGTGAAAAATTGTTGTGATACTTGCTAAACGTTTTATATATTGCTTTGATATTTTTTTTAGATTTTTTAAAATTATTTTCTTATTTATAAAAATTCTTAAATATAGTATATATTTTTATTTTTATTAAATAAATATTAAATCACGTAACCTACGTTATACATTACGTTATAACCTATGTTAACATAACAAAGAAAAACGTTATCATTACGTTATCGTTATTTTAAACATTGGTACTGGCCTTAAATAGGCTTACAACAACAGAGAAGACCATCACAACTAATATAGGACTAAAAGAAACTAACAAAATTAATAACCAGAAAAAAATACAAAAAGAGCAAATAACTAAGGTAACTGGTTCAATATAGCTAGAGTCCTCAAGCCTTAATCGAACCATAATGAAAGGTTGTGGTAACATTTCCTGGTGTAGAATCACAATCCAAGAGTGAAGTCCCCCTCACCTATTCACCCCTTTCTAGGATTCTACACTACTGGTCACCTTTATTGTTATGTCTGGTGAGAATACATATCCTGATTTTGATCTTCTAATTTCACTTTGCAAAAGCACTTCTTGTTATTGTCTAAATTTGTCTCTTATTCTCATTTGTGTACACTCTATAAAGATTTTCTCTTCCATTATTTCTCACTCGGTTCGAAAATTTATATCAGAAGCAGTCTCACATAAAGGTTGGAGGCCCTATACAAGAGGAGATGATGTCATTACAGCAGAATGCAATGTGGGATTTAGTAGCACTTATCTCATACCCCAAGGGAATAGTTCCACATGGATAGTTACTAAGAAAGTCTAGTGTATAATAATTCTTGTGAACCTATAATTAATTGTAGCTAGCATTTTTGAGGGAGTAACCTTGAAAAAAAAATGCCTGGGACATCACAAATGGTACCAAAGCTAACATCAGGCAGAAATGTGCGAAACTAAGTAACATATGAAACTAAGTGCAACACCACACAAAGATGTGGAGGGGGCATCTCTTGAATCCGTAGAACCACCTCTCAAATTCATGGGGCCACTTCTAAAATCTCACATCATTCGATGAAGTGTTAGCATGTAGTATGGAGAGGAAGCTATACACTAAATGGGGGGAATATGTCATATACCCCAAGTGAATAGTTCCCACATGGGATATTTACTAGAAAAGTCTCTGGTATATAATAGTTTCTATGAACTCAAAAATTAATCGTAAGTAGCAGTTTTTTGGGAGGAACCATTGTAAAAAAAATACTCAAGGGCCTACATCTTTCATATGACCAAAGGACAGGTTGGTTAGTTGTAGATGGCCTATTGGCCTTAAATAGGCTTAAAACAACAGAGAAGACCATCACAACTAATATAGGACTAAAAGAAACTAACAAAATTAATAACCAAAAAAAATAAAAAAAGAGCAAATAACTAAGATAACTGGTTCAATATAGCTAGAGTCCTCAAGCCTTAATCGAACCATAATGAAAGGTTGTGGTAACATTTCCTGGTGTAGAATCACAATCCAGGAGTGATGTCCCCCTCACCTATTCACCCCTTTCTAGGATTCTATACTGCTGGTCACCTTTATTGTTATGTCTGGTGAGAATACATATCAATGTTTAAAATAACGATAACGTAATGACAACGTTTTTCTTCTATTATGTTAACATAGGTTATAACGTAGGTTACGCGATTTAATATTTATTTAATAAAAATAAAAATATATACTATATTTAAGAATTTTTATAAATAAGAAAATAATTTTAAAAATCTAAAAAAATATCAAAGCAATATATAAAACGTTTAGCAAGTATCACAACAATTTTTCACATTCACAAGTTATAATTCATAATTTTATCTACACAAACAACAATATGCTCCGCATATTTTATTATAATTTCTAAATTTTAGCCATGCTATTCAATCTACACAAAGATTCATAATTCAATCTATAAGAATTCATAATTTAATCATAATCTATAATTTTTTAGTCAAGCTATTCATTATAATTCATAATTCAATTTACAATATGCTATTCAATTATACCTCCAGTTTCTTCACTCTCTGATATTTTGCCCACAATCATCTCTCTATGCTCTCTCCCCTTATCACTCTCTCTCTCCCCCCTCCTGATCTCTCTCTCGGCTTTCTCTCCCGATCTCTCTTTGCTCTCTCTCCCTCGAAAGAGAGCAATCGAGAGAGAAAGCAGAGAGAGCAGATAAAGATCAGGAGGGAGAGAGAGATCAGGGGGGAGACTGGAGAGAGAGAAGAGAGAGAGATCGGGGTAGAGAGAGCTTACATGTGCTTAGAAACGGAGAACCACCGCTTGGAGACGACGCCGACAAGAACCACCACGACGGAGAACCACCAGAGATGGTTCTTTTGCTGTCGATCAGAGAGAGGTCTTTCTTCTCCGCGTCAAACGAGGAGACGACAACGAGATTGCAGAGAGGACGAGCGAGCGATTTGAGAAATTTTTTTTTGCTATAGACTGAAAGAATATGGGGATTATAGAAAGTCGACTTGCACCATAACGTAGGTTACGGTGCGTTATATTAATAACGTAACGTAATGTAAGTTACAGATAAAATAACCATAGTTGTCAAACATTGATTTTTTAGACCTGTTACATAACGATTGATCGGTGTTACGTTATATAACGAGTTATAACGGGTTACATAACGGGTTTTTTAAAACACTGATACATATCCTGATTTTAATCTTCTAATTTCACTTTGCAAAAGCACTTCTTGTTATTGTCTAAATTTGTCTCTTATGCTCATTTGTGTACACTCTATAAAGCTTTTCTCTTCCATTAATTCTCACTCGGTTCGAAAGTTTATATCAGAAGCACTCTCACATAAAGGTTGGAGGCCCTATGCAAGAGAGGATGTCATTACAGCAGAATGCAATGTGGGATTTAGTAGCACTTATCTCATACCCCAAGGGAATAGTTCCACATGGATAGTTACTAAGAAAGTCTAGTGTATAATAATTCCTGTAAACCTATAATTAATTGTAGCTAGCATTTTTTAGGGAGTAACCTTGAAAAAAAATGCCTGGGACATCACAAATGGTACCAAAGCTAACATCAGGCAGAAATGTGCGGAACTAACACATGAAACTAAGTGCAACACCACACAAAGATGTGGAGGGGGCATCTCTTAAATCTGTAGAACCACCTCTCAAATTCATGGGGCCACTTCTAAAATCTCACATCATTCGATGAAGTGTTAGCATGTAGTATGGCGAGGAAGCCATACACTAAATGGGGGGAATATGTCATATACCCGAAGTGAATAGTCCCACATGAGATATTTACTAGAAAAGTCTCTGGTATATAATAGTTTCTATGAACTCAAAAATTAATCGTATGTAGCAGTTTTTTGGGAGGAACCATTGAAAAAAATACTCAAGGGGCTACATCTTTCATATGACCAAAGAACAGGTTGGTTAGTTGTAGATGGGCAGTGTTTTAAAAAACTCGTTATGTAACCCGTTATAACTCGTTATATAACATAACACCGACCAATCGTTATGTAACAGGTCTAAAAAATGTAATGTTTGATAACTATGGTTATTTTGTCTGTAACTTACATTACGTTACGTTATTAATGTAACGCACCATAACCTACGTTATGGTGCAAATCGACTTTCTATAACACCCCATATTCTTTCAGGCTATAGCAAAAAAAATTTCCCAAATCGCTCGCTCGTCCTCTCTGCAACCTTGTTGTCGTCTCCTCTTTTGACGCCGAGAAGATCGACAGCAAAAGAAGAACTATCTTTGGTGGTTCTCCGTCGTGGTGGTTCTTGCTGGCGCGTCTCCAAGCGGTGGTCCTTTGTTTCCAAGCACATGTAAGCTCTCTCTACCCCGATCTCTCTCTTCTCTCTCTCCAGTCTCCCCGCTGATCTCTCTCCCTCCTGATCTCTACCTGCTCTCTCTCTGCTTTCTCTCTCGATCTCTCTTTGCTCTCTCTCGAGGGAGAGAGAGCAAAGAGAGATCGGGAGAGAAAACCGAGAGAGATCAGGAGGGGGGAGAGAGAGAGTAATAAGGGGAGAGCATAGAGAGATGATTGTGGGCAAAATATCAGAGTGAGTGAAGAAACTGGAGGTATAATTGAATAGCATATTGTAAATTGAATTATGAATTATAATGAATAGCATGACTAAAAAATTATAAATTATGATTAAATTATGAATTCTTATAGATTGAATTATGAATCTTTGTGTACATTGAATAGCATGGCTAAAATTTAGAAATTATAATAAAATATGCGGATCATATTGTTGTTTGTGTAGATGAAATTATGAATTGTAACTTGTGAATGTGAAATTTTGTTGTGATACTTGCTAAATGTTTTATATATTGCTTTAATATTTTTTTAGATTTTTTAAAATTATTTTCTTATTTATAAAAATTCTTAAATATAGTATATATTTTTATTTTTATTAAATAAATATTAAATCGCGTAATCTACGTTATACGTTACGTTATAACCTATGTTAACATAACAAAAGAAAAACGTAATCATTACGTTATCGTTATTTTAAACATTGGTATTGGCCTTAAATAGCCTTATAACAACAGAGAAGACCATCACAACTAATATAGGACTAAAAGAAACTAACAAAATTTATAACCAAAAAAATACAAAAAGAGCAAATAACTAAGGTAACTGGTTCAATATAGCTAGAGTCCTCAAGCCTTAATCGAACCATAATGAAAGGTTGTGGTTACATTTCCTGGTGTAGAATCACAATCCAAGAGTGATGTCCCCCTCACCTATTCACCTCTTTCTAGGATTCTACACTACTGGTCACCTTTATTGTTATGTCTGGTGAGAATACATATCCTGATTTTAATCTTCTAATTTCACTTTGCAAAAGCACTTCTTGTTATTGTCTAAATTTGTCTCTTATGCTCATTTGTGTACACTCTATAAAGCTTTTCTCTTCCATTAATTCTCACTCGGTTCGAAAGTTTATATCAGAAGCACTCTCACATAAAGGTTGGAGGCCCTATACAAGAGGAGATGATGTCATTACAGCAGAATGCAATGTGGGATTTAGTAGCACTTATCTCATACCCCAAGGGAATAGTTCCACATCGATAGTTACTAAGAAAGTCTAGTGTATAATAACTCCTGTGAACCTATAATTAATTGTAGCTAGCATTTTTTAGGGAGTAACCTTGAAAAAAAAATGTCTGGGACATCACAAATGGTACCAAAGCTAACATCAGGCAGAAATGTGCGGAACTAAGTAACACATGAAACTAAGTGCAACACCACACAAAGATGTGGAGGGGGCATCTCTTGAATCCATAACCACCTCTCAAATTCATGGGGCCACTTCTAAAATCTCACATCATTCGATGAAGTGTTAGCATGTAGTATGGCGAGGAAGCCATCCACTAAATGGGGGGAATGTCATATACCCCAAGTGAATAGTCCCACATGGGATATTTACTAGAAAAGTCTCTGGTATATAATAGTTTCTATGAACTCAAAAATTAATCGTAAGTAGCAGTTTTTTGGGAGGAACCATTGAAAAAAAATACTCAAGGGGCTACATCTTTCATATGACCAAAGGACAGGTTGGTTAGTTGTAGATGGGTTTATGTTGTAAAGTTTAATATATATGGCTCTTAGGCCCGCTTAAAGGTTTAGTTGGTGCTAAAGGGATACTCCCAGAATTATGGTATTGTTTATCAGGAGAAAGTCTCCTCTGTAATAATGGTGACGTTTATCCAACTTATTTCTCTTACAGCTACATTTCACTAGTCATTGTGCCAGCTAAATGTCAAAATGTCTTTCTTTCATGGAGTAACTCCCCGTAAACTTAAGAAGTCATATGAGTTAACCTAGTCGCCCACATCACAGTTTTTGAGGTTGTGAAGGGGTTTGACCTTTGACGATGTTATGTGATTACTTTGTCTTCTATACATATCATTAGTAAAAGAGGATTCTATTACTTATCCATGTTGAAAGTATTGTATTACAAGAGATTATGAGAAGGATATCAATGATCAAAATACATATATACAGTGCAAGTGATGAAAGACAACTTCAGAAAGCATTTATATTTAGAGGTATATCAAAGAGGCAAGAAAAAAAGTCACAAGTACCATACCATAGCACTCGACAATAACCTCAAACTTTTTTTCATTTTAGAATTTGTTTTATGTGTATTTATAAAGGTAACTTTCGTTTAAGTATTTCTTAGGATTTAAGTTAAATCAAATCTTTTAAAAGATTCGATTAGATTTCTTTTCTATTAGGATTAGTTTTAAGAAAGAATTTTTTCATATCTTTTAAATTTGTTTAGGATGAATTGTTTAGGAAACAAATATCTTTTGTTTCTTAGGCTTTAAGTTAGTGTTTATCAGGGTTTAAGTTAACTTTTCTTAGGCGTTAAGTTTGAGTTTTAAATAGAGACGTCTTCTTGTCATGGAACCGATTCATGATGATTTGAACAATAAAAAGATTTGAGAATTTTCTTCTCTCTGTGATGAAGAGTTCTTGGTGTGATGTCATTTAGTAATCATGGTGTGAGCCCAACCTTCATATTTTTTTCTTTCTTCTCTCTTAATTTTCTTGCTTCCGCCTGTATTTCTAGTTCCTCATCATTTGATATCAAAGCAAGTTCTCAACTCCAGCAATAAACAGATTCAAAGATATCCTTCTGTTTTAGCATCAACCGTCTCCATATCTAATAAATACTGAGATTCTGAAGACGATTCTTCGAGAACCATAAGCCATTCGCTTCAAATGAAACATTAATAATGTTGGAATATCAAATAAAATTGTTTTTTTTGGAAGATGATGAGTCATCAATCATCATCAAATTAGGAGTCATCATCAAATTTGGAGTCATCATCAATTTAGGAGTTGTAATTCTTGAATTTGGAGGTTTCTATTCTTGTAAGTTTTGAAGCCTATAAAAGGCCATGTACCTCTTTGCTTTTTGTATCAAGCAATCAAGCAATAAAGCAAGCAAGCAAGTAAGAAAAATTGCTCTCCTCTTAAAATTTTAGATTATAGTATATTAGTCCGTAGACTAGTATACAACAATTGGTATCAGAGCCAGTTCAATTCTTGTTTCTTCTTCTCCTCATGGCCTCCACCAACAATCTCATCAATCCACTTTCAATAACTATGAGAGTTGGTCAATTCAGATGAAAGCTCTATTTGGTTCTCAAGAGTTGTGGGAGCTGATCGTTGATGGGTTTAAGGAACCCACACCGGAGGTAGAAGCCGCCTACACCGCCGAAGAAAAGAAGACTCTTAAAGAGCAAAGAAAGAAGGATAGCAAGGCTCGTTTTCTACTCTATCAAGGGTTGGACGAGTCTACCTTCGAGAGAGTTGCCGAAGCAACGACGAGCAAGCATGGAAATCCTTGCTACCATCTACAAAGGAGTCTAGCGGGTGAAGCGAATTCGCCTTCAAACTTTGAGGGGCGATCTTGAAGCCACTCAAATGAAAGATGAAGAAAAAATCTCCGATTATTATTCACGATTACTTCTAATTGTGAATAAAATGAGAAGAAACGGAGAGAAGATGGAGGACATCCGGGTGATGGAGAAATTGCTGCGATCTCTCACATCAAAGTTCAAGCACGTGGTGGCGGCAATTGAGGAGTCCAAGAATTTGGAGGAGATCTCAATAGAGGAGCTTTTGGGATCTCTCCAAGTTCATGAGCAACGCATGCAAAAGAAGACTGGTTCCATAGCCTTGGAACAAGCATTAGAGTCAAAGCTGACTCTAAATGATCGTGGCTCACATAGTAGAGATCGTGGTCGTGGCAGAGGCAGGGGACGTGGTCCCCAACAACGAACCACTCAAAATCAAGTGGAGTTCCAAAGCTTCAGAGGTCGAGGACGAAGCAATCGGGGAAGATTTACATCTGGACGTGGAAACAACAAGAACGTCCAATGCTACAACTGTCAAAAATTTGGACACTATGCCTCAGATTGCTGGCACAGAACTGAAGATCTTACCAATCTTGCTGAAGCAACAAATGACGTGGGTAAGAATTCTACTCTTCTTCTTGCTCATGATGATTCAAGTGTGCAGAATGATGCTTGGTACCTTGACTCGGGTGCTAGCAACCACATGTGCGGGAAGAAAGAACTATTCATGGAACTCGCAGGGAGTTCATGGAAGTGTGAGCTTGGGAGATTCTTCAAAACTCTCCGTTGAAGGCAGAGGGAAGATCAAAATCTATCAAAAGGATGGTAAACCCGAGTTTATTTCCGATGTTTATTATATTCCTAACATGAAAAGTAATATTCTCAGCATCGGTCAATTACTCGAAAAAGGATATAAAGTATATATGGAGAACCACCTTTGGTTGAAAAATGCAAAAAGAGGTCTTATAGCTTGTATTAAGATGACAAGGAACCGCATGTTTCCCTTGCATCTAAACACAAAAGTTGAGAAGTGTTTTCAAGGACTCATAGAGAATGAGTCATGGAGGTGGCATCTTCGCTTCGGTCATCTAAATTTCAGCGGCCTGAAGCTACTATCTACAGCCGGCATGGTACGAGGTTTACCAATAATCAATCCACCAAGTCATACTTGTGAAGCTTGCATAATTGGCAAGCAAACACGACTTCCTTTTCCCAATGGAAAGTCATGGAGAGCGAAGGCACCATTACAACTTGTTCATACTGACATCTGCGGACCGCTAGATCCCGTCTCTTTAGGAGGTAATAGATATTTTATTACTTTCATTGATGATTTCAGTAGAAAGTTATGGGTGTACATTCTTAAAGAAAAATCTGCTGCCTTTACTACCTTTAAGAATTTTAAAGCTCTTGTTGAAGCAGAGAGTGGCTATAAGCTAAAAACTCTCCGATCTGATCGAGGTGGTGAGTACACCTCAAATATGTTTTAAGAATATTGCAGAGAGCAAGGCATAAAGAGGCAGTTTACTACTACCTATACACCACAGCAAAATGGCATCGCAGAAAGAAAGAACCACACTATTCTTGACATGACAAGAACCATGCTTAAAGAAAAGGGACTGCCAAAACAGTTTTGGGCGGAAGCTGTGGCATGTTCAACTACTTGCTCAACCGGTGCCCGACGAAGCAAGTGAAGGGCAAGACGCCTCAAGAAGCATGGAGCGGCTATACACCTAATGTCGCACACCTACGAACTTTTGGGTGTGTTGCATATGCTCAAGTACCTGAAGTCAAAAGGAAGAGCTTGATAATCATGGTGAAAAATGCATTTTCATCGGATATAGCGAGGAGTCGAAGGCATACAAGCTTTACAATCCACTAACTAAGAAACTAGTGGTTAGTAGAGATGTTGTCTTCAATGAAGCTGAAGCATGGAGTTGGAGCACTGAAGAGACTGTCAAAGAGCAACCCATGGTGAATGAACCGACGAGCCCCTACAAGATGATCTACCACCAACTACACCATCATCTCCTCAACATGCTACACCGTCTCCTACAAGAGGTTCTCCATCTTCTGGGGAAAGTAGTAGTAGCGAATCCTCCGTGCAACGAGGTCCAATCAAAATGAGAAGCCTCAGGGAGATCTATGAGCAGATAGAAGAAGATGGAGAAACTAATCTCTTTTGTTTATATGCCGATCATGAGCCTCTCACTTTCAAAGAGGCTAAGGAAGAAGATCGTTGGCGATCAGCAATGAAGGAGGAGATGCATGCCATTCAGAAGAACGACACATGGGAGTTGACAACACTTCCACAAAATCACAAGGCGATAGGTGTCAAATGGGTGTACAAAATCAAACGCACAGCAGATGGTGAGGTTGATCGGCACAAGGCGAGGCTTGTGGCGAAAGGCTACAAACAAAAATACGGCATCGACTATGAAGAAGTATTTGCACCAGTTGCTCGATTAGATACGGTGAGATTATTAATTTCACTTGCAGCTCATCACAGGTGGAAGTTATATCATCTAGATGTCAAGTCAGCATTTCTCAATGGTATTCTTGAAGAAGTGTATGTACAACAACCAGAAGGTTTTCTGGTAAAAGGGCAAGAAGACAAAGTATATCACCTAAAGAAAGCCTTGTACGGCTTTAAGCAGGCACCACGGGCATGGAATGCCCGAATTGATGGTTATCTTCATCAAAACGGCTTCACCAAATGTCCTTATGAGCATGCCATCTACATGAAGAGGAACCATCAAGGTGAATTTCTAATAATTTGCCTTTATGTTGATGACTTGTTATATACAGGAAGTTGCGCAGAGATGCTTGATGAATTCAAGGTGGCGATGTTTAATGAATTTGAGATGACGGACAATGGATTGATGTCCTACTTTCTTGGTATCGAAGTGAAGCAACAACAAGATGGGATATTTATATCTCAAAAGAAGTACATGAAGGAGATCTTGGAGAAATTCAAGATGAGTAACTGCAACCCAGTCAACACCCCAATAGCCACAGGAATGAAGCTATCAAGAGAAGGAATTGGAGATTTTGTAGACCGACTTTTTTCAAAAGTCTCGTCGGTAGCCTGAGGTACTTAACAATCACAAGGCCTGATATTGTCTACGGAGTCGGACTTGTGAGTCGCTATATGGAGACACCGAAGGAGTCTCATTGGCTAGCCGCAAAGAGAATTCTAAGGTATATCAAAGGCACACTCAACCTTGGTCTATTTTATACTTATGGTGAAACTGCAGAGTTAGTAGGCTATTCAGATAGCGACCGGGAAGGTGACCAAGATGAGAGGAAAAGCACCACTGGCTATGTCTTCTATCTTGGATCAACTGCATTTTTATGGACCTCAAAGAAGTAAGGAGTTGTGGCCTTATCTTCATGCGAAGCAGAGTATGTTGCAGCTTCATCTACTGTATGTGAAGCTATTTGGTTGCGGAACATTTTAAAGGAATTGGATCATCCACAAGAAGAAGCCACTGTAATATTTGTGGACAACAAATCAGCCATCCAACTTGCAAAGAACCCAGTACATCATGGGAGGAGCAAACATATAGATACACGGTTTCATTTTCTCAGAGACCATGTAAAGCAGAAAACTGTGGAGCTGGAGTATTGTCATACCATGGAGCAAGTAGCAGATATTTTCACCAAGCCATTGCCTATTGAACCTTTCAGAAGGCTAAAGAAATGCTCGGTATGAAAACATTTTGATTTGAGGGGGTGTGTTGGAATATCAAATAAAATTGTTTTTTTGGAAGATGATGAGTCATCAATCATCATCAAATTAGGAGTCATCATCAATTTAAGAGTTGTAATTCTTGAATTTGGAGGTTTCTATTCTTGTAAGTTTTGAAGCCTATAAAAGGCCATGTACCTCTTTGTTTTTTGTATCAAGCAATCAAGCAATAAAGCAAGCAAGTAAGAAAAATTGCTCTCCTCTTAAAATTTTAGATTATAGTATATTAGTCCGTAGACTAGTATACAACAAATAAATATTGAGATTCTGAAGACGATTCTTCAAGAATCATAAGCCATTCGCCTTCAAATGAAATGATAATGAGGAGCTTGAAGTGTTAAATGCTTAGCTAATAGATGGTCAACGAAGATGCTAGCCATTGGAAACAATGATTGACAAGCTTAATCAAAATCAGATTCTGAGCCAAAGTAGAGTCAGCGCCCGATCCAAAGCTAGCACCAGATCCATAGGAAGAACCAAAGTCTGAGTCCGCATTGGAGTCAAAGGAAGTAACTAATACAGGTCGTGAATCGATGATCATGATAATTAAGGAGGAAGGCTTTGATGGATATTCTCTTCAGGTCAATTTTCCAATGCCAGAGATGATTGACTTCAACATACCATATCCTCCACTACTTACCTCTCTCAAGTTTTGTGCTTTCTTCTGAAGTTTTTCGCCACTTGTGCCACATCAAGAACAATATATGCGATTAAAGTTTTTTATTCTCTCTCATCTTAAAACTCGAACACGAGTTATTTTACAACAAGGAGAGATTTGACGCAGGATGACTTCAAAAAGTATATATATATTGGAGATATATCAAAGAAGCAAGTAGAGAAGAGGTTTTTAAGATACAAGTCCCTAACAAATTTCATATTTATAGATATTAGTCCCTAACAAACCATTATTTGGATATTAGTCCCCAACAAAATGAGACCCACTTATTAAGAGTCTCTATAGTTAAAAATTATTCCAAATACTAAGAATATTCTCTTAAAATTAACAATAATTAAATATTGGAAGAAAATACCCTCCTACCAACATCTAGTCTTCTTCTTGTACTGGTGTCGCTTGATAGCAGAGCCTCACCTTTCGAGCCTCAAGTTTGGATGCTCTCTCAAGGAAAATGAGTTAGAAACAATTAATTAATTAATCCCCATAGGCCCAATAATCCTAAAATCTTAGCAGACAATTGGTCTCTGTCAAAGAGAGATTCCTGGTCTCAAAAGAGAGTATAGAGTACAGGAACACTAAGACTTAACAACAAATAAGAAGCCACTTTATGCTCATTAACCCCACACAAACTCAACCATCTTAATCAAGCCACACAAAAGCTGATGAAAATAAAGTACCAAAGATGGTCACGAATTGTATTGTGCTCATTAGTAAAGGAACGGCAAGGTGAAACTCAGCTCCCGGTCCAATTAACTAATGTTGTGTGTCCTCAGAATCTGTCTGGACTTCCTCGTGCTCTGTTTCACTCGTAGCCGCGTGGATCGATGTCGCTGTGATCATTCAGAACTTCTGTTGGATTTGACTCAAAATCAAATTTGAGTCCAGCTGCAAATTAAGTTCCTTGCATGTTTCCCTTTATATGTGTTCTAAATAGAATAGGAATCTGAGTTCTTATAGGATTAGCAGAGGGCTAGGTTTTCCTAAGAAAATCCATAAATAGGACAGTGAACTATTCTTTGATTGGGTGGGATGGATTACGGGTTTTGCCTCAGAGAGAAGATGAGAGGAAATAATGTAGAGAGATGAGGAGAGAGATGATGAAAGAATCTTCTAATCTCCTTTCTTTATTATAGTGAAATCTTTAAAATTTGTCCCCCGTGGATATAGCCACTTGGTGTTATTTTCTGCTTTGAATTCATGGATGCTTCCACTATGTCATAGCATCCTCGCCTCAAACATTGTCGATGTCAGAATTAGGATTGTCGTCGATCACCATTGGAAACAATATTTTTTTTCTTTTCCTCTTTCATGTTTCTCTGAGATTCCAACTTTGGCCCAAGGTGGACAGGATGGCAGGGAAGACCAAGAGTCAACACATAAGTCTTTTGATTATGTAATTCTTTCTTTCTTTTTTTGCAAATAGTTTGGTTCATTTGTTTAACTAATGTAAGGGTGGGTAAATAAGTAATTTTTAAACTATGGTTAACTCTTAACTAGAGTTAGTGGAAGTAATTGATGGACTTTTTAACATAGGCTCTTAACGAGTGGACCATGTATTATTAGGGACTAATATCCAAACAATAGCTTGTTCGTGACTGATATCTAAATATAAAATGTTAGGGACCAATATCTTAAACCCCACCCCCCCCCCCCCCCCCCACAACAAAAAAAAAAAATAATAACAGAAAAAAGTCACAAATTAGTGTAGCGTGATACAGTAACCACAAAAAAATTATTTTAGAATTTGTTTTAATTTATTTTATCTCTGTTTACCTATTTATAAAGGCAACTTTCTTTTTAGATATTTATAAAGAAATCTTTTAAAAGAGTTGATTGGATAGGATTAGTATAGTTAGGAAAGATGCTTTTCAAATATTTTAGATTTGTTTAGGATTAATTATTTAGGAACAAATCTCTTTTGTTTCTTAGGCTGGAAGTTTTTCTTGTGTTCAAGTTAACTTTTCTTAAGCATTAATTTAGAGTTTTATTATAAATAAAGATGTTCTCTTGCCACGTAATCCGTTCATGATGATTTGATCAATAAAAAAATAGAGAATTTTCTTCTCTGTGATGGAGAGCTCATGGCATAATGTCATTTAGTAATCATGGCGTGAGGCCCTTTGTGATGTGAAGCCAACACCTTTATAATTTATTCTTCTCTTTTTATTTCTGTGGTAGAGATTTTCTTATATGATTGATTGGACAGTCAACCCCACATCACAAGTGAAAGGGTATCTCAATTATTAGGTGATAATTGAATATTTCAACACAGTAAACAGGCAGAGACAGAAGATTTTTACGTGGAAACCCAAATTGAAAAAAATCACGGGGAGGAGGGAGATAATTCACTATAGTTCAAGGTTACAATGAATTCTGCGGAATATTATTGTATTTACAACTTCTTAGATCCCCCTTTTCTCGATGGACATCGAGGTACATAAATAACTTGTGGCGTTGTAATCGATGGTGCGAATATTTCGGAACTCCATAACCGCATGATTTGCGTGTTGCGATTTTCTCATAACTGCTCAGATAACAAAGCCTAATTGTTCGGATTGATATTTAGAGATATTCACCACTATCCGTAACGGTCCCCACTGAAATAGAGATGCTGAAACATTTAGAACATGGAGATAATCTGAGAGCATAACTGACTTCGTGAATCAGGGAATCTTATCGCTGAGCTGTATCCAGAGTGGAGATGAGTCTTTGCGGAGGGCCCTTGCTGCGGGGCCTGGGGCCTCGACCTCCGACTAGTGGAATGGTTCCACCCGACATGAATATCCGGGTGAATGATCCTAAATGATTGTACTCGAAGAGGGACCTGGCATTTGCGGATGTCGGAGAAGGACCTCGGTCGAGTGTGAACTTGGAGAGAGACCTCGGGTCGACTGTGGACTCGGAGAGAGACATGGCAGTTGCGGATGTCAGAGAGGGACCTCAGGTCGAGTGTGGACTCGGGTCAAGGCCCGAAGCTTTCTCCTTGGACCCGCAATGGGCCAGCTGGTATGTCGAGTTTGTTGTTCGCTTGAGACGCTTCTGATGCAGTGGGACACGTGTCACGATCTTGATGAGGGTCAAAATCTGACCGCAACAGATGCCCCCCGATCTTTCGATTGCTAGAGTCGTGAGATGGGAATCAGAAGAGCGAAGTTAATAGCAGCCTTTAAGTACCTCTGATCTGGAAGACTATACAAGTGAAGATCTGATTCATTAATGCATATCTTTTGGATTGATGTGAAGATTGTGATGTTGGATGACAGCTGGCATGTCAGTTGATCGAACTTCTCGAAATTGGTAACTGGCATCCTTTCGGATTTTGATGCCATGATGACAGAGATCGTGGGGGAGCAACGGTTGATATCGTGCCTCTTTGGTTGACCGAAATTTTCAAGATGTGATCAGGCTTTTTGGGATCGAGAACTCGAATAGGGATCGGTTTAGCTCCTCCATATATAAATAGGCAGAATTCTTCGTGTAGAAGTAACATCTGCCATCTCCTCTGAAAAGTCTTATTTCTGGATTCCTTCTCTGTTGTCTTTACTAAGCCGCCATGGATCCTTCCCTCTTCATCAGATGGAAAGGATGGTGGCCAAGCTCCCGTTGTTTGGGAATCTGTTTGGCGTGATATATCAGCCATCGTGATAAGCCCATCATGATACATCAGCCATCATGACGAGGCTCCATCGCCGGGGGCGATAACTTGGTGGCCTACTTTAATTGGAGTCAATGATCTGGTTCCGAGTCGTCCGTTTTTTAGGAGTGGATCGTATAAAGAATATGACCCTGCCTCCATATAGGGCGTATAAGGAAGAGGTGGAGCACACTGATCAGGTGTGCGAAGGAGTCGCCTTTCACCCCAAGCTTGATCCACTTCCTCAAGGCACCACAGTGGAAAGAGATGTTTTCTCCTTCTAGTGTGTTCTACCAGAGTCCGTCTGGTCGAACGTTACTGCCTCACTCCTGGAGGGCTTTTTGGAAATCACCTAGCAGGTGGTGTTCGTCTGGTTTCCTCAGAGGAACGGGAAGTTGGTGACGAGATATAACCACCTGCTTCAGGAACTGCAAGGTGGTGAAGACTGCCCTCAAAAGATCTCCTCTGATAAATAAGTCTTTGTTGTTCATGTTGGGATTTGGGTCTTGTTGGGATTTGGGTCGAACAAATAGTCTCACATCGGCTAGACATGGGGATGATCTTGGGTATATAAGGATTTGGGCAACTCCACCTAGAAGGTTAGTCTTTTGGGATGGTGCCCTAAGTCCTTCAAGTGGTATCAGAGCTATGCCCCGAACTTAGTCGTGTGTGTAGATGATGTTCGACGATGTAGATCCCTCCAATGGCGCAAAAGCGCAATGGGCCTGATCACTCCAATGGCACAAAAAGGCGCAGTAGGCCCCTCTAAAGCTAATTGGCTCTCGAGAAATTTGGCATAGTGCTCCTTTGCAATAGGCGTGCCGTCTCTCACGCGGTATAGAGGAGTGACCAACTGCAGTTGGTGCCTCACATAAGGCGTGCCGCCTTTCCACGCGGTGAAGAAATTGTATCTCGATAGAGTATTTGATCTTCCGGTGCGAAGAAAGTTGAGCTTGCAGGGGAGACTCTTTGTTCGAGGGGGGATTGTTGGGATTTGGGTAAAAAAAATAGTCCTACAATGGCTAGACGTGGGGATGATCTTGGGTATATAAGGATTTGGGCAACTCCACGTAGAAAGCTAGTCTTTTGGGATGGTGCCCTGATTCCTTACAAGTGGTATCAGAGCCATGCCCCGAACTTAGTCGTGTGTGTGCGTGATGTTCGATCTCCCCAGGGTGCAAAAGGCGCAGTAAAGTCCCTGTAAAACTAGTTGAGCTCTGAGATTGATAGTAGAGTCCTGATTCACGTAAGACGTGCCTGCAAACGCGGTGAAGAGGAGTAATAAACTGTAAGTTATGCTTCACGTAAAGCGTGTGTTGAAACGCAGTGAAGAGAATCTCGTAAAGCATCTATTTTTCAGGTGTGAAGATGAGCTTACAGAGAGACTCTTTATTTAAGAGGGGAATTGTTGGGATTTAGGTCGAACAAATAGTCCCACATCGGCCATACATAGGGATGATCTTGGGTATATAAGGATTTGGACAACTCCACCTAGAAGGCTAGTCTTTTGGGATGGTGTCCCAAGTCCTTCATTTCATGTATCGGGGTCTGTAGATTGTGGCAGGACAGGTTCTCGGGTCTCCTGTATTTCTTTTAAAGAAGTAAACACGGAGATGTAAAAAATTTCATGTATTCCAGTTGTCAGATGACATAATGAAATTTAATAAATGTAATTGCATGTATTTTGTAATAGAAATGACTAATTTGTTTTGATCTTACTTGATTTGTATTGTGAAATGTTCATACCCCTTCAGAGGCGTGACTTTCAGATGGCAAGAATGTGATTTGTTTGCGTTACCGCCTCCAGATGGTGTCTTCATCTCTAAGCGTACTGGCATTTGTTCTCCAAGTGGATGACTACCCAACTGGGAGGGCAAGTTAAGCCCAGAGGCTAATGCTGGTGTCATTGTTCTCGAGCGGGAGTTTTCCTTCTCGAAATGCACAAGCACAAGATTTCCAGTGAGGGGAGCCCTCAACTGCAGAGCTGGGCAGGCAGTTGCTCAATTGGTGATGAGCCTTCCGAGGGGCGGTTGCTGAATTGAGGATGAGCCTTTAGAACCTAGAGATAGGTGTTTATACTATGGCTCTTGAGTGGGGGCTTCTCTCCTCGGAACACAAACTGGCGGTAGCCTAATCGGGGATGAACCTTCCAGATGGTAGTTGTCCGATTAGGGATGAGCCGGAAGGGTGGCAGTTGTTTGATTGGGAATAAGCCTCTCGGATGGCAGTTGCCCAATCAGGGATAAGCCAAGGCAGTTTCCCGGTAGGTATGAACCTTATAGATGGTGATTGCCCGCCGAAGTGAGCCGAAGTGATCTAGGAGATGAATACTTGCCTTGTCATTCTCGAGTGGGAGGCTTCCCTCATTGGAACTCACAGATAGAAGTTAACGGGAAGATATACTCATGAATAGGCCGCATGGGGTTTGGGGAGTTGATTGGCAGATCCTAGGGAGGATGTAGATAACTGGGAGCCAGACGTTGGAGCTATTGGATCTCGAGTGTGGGGATCCCTCCTCGGATGTTCCGTCATGACTCTAGAGAAGAGAGCTTCTAGGCAGGCCGAGCGGGGTCGATGAGCAGGTTCCGCGGATCCTTTGAAGAATGTAGGAAGCCATTAAGAATCAGAATGTATTTTTATTAAATAAAATAAATGAAAAATGAATGAGATATAGGGAACTTTTATCCGTTAGAGGAACTTTCCTGCTATTATTTGTCGGATTGGTGTTAGTCAACCTCTCTGCATTGAGTGATAATGTGCTGCGGTCGACTTGGAGACGGGGTCTCCTGCTGTTTTTCTATCTCGGAGAAGACTCCGGGTGTAAGTATGTGCTCTCGAAGATGGCCCTGCTGGACAAGATTTTTAAGGTACTTACGGAGGGATCGACATTGAGAAGGCTGGTGTCATTTGCTGTCATGGAAGGAGCAGTAATCCTTCGCTCCGAGACGAGAAAGGCCGTGTGGTTTTGCTTCTAGACGCTTTACCTAGGTTTGACCTTTGATGGCTTCAAAGACGTCCTGAATCGGGAGCTTCAGCGGGGTAAAGTCATCGTCCACCCGGTAGGCTCGGAGTGAGCTTTACTGAGGGTGCGAGAATGGTTTCTTCTTGAAAGCGCCTTGTTCGCGTCCCTCGGTGTCAACGGAGGGGTCTCCGTGCTACGGCTTCAATTTTGTTCCGTCGTCGCCGCGATTGAAAGATGGGTTGGTGAAGCTTTTCATTGCCTCCTCCAACCGGATGTATGGTTGAGATCGGTACTGGACCTCGCTCCAACGGGTGACATTGTACTTCATCAGATGCTTGTACAGCGGTAGGTGACCCGTAGTCCGCTGATGAATGCGAAAGCAGATGCGTCTTCGCTGCAGTTGTGTACTTTGGCTAGCTGAATTTGAAAGTAGCCAATGTACGCCTTGAAGTCGTCGGTGAGTCTCATCTTGATGGAGAGGAGGCGGTGATTGTTCTGCTTGAACTCCTGATGGAAAAGTATTGAGTGAGGAACAACTTGGTGAGATCCTCGAAGATGTGGATTGAGCGAGGCGAAAAGGAGTAGAACAATCGGAGGCTACTCCCTTCAAGCTGGAGGGGAATATTCATCACAAGATGGAGTCTTTCCTGGAATGAATCACCATTTTGTCCTGATACTGGCGAATGTGCTGGACCGGATCACTCTGACCGGAGTAGCAATCAAAGGTCAGAATCATGAACTTCTCCGGGAAATTCATATTCCAATATGCCCTTAGAGAAAAGAGAGTCGGATGCATTGGGGGCAGTGACTCTGAGTCTGCTGTGATGTGGCATCCTCGCCTCTTTGACTCGCTTCTGTACAAACTTGTCGAGATCTTGAACGCAGATGAACTCCTCAGTCTTCCTTTGAGAATGATCATGTATATCCTTCGTGCGGGGATGAGGGGAACTTAACCCGTCATCGGATTACTCTGATGGAATGGTGGAGGCTGCTTTATGACGCCTCAGGCTTTAAGACTGCTCTCCACTTGTAGCCTCCGCATCAGTGGGCCTCTCTGACGATGGAGGCGGACCTCGAGTGTTCTGGAGGGTCATGATATTGGCGAGGAGTTGATCATTTAAGCACTTTATATTCTCCCACTCACGGGCCATATTTTCTCGATCCTGTTCTGATCGCTCCCACTTGCAGTCGAACAGGGCATGCTGCTTCGCCATCTTCTCCTTCATGTCAGGGAATGTTTGGAGGAGTTGGGCTTCGTAAGTTGATGGCGGGTGGATGTCTCCGGCTGCCCCCTCGCAGGTGCGGAGACCGTCTCTTCCACGAAGGGGTTAAGATTGAGGTCGCTCGGGGAAACAATGCCCTAGCGTTGACAACGAATTTGCCCTTGGAGATGATCCCTTCGCCAGTGGTTGGCTGCTTCTTTGGGGTCATGGCTTTTTGCAGAGATTTTTGAAGATAGGTTTGGTAGGGGAGAAATATGAGCGTCAGACTCACATCTCAATGAAAGCACCAATTTGTGGTGGAGATTTTCTGACATGATTGAGTGGACAGTCAACCTCATAACATAAGTGAAAGGGTATCTCAATTATTAGGTGATAATTGAAGATTTTAACACAGTAAACAGGCGGAGACAGAAAATCTTTACATGAAAACCTAAATTGGGAAAAATCATAGGAAGAAGGAAGAGAATTCACTATAGTATCAAGATTACAATGAATTCTGTGGAATATTATTGTGTTTACAACTTCTTGGATCCCCTCTTTTCTCGATGGACATCCAGGTGCATAAATACCTGTGGTGTTGTAATTGATGGGGCGGATATTTTGGATCTTCATGACTACATGATTTGCACGTTGCGATTTCCTTATAACTGCTCAGATAACAGTGCCTGATTATTAGTATTGGTATGCAGAGATATCCGTCATTATCCATAACTACCCCCACTAAAATAGGGGCGCTGAAACATTTAGAACGTAGGGATAATCTAGCAGCATAACTGACTCCATGAATCAGGGAATCATGTCCTGAGCTATATCCAGAGTCTTCTCGGAGGATCTTTGCTATGGGGGTCGGGGCTTCTGACTAGTGGAATAGTTCCGCCCGACATGAATATCCTGGTGAATGATCCCAGATGGCTGTACTTGGAGAGGGACCTGATAGTTGCGGAGGTCGGAGAGGGACCTCGGGTCGAGTGTGGACTGGGAGACAGACCTCAGGTCGACTGTGGACTCAGAGAGGGACCTCAAGTCGACCTGACAATTGCGGAAGTCGGAGTGGGACCTTGGATCGATTGTGAACTCGGGGCAAGGCCCGAGACTTTCTCCTTGGACCCACAATGGGCCAGCTAGTATGTTGAGTTTGTTTGCTTGAGACGCTTCTGATGAGGTGGGACACGTGTCGCGATCTTGATGAGTGTAAAATCTGACGCTACAATTTCCTTCTGCTTGTGTTTCGTGTTCCCCATTAGTAAGTTTCATAAGAAATATCTTCACATAGATGACATGTCTTGGGCATTAAGATGGCACGGTCTCTAAGAAAGGGACCCCTTTGTCTCTGAGAAAGTATGATTATTTACTTATTTCATTGACACAATAGATTGTATTGCTAATATTCACAATTTAATAGGTTTATATATCTTTTAGAAACTTTTAGAAAGTTTACAAAACTATTCTTTTTTCATAATGTTTTGGGCACATAGAACATTTAAAAATATGTGCGTGTGTGTGTATCAAAAAATATTTTCCACCTAATTTTGCAAAATCGCTTAATGAGCACATAAATCATAAATTGTTCTTATCTTGTGTTTTGCCCTATCGAACTATACACATAATAAAAACCGCATCTTAGACAGATAAATCGAGTTAATTTGTGACAAGTTAGGCATGTATGATGAAGATGTCCCAGATTGACGAAGCAAGTGTTAAGAAATATATGTATAGGGGGCTTGTATGTAGAATTGATATATCCAAGACTATGAATAAGATCTTAAAGGAGGGTGCTATTATTTTCTCCTCTTCTTCTAAAATCTCTCTCCCTCCTAATCCTAATCCTATTTTCGGTTAAAAATAGAAAATAAAGTTGGGTTGGGTTATAGACTAGTGACCATGTATGGTTATAGTAAGCTTAATCAATATATGTCGTAAATTCTTTTGTAATCAAAACTACAAAACATTATATTTATAAGCATAGTGAAAAACTATCACAAGCTCCACATAGGTGTAGTGGTAACAAGGTCTCCATGGTCAAGGATCTTCAAAGGATATTTGGGTAGAAGAATGGCTGCAAGTGAGTCATTTGCAAATTTTTCAAAGAGAAAAAAGAAATAAGTGCTACTAGTGCATATGTCCAATTGTTTACTCTCCAATCTCATTTAATTTTAATTGCGTATTATGATTTTCAATATTTTTTTTAATATCCGGCAATGTGATTCCATTTGGCACTTCATGAGTAAAGTTGGATGTTATTCCATTTCCATGTACCAAATCTTCTCATCTCATCTCTTTTCCTAGACTCTAGACTTAAAGGTAATTGGGGTTGCTCCTCAATTATAGACCTTAACTTGTTACGAAACCAACCTGTCCAACCATCCTTCACGATTCTATGGTAAGTCGCTGCTTTTCTCAAATTTACCTTGACAAAAGAACTTAAAATGAATTCATAGAGGGTCAATATCAAGTAGATGTAGTCAAGAAAAACTTAAAGTTTACTTTTTCTTCATGTGGCCTTCCCTAATGTGGCTTCAAGGAGGAGGATGATAATATATGATGATGATGCATTTATGTTCCTGTGTACATCTACTTAAGAATCAATTTTACAGTAATACATAAGCCGTGTGGTTAATTATTTGGCTCTCATCTAGCCTATAGTATTTCTTTGTTCACATACTTTATAGAAACAATATTTTGTTAACAACATTGCAGCAATTGTGGCTAATAGTCTACCAAAATTCATTCGTTTTAGTTCTTTATACAGACCAACTATCTTTTTTAAAAAGAAAAGGAAATATAATGGGATAATTATCCAACAATTTGGGAAAAAAAGAAGGAAACAAGATGACACAGCTACCCGTGAAGCCATTCCAAAGCTAATGAGGAACGTGTCGTCAAAATTGTGAAGGTCTGCAGAATCTCTCCTATATCAAATGGTTAAAACAAATACAAACATTTTAAATCATTACACTTCAAGTCATTATAATGTATAAAGAATATGACGGAACAAATTAAGTAATGCAGGCAGAGAAACACAAACTACAGAGCAACCCGGAAAATAATAATTTAATCATAAAAGAAAGAACAAATTAAGTAATGCAATCAGAGAAACAGAAACTACAGAGCAACCCAGAAAATAATAATTTAATCATAAAAGAAGTAGCTTTTCTCAAAAAAACAAAAATCATAAGAGAAGTAGCTCAACCCTTATTTTCTCTACATTGTACATGCATAGAAGAATACCATCTGTACTAATGCTGTTTCTAATCTGTGAAAATCTTATTTACACAGTTATATATGTTTGATAAACTGGAAAGGACAAGAAAAAATGAACCTGTCTCGAGAAAGTAAGACCGAGTATCAGTGAGTGGAAATAACGTAGGACTGGACTTAGGAATCCAAATGCAAATGCAATGCGCAGCAAGTCATACAGATTTGATTGAAAATATAATCTATCCCAAAGGGTAGCAAGCTCAACTTAGGCAAATCAAGACCTAAATGCCTGAAAACTAACAAAAAACAATGCTTAACTCACCAATAAAAGGGTAATGAATTATGAATACTACAATGCATATGCAAGCACATAATGAGATTAGACTTGTATAGGTAAGACAACAATAAAACTTCATAATCTACAAGAAGCATCCACAAGAATTCCAAGCTTTACAATATGGAAAAGAAAAAGGTGAGGATTAAGGTTCAAACTTGAGGTGTATGAGAGGTCACACAGCAATTGACCAACCGGATTCTGTTCTAAAAAGAATCAATGAGAAATCCCCATGAACTCGAAGCTTCCAATGGCCCGATGTTCAGATTTGATTCAGCAGAGCAATAGGGAAGAAAACATAGTAATTCTTCCAGGTTTAAAAGGATGTTTTGGATCTGGATCTAAAAACAACTTCAATTCTATGTTGAAAGGGGGTTTTGGGAAGGATTGTTTGTGTGTGGCTGTTTTTGGTAAGAAACAGTAGCAAGAATAGGAAGAAGAACAGATCTTTTATGAAAGAAGAAGATTAGTTTATGAGCAGAGAAAGAAAGTAGAAGAAAAAGAGAAGAAATAAGAAAGGCCTCACCCGATGGCCTCACACCAACATCAAATCATACACTAATCTCCATCATAAATAAGCAATAAAATACTTAGAAACTATTTTTTGGGGGAAAGATAGGCCATAGCCGGACTTGAACATGAGACTTCTCACAAGCCACTCTCACCCCTTTACCAGGAAGCCTACCTGTCCATAGCCGATGATACAAAAAATACTTACAAATCATAATCATCGTTTTTCTCCATTGACTTTTAGATCAGCAAAATCATTGTTTTTTTCATTGACAGCAAACCTAAATTCTTAATATAGGGTCGGAATAAAAAGTTACAGAAATACAGGTATAGAGAAAAAAGGCTCTAAACAGACCGCAATATAAATATATATATAAATATATATAGTTACAAAAACCTTATTAATGCTAAAAACAAGCCCAAACATGATCTAGCGATCAATATACGGTTAACTCCAGGGATCGCGACACGTGTCCCACCGCAGCAGAAATATCTCAAGCAGACAACAACACGTCCAATATGTCAAGCGGCTCACATGCAACCCAAAGGAGAGAGAGTCCCGGGCCCAACCCCGAGACACACCCCAACTCTGAGGAGAGGACCCCGAGTCTCTTCTCATCCCGACATCCGTGACTAGCAGACTTCACCCCAACTCACACTGGACACAGCTCAACAATAAGAATTCCAGATCGCAAGAACGATTACGCCTGTCACGAAATACCCACGTTCTAAACACCCCCTATTCCAGTAGAGACGATTATGGACAGCGGCAGATATTTTGGCATGCCAATTCCAACAATAAAGCACGACAATCTAAACGGATATAGAAGGATCTTAACCGTGAATCATGAATAACGGAGAAAGATCTGCACCATCGGTTACATCACGAACAGCTTACTTATAGGCCAAGGAAAATGAAAGAAGAGAAAGGAACAGAAAAATGTACTGAGAAAAACCCTCTTGTAACACAAAGAAAAAAGATCGTGAATCACTCCTCTCCTCCCCATGATTTTTCCCATCTGGGTTTCCACGTAAAAATTCATGTCTACGTCTGTTTGCTAATTGGATCTTTACATTCTGTATCACTTTAGGCAAACCCCCCTTTTGCTAGTGGTGTGAGATCGACCGTTCAATCAATCGTATAGGAAAATCTCCACCATAAATTGGTGCTTTCATTGAGATCTGAGTCCCAACACTCAGATCTCTCCCTACCAAACCCATCCTCCAAAAAGCGTCTCCAACATTGACGATGGCCCCCGGGAAGACAAGTCACCAGAGGCACATCATCCAAAGGTAAAGCAATCGAAACCGCTGGGGGCACGGTCCCTCCGCCAACTTTCGATCAACCGCGCACCACCGAAAACTCAGTCTCCTCGTTGCAACAGGAGCCCATCACCAGCGTCAAGTCCCTGCAACAGTGCGAAGACTAGTTCCTCAAGACGCTCTATGAGCAGATGGAAGAACAACAAGCCCAATCGGACCACAAACGAAAATGAATGGCTTTCGACCGCGAGAACATCCTCCAGGAGCAAGAGGAGTTAAGACCATGGTTCACAGTCGCGGTCTCGGCCGCCGACTCGGCGGGCACTGAGACGGATCGGTCTCGGCGACTCGGATCGGTATCGGGCGATACGCGCAAAACGCTACATAGAAAGCTCAAAAAAATTCTAAAAAAATCACGACAAATCTTAAAAAAATGTAGACATCCACATTCATATATCGCATGTCCAAAATATATCACCTAGCGTACTAAACATAAAGCGAAAGCATAAATACACGCGTCGTCAGTATAAGCATATCAAAATACATGCATAATATAGTAAATTGCACAAACTACATTCATAAATACATACTAATGTAGTTATTTCCACATTGAATTGCGATGAGGTACAAAATCATCATAATGCCGAGTCGACCGAGTCAACTCTGATTCTCGGCCAAGTCGGTCTCCTCTGAGTTGAGTCGACCGACTCGTGACTCGGACTCGTCTCGGAGCGGGCCGAGACGAATACGACTCGGCCGACTCGTCTCCGACTCGGCCGAGACTTTGAACCGTAGTTAAGACTGCTCATCCAACATCTCTTGGCCCAAGTCGCAACCCTTCAGAACAATCCAGTGCAACCGAATGGCGACCCTGAGAACAGTAGGTCTCCCAACCCCGCACCCTAGACCAACTGATCCAGAAGTGGATCGGAGAGGCCAGATTGCTGGGTCACCCTACTCTAACCGCCAAGATCCACGAGTCTCCCCTCTCTAAGGAGATCCAAGAATACGAGTTTCCGAAGTTCTCTACTCCAACATTCACTACTACTCCGGAGTAAGTGACTCGGTACAGCATATCTGTCATTTTTGGGACAAAATTGGGTCATTCCCGCAACAATGTCGTCACGTGCCTCACCTTCCCTGCCAGCCTGAAAGGTGTGGCCTCGGACTGGTTCTACTCGCTGCCACCTCATTCACTCCACAACTTCGTTGAGGTGACTGAAGCGTTTCTCACCCAATACGTCTCCCGCCAAGAGGCTAAAAGGAACAGTCACCACCTTCTCTCTGTCAGAATGAGGCAAGGAGACAGCCTTAAGTCGTACATCAATTGCTTCCAAAATCAACTCACCAAAGTCTCCAACAGTGGGAAGGAAGTTGCCGCCCTTGCATTTATCAGCGGGTTGCAAGTTGCTCACCCCCTATACAAGCATCTTTAGAAGCACAATGTCACCAAGATGAGCGAAATTCTTACGCGTGCTCAGCCCTACATCCAACTCGAAGAGGCGATGAAGACTTCCTCCAACCACCCAGTGAGGACAGTCGAAGTCTCCTCGCGAAGCTCCCGAGGCACCGGGGCAACCTGCTCACAAGAAGCAAGCGCTCTCGAACGCCTCCCCGAGTCTCCGAGACGACAGATCAATGGAACGCTTCACTCTGTTGAAGCTCCTGATCGATGAAGTCTACAACAACATAATCAAAGATCAACAATGGGTCAGACGCCTAAGATCGCTCCAACACAATCCATCGCTCTCTGGGTCGGAGGAGTATTGCTCCTACCACGAGGCAAGGGACACCAGACCATCCACTACTGGGCCCTCCAGAAGTACCTAGAGGTGTTCATAAAATAAAGCTTCCTTAAAAAGTATGTCCTCACTCCGGAAGCCGCGTCAGGAGATTCGAACATCCAACCTCCAAGGGAGCAGCACATGATCACGCAATACAAGGCGATCGACTGACTCTCCGACCCACTTGCACGGGATGTACCTCCTTCCAATTTCAATTCCTGTACTGCATTTCTGAATAAAGTATTATTTTATTCTTCTAACCATACATCCCTCCGTTGCAGTACTCCCATCCACAACATACAACCATCCTCTCGCCCCGAAGATGGAAATAACCCACTCGAAGATAGCAACGAGATTGCTCTACAACATACATTCATCCATACATACGCCCCGCAGATGGAATTTCTCCCACTCGGAGGCAGCAACCAGAGTTCTTCGCTGCTGGGATTTTTTCCACTTGGAGAAGTGTTTGTCGTTGAGCTGCTGGGATTTCCCCCACTTGGAGATGGCAACGCAGACATGCCCACGGCTTTTCTAGATCGTCCTATGGGAGTCGAAACCCTCCGCTATGAGATTTCCTCCACTCGGAGTCCCCGATACTGCTTCAGGGATTTCCCCTCTCAGAGCCCCATTTGATGTTCCACTGTTGGGATTTTCCCCATTCAGAACATGAACACTAGCCTACGAGCTCCCCTCCTCTGAACCTACGGGTAGATGAATACATCCATCCATCCATATCCCGTAGTGGGATTTTCCCCACTCGGAAAACAGCTCCGATGTGGGATATCCCCCACACAGAGGATAACTCCGTTGTTGGGCTTGCTTTCACGTTGGAGGTCCCGGATCTTACTCTGGGTAGGGGTCCCTATCCAGAAGATGCGTCCAATCTGTCGATTGGTTGTACCCTCACTTCAGGCTACTTTTAAGTAGGTACCGACGAGGATGCGACCGCATGTGTTTAGGTATATCATGAGGATTTCTTTAATCAGATTATTCCCTCAACGTACCAACCCTGTGTGAACGTACTCCAATTGTTCTTTGGAGGAAAGCAACGATAGGTATGATGTTTTAAATTCTTCAATGCTTGAAACCTGTGTGCGCATTTTAACTACTACACCCATTCCCCAATCTACATGCTCTGAGATGGATTAACCCCACTCGGAGGCGACTAAAGATCATCTTACAAAACACTTCAATACTCGGGATCTAAGCTCTGCTGCAGGGATTTTCCCCCAGGGATCCCCCTCTCAGAGCCCCGACAACATAGCTCTGAAGCTGGGATATCCCTCACTCGGAAGTGACATCGAGCCAAACTCGTTGCAGGGATTTCTCTCTCGGAGGCTCTACTCTGTAGCTGGAATTTTCCCCACTAGGAGGGAAAACTTGAAGGTGTCATTGTGGAACAGACACCACACGGGAACCATACGCCGAACCATTCCAAACAAAACAACATTCCAAACATCTTGGAGTCAAAGCAATTCTCTGAGCAGACATCCAATTCTAAAGAAAACAGTCACGAGACAATACAGACAAGATCAAAACAATACTTCCATTCCAATTTACTACTTTATTATAAAGTTTTCCGATTACATTCATCCAAATACAAGCTTGGTTACAGCTAACAAGAGTAATACAAAATCTATTACATGTTCGTGTCTTTCTTTGAAAGAAAAAATAGATACACTTTCTGTCACAACATCTACGACAGCATCCAAGAGATGACTCAGAAACAAACAATCCACCACTTTCGGGAAGGCAATGATGCCGAGAACTCCCAAGAAAATGCAAATATGAAGATCACTACTCGAACTGCAGACTGAAGCCTACAAGACAGTGATGATACCAACGCCAAGCCTCGTAACTCCGAAGATGAACGGGGGGCGGAGGTAGACGAAGCAACTCTTCAACAGAGATCCCGAGTAATACCCCTATACCTCCCTCTAATTACCTGTCAGCGAAGCAACGGCATTCAACAGGAGTGTAGACGGCCAGACCAAGGGATCGAAATCATCATCAAGCATGCCCTGCGCTCTCCCCTCATACACGTTATAAGAAAAGAAAGGTGTCGAGCCCCAACTCTAGCTCAGCCCGATCTGATGAAAGATCAGACAAACAGACCAGGCAGAAGAAAGAGCCCTACCATCCTTCCTGATAGTTAGGCCTCATCGCAAAAATTGGTCTTCCTCGACGAGCCCATCGCGAAAGCTAATGTTCCTCGACAACCGAACTCCTGAACATTAGGAGCGCAGCAACCGTCTCCATCCTTTCCCTCTCCTTCCTCCATCGGACGAAGAAGAAGACATCAAAGCCCACTAGAATGAAAATTTTGAGTGCAAAAAGTTTCCAGAAGATGAGCAGATCTCCCCCACAGATCCGCCGTGTATATAAATAGGTAGGAACCTCAAGCATCTCCCATTCAAAATTGCAATCCCTAAGAAACCGGTCCACGTCCCGAGATTTTGCACGACAGGATCTTTAATATACCAAACGCAGCTGTTGCACGATCTCATCCATTAAATAACTAAGAGATTCGAAAAGACGCCAGCCTGAGGCCAGTTATAGACACACAGTAATAATCCTGATCCAAACTTGAAGCTTTCAAAGAGTTCAGTGCACTTAAATGCTTCCACCGACTTCGCTCTTCCGAGTCCCCTCCCGCAACTCCGACAATAACAGGGGCGGGGGCATCTGTAGTGGTCAAGATCTGATTAACCCTAGTGATCGCGACATGTGTCCCACCGTACCAGAGGTACCTCAAGCAGACAACACGCTCAAGATGCCAAGCGGCTCACATGCAACCCTGAGGAGAGAGAGTCACAGGCCCAACCCCAAGACACATCCCAACTCCGAGAAGAGGACCCTGAGTCCCTTCTCACCCCGATATCTGTGACTACCAGACTTCATCCCGACTCTTACTGGACGCAGCTCAATAGCAAAGTTTCCGATCGCAAGAACGGTTATGTCTGCCACGAAATCCTCACGTTCTAAATACCCCCTATTCCAGCGGGGACGGTTATGGACAGGGGCAGATATTTTGGCATGCCAATCCCAGCAATAAAGCACAGCAATCTAAACGGATATGGAAGAATCTTAACCACGGATCATGAATCACGGAGAATGATCTGCATCATCAGTTACATGACAAGCAACTACTTATAGGCCAAGGACCGACGGATCGAAGGGGAAGAAAAAAAAAAGAAAAAGAAAAGAGAAAAATGTACTGGGAAAAACTCTTGTAACACCAAAAAAGAAAGTGAATCATTCTTCTCTCCTCGTGATTTTTCTCATTCTGGGTTTCCACGTAAAAATCCATGTCTACGTCTGTTCTCTGATTGGATCTTTACATTTTGTAGGCAGACCCCCTTTTGCTTGTGATGTGAGATCGACCGTTCGATCAATCGCATAGAAAAATCTCCACTACACTAACTCAAATATAGTCATTAAAATAAAATGAGGCAACTACGTATCTCTTCCTCCATTTGCTCTAGGCCTAAAATCGTACACAACCTCATGTGCACTCTTACTTGTCCTATTGACAGATGAATTATATGCAAACTCGGCAATGGACAATTTCATATCCCAACTCCCTACGTGTTCACTGACGAGGGTACGCAAGAGATTCCCTGTACTTCTATTGACAACTTCAGTTTGACCATTACTCTGAGGGTGGAAAGCAGTAAAAAAAATAAAATTTTATGCCTAACATATGCCAAAGTGTCTTGCAGAAATAAGTAGTGAACTTAACATCCCTATTAGACACAATAGCCTTAGGCAGACCGCGCAATTTGGTGACATCATCGAAAAAGAACTTGGCTACTCTAGAGGCGTCAGAGGTTCGAGAGAAAGGCAGTAAATAGGTCATTTTAGAAAAATGGTCCACAACGACTAGCACTGAGTCGTGTTTCCTAAGATTTTTCGGGAGTCCTACCATGAATCCATACTAACACCTGCCATGGGAAATTGGGGACTGGTAGCGGGGTGTACAGACTGGTATTCCATTTTTTTTCTACTTTGCTAGTTGGCAAGTATAACACCTTCCAACAAGCTTGGCTACATCACATTTCAAACTTGGCCAAAAGAAACAGAGACAGAGAGGGACGGAAAGAGAAAGAAATGAGAGAGACTGGAAGATGGAGGGGAGAAAGACATAGAGCGAGAGAGAGAGAGAAGAAGGGGAGATAGAAACAGACAGAAAGTGTAACACCCCGTTCTCGGAATACGTACTTAGTTGCGTATTCAGATTTTTCGATCGTATTTTTCGATTTACTTCCTGTATTTATTTTGTATTATGAATTATTTATATGATCGTTTTGTCTTGGATCCGGATTCACGGACTCGGAGTCAGCCCTAGTCTGAACCGAGAACTCGATCCTAGTGAATTGCTCGATTTGATTCTAGTATTTAGATTTGACCGAGTTTAGTTTTAAACATCATTTTCCAATATTTTAGATTTTCTATGATTTTCTAGAATTTTCCTAAATTAAATTGAAAATCTTCAAAACCGGTGTCGACTAGTGCCGCTGACCGATTCCCGGATTTTTAATTTACAAACAGATTGGAATTACTAGAAATGTCTTTTTACATTATTTCTTAAAATCACATTTCCTATCTAAATACTTTTTCTGAGGATTTTATGAATTTATGAAAATTCCACCGGATTGGGTGTCGGCCAGTATCGCTGGTTGATTCCAGGATTTTTAGTTTACAATCGGAATTGAATTTCTGAATTCCGCTTTCGCATTGTATCTTAGAATCGTATTTTCTTCCTTACTACATTTTCTGAGATTTTTCGAAATTTATCAAAATCCGGCCGACCCGGTGTAGACCGGTATCGGCGGTTGACTTCCGGACTTTTAATTTGAAAATGGGATTTTATTTCTGAAAACCGATTTCATATTATTCCTCAGGATGACGTTTTCTACCTCCGGGTATTTTTTGGGATTTTTCCGGAACAGTCGATTTTTCGCGACCATATTATAATATTATTATTTTTATCTTTTCTTTCTTTCTTTCTTTCTTTCCTTTTCTTTTCCCTCAACCGACTTCACCAACGCCACCTCACCCCCTCATTTAATTCCCTCTCCCATCAATCCCATCTCTCCATCATATCCCCCTCCTCTTCTTTTTCTTTTCTTTTTCTTTTCCCTTATTTTTTCTTTCTCCTTTCTTCTCTCTTTTCTCTTCTTCTTCTTTTCCTCCCTCTCCATTGGCAGCCGACACCCAACCGGCCACCACCACCGCCGGCGCCTCCGGCCACCACGACGCCGGCGAGCAACCACCCCCCGATCTCCGGCCACCACTTCCTCTCACCAACACCAACAACAAAACCACCATCTCCACCTCCTTCTTTAAAACCACCTCCACCACCATCACCGGCCTCTCCTCCCTCCTCCGGCACCTCCGGCGGGGGCTGACTGCCGCCGGCGCGACGCCGGCGGCCTTGGGCGCGGCCGGGGGGCCACTTGGCCCCCCTGTGCGCAGGTGTGGAGGGGGCAGCAGCCCCCTCCCTTCTCTCTTTGGGGTGGCCGGAGGCCACCCCTGTCTGCGCCGGCCTCCCCTGGCCGGCGCAGCCTCCGCGCCCCCCTGGCCGCAGCCAGGGAGGGGCGCCAGGCCAGGCCAGGCCCGGCCTGGCCTGTGGTGGGCTGAGAAGGGGGCAAGCCCCCTCTCTTTCTCTCTGCTGAGGGGGCAACAGCCCCCTCTTTCTCCCCCTCTCTCCTGGGGAGTGGCCGGCGCCACTCCCCTGCCGGTGGCCGGCGCCGCCACCTGGCCGGCGGCCAGGCCGAGCGCCCCCAGAGGGGGGCGCTGTGTGTGAGCAGAGGGGGGCAACAGCCCCCTTCTCTCTGTCTCTCTCTCCTGTCCCTCTCTCTCTCTCCTCTCTCCCAACTCTCTCTCTCTCACCTGCCCAATCTCTCTCTCTCCTGGACTTTCTCTCTCCTCTCTTTCTCTCCTGCCCTCTTCTCTCTCTTCTCTCTCTCCTCCCATTACAAGCTCTCTCTCTAGATTCTCTCTCCTCTCTCTAACTCACTCTTTCTCTCTCTAGATTCTCTCTCTAGGAATCTCTTTCTCTCCTGTTCTGTCTCTCCTTATCTCCATGTCTCTCTCTGATAATTACTGACGCGGATCTCATCCCTGCGGCCAAGCAACTCCTTAACGCGAGTCTTCGCGAACTTGACATCTATTTAACGCGGCCTTCGCGTTCTTGTATTGACGCAGCGCGGAGTTCAGGCCCGCGTCTGTGTCCCTCTCGTGTCGACACGACGCGGAGATAATACCCGCGTCTGTGTTCTCCTCGTGCCCTGACTTGAACGCGGGTCTCGAACCCCGCGTTTGTGGCTTCTACGCGACGCGACTCCCGCGTCTGCGACCCCCGCGTCTCACTCGCATAACCCGCGTCTCCCTGTGCACTCTCTCTTCCCTTATACTTCACTCTCTAGGTTTCTCTCTCTAGCTACCTCCTTCTCTCTCTAACTCTTTCTCTCTCCTCTTCACTTTCTCCCTCTAAATATTATATTATTATATTTTATGGCGCGTGCGCGAGTTCCATGGATTCAGAGTTTTCGGCCTTTCCGGTGATTTAGGCGAGTGTCCTTGCTCTCGCCTCCATTTGGGTTTCCCCGCTTCGTCGGGTCGACATGTCTTTTATTCCATGTTTTCATGTATTATGTATTTGGGCTGAGTCCCTGTATCTGTGTATGGCTGAGTGCCAATGACTGGACATGTATTGCTCTGTGACGAGTGCTTGTATTAGGGTAGTTTCATTCTTGTACATATACCATGCCTGTGATGTATTGTACTGCTTTATACTATGCGTGGCCGACCCTTCAGCCTCCGGTCACTCACTATCTCGAAAGAGACGTGATTGGGACCGTCAGGTTTCTCTGGACCCTTCAGCCTCCGGTCTCTCACTATCTCAAAGGAGACATGATTGGGACCGTCAGGTTTCTCAGCTCCGTCTGGTGAGCATACTTAGCGCTCAGCGCTTTATTCACTAAATTCGTTTAGGCGAGATGCTGCCGGATTTTCTACTCGTATCTTAAACCGAGTTGTCCCGGTAACCTCGCAGAGCGCATTAGTGTCTAAACTCTGTTCGCTGCCTGTGCCTCCAGCTTGTTCAGCTCCGCCTGGTTATCATGATCAGCGTCCAGCGCTTTACCACTGGATTCGTCTAGGTGAGATGCTGCCGGATTTTCTACTCCCACTTTAAGCCGAGTCGTCCCGGTAATCATGCCAGACGCTCCAGTGTTAAATACTGTTTGCTGTCTGTGCCTCCAGCTTGCTTAGCTCCGCTTGATTGTGCTCAGCTACTACTATATCACATGTCATGTACTTACCTGATGTGTTAACACTTGCCATGTCATTACTTCATACCTGTCAATTACATGCTACTATTTAATACTGGTTTGTGTCACCTGTCAACTGATGTGTTATCATCTAATACCTGACATGCTACCACTTGGCAAGGCCCATTTGTTGGCCCAAGGTTACAATCACCCATGATTAGTGTATTTTGATGATTACAAAACATATTAGTTATTTGTACTAATAATATTTGTTGTTTAAGTGTGTTTCAGATTTCTATTCATTCTAGAAGTCTTCTCTCACAAATACAAGGATTTGGACTCAAGTCAACTCCAATTGGGCTCAAGGAACAAGTGTTGAAGATTATATGAAGAAGCCTATTGAAGATCTTGAAGTCCTTAGAAACATTGTAAGAAATAGAATGTTAAAGTTTGAGTATATGAAATTTGGCTCTAGGATTTGCACACACACTTATTTCATATATTTCCTATGTTTTGAAAATGGTTATTTCTAAGTTTTATGCCTTAGTTTATATATAAATGTACCAAAAGCTTTATATCTTGAAAATCTTGTATAAAACATGTGTATAAACTATTTTCTGCATAATACTTAGCTATATGTATTTTTAAAATATTTCTCAAAATTTTTCTAACTCAAAACCAGCCCAGTTTTCTGTTTCAGGCAACTCCGGCCGACCGGCCCGGTCGACCGGCGATGTGTCTGGACATGCACTGTTTGTGCATGTCTGTCGGTCGACCGGACCGGTCGACCGACGGAGAGCAAATTGCTCACAGGTTTTTTCGGTCGACCGGACCGGTCGACCGGAAGAAGGAAACTGTGTTTCCTCTTTTGGGACGGTCGACCGGACCGGTCGACCGAGAGCCAACGGCTCTTTGCAGCTGGCCTGGCGGTCGACCGGACCGGTCGACCGCCAAGCCTGCTGTAGCCTAACGGCTCTTTCCTCTTTGGGCTATTCTGAAAAACTGTTTTTGTTTTCAGCTTTAACAGATTTTTGGAGAGTTGTTGGGGAGCTTTTGCAGGTCAAATTAGGTGTAAAGAAATTGTTTTTAACCTATTTTCTAACCCTATAAATAGAGGAGAAGTCTCTCTTGCATATCACTAAGAAAAATCCTCAAGTTTGTGTTGTTTTCAAAAGAGAAAAGAAAAGAGTTTAAAGCTTTCATTCCAATTCTTTTTGAGCTTGTTTTTTTCAGTTGTGTTTGATTACTAATATCACTCTACAACTGAAGTTTTTCTCACCACACTTCATAGAGCCAAAATCCTATACTCATTCTATAGTGAAGTTGTAATAGAAGTGAGAGTGTTTGTAAAAGAGTTTGAGAAAAAGTGTAGTGATCTTGTTGTGATCACTTTGTTCTTGTAATCCTTTCCTTGTGGAGCAACCTCTTCGGTAGAGGTCCTTTGTACTCGGTGGAGCTCGGTGCTCGGTCTTCGGTAGACCAAATTGTAAAGGCGTCCTCGGTGGATAGTGGAAACCCTTCACGGAGGTGAAGGCGGGGAGTAGAGCGGTGGCTCGAACCTCGAAACAAATCACTTTGTTTGCGATTGCCTTTGCGTCCAACTCTTACTTTACTTTTCAATAGTTCCTTATTGCTTTCTATTGCATACTTGTGATATTGTTTAAATCTCTTGTGCTACTATTTGCTTGCTTGTAATTCTTGCCATATATCATTGTGTTTGCATCATTCTTCATATCATCCATTTCTTACTTGTGTGTGCCAATCCCGTACTCATCCAACAAGAGCTTCACATAGCGCCTCAACCCATATCAAGGGGAATCAAGAGGAGTTTAGTCCAGAGCCTCGCAAGAGGAATTCGGCTACACTTGTTGAATTGTACTAAGTTGAGCCTCACTTGTTTTAGGTTCCGCATTTAGAGAGTTAAAATTTTTAAGATTAGCAATCACACCTATTCACCCCCCCTCTAGGTGTTTTTCACCATTGTTATGACATGACTTGCCACCGGATTATTATCAACCTCTTGACATGACTTGTTACCTGCCAATTATCATCCTCCTGTCTTGCTATCACTTGACACCCGGCATGATATACTTGACCTGTGATTATCTCATTTACGGGAATACTATACTTGTTATCCTGCATTACATGCAGTGACCTGAATCTTGTACTTGTTATCCTGTATTATATATACAGTGACCTGACTTTATAGTACTCATGTACTTCTGAACTCCTGATCCTGTCTTGTACCTGCTATTCCCGTGAATTGATAATTACATAATAAATCTTAAAAAGGACAACTTACATCGGGTCGGGGGAAACTTGCGGCTATCAATATGTGTTCGTGTTTACAGTGGTACTAGGCATGTTGTGCAACTAAAACTTCCGGTCTGACCTGTGGGCCTCCAGGCGACCGAGGGGAGTGCTGGCTCCCTCCTTCTTGGTACCATCTTGATAAGGACATTCTATAAGACCCTCCTGATCGCCTTGCGGCAGGTTCCGTCCACCAAGCAACGGAATAATCCTGGGCCGTGGTCCCGGGTATGTACGGGACCCACTGTAAACATAGTTCGTTGATACTCCCGTTGGTTTCCAATAACAACCTTGCTTTACTCGGATGTGGATATATGTGTGCTGGGACGCTAGTTCACATATCTAGACATCAGGGTAAGACGAGTAATAATAATAATAAAAGATGCCAACCATGGATCTGTTGTATGCTTTGCCGAGTTTGCTTTCATCGGGTTTTACATCGGATTTCCGGTTTTATGGTTATTATTATATTAGCTGCTCATACCCTGCTTTATCACTTGTATCCTATTCCACCAGTCTCCTGTTCTTCCCTTATCATACCATGAGTACTTCCTGTTTGACATTTATTTGCTCCTGCCTGCTTCTGCTCACGACACGGTTTTCAATGCATGTTTATAATTCGGTTTTATCGATACACGTGGACTTATTCTTGCACGCCATCTGGCTTTTGCCTCACCACTCGCCTGGGGAGTTTTATCTGACTCCCCTGGATTCTCATGTCCAGGTCCCGGAGCTTGGAACATGTCGGAGCTTGGAGCTTGTAGCTTGTAGAATCCCAGTTGCTGACCTGAAAAGCGCATCGGTAGCATGGATCCCCAGCAGACCGTCTGGAGCTCTATCCTCCCAAGCCCCCTGTGTGCCTCCCGAGTTTTCCTTTTGTAAACTCGTGAGTGCCTTTTGTACTGTTCATGCTTATACATCTCTTTGTATTCTCGCATTTGCGCCTATCGGTGATGTAATATTATTGTAATATTTGTCACCTCTGGTGATAACTTTGTAATTGTACTCATATGTTGGAATGTATAATGCACCATTTGCTTCCGTACTCTGATTCTTGCCTGTACTGATGCTTAGCGTATATACGTGAGGGTATTTCGGACCTGCGTATATACGTTGCAGTAACGTCTCCGTACCCGCAGGATCGGGGCGTTACAGAAAGAGGGGGAGGGGAGAGAAAAACAGAGAGGCATGGAGGGAGAAAGACAGAGAAATATGTGAGAGAGTTGCCTGGGGCTAGGGCGGATCTGGGCTTGTCGGCGTCGGCGGTGGGCGAATCGGGGTCCAGATCCTTTTCTTTTTTTCTTTATAACCCGCGATCTCACGGGTGTACAGCGCCCAGGCATGACTCGGCCTGACTCGGAGTCAACTTGACTGAATCGGCCGAGTCAATTTGAGTCGGATCGTGACTCGACCGAGTTAACTCTGAGTCAGGGCCGAGTCGGTCAATTTTGAGAAGAAAACGTCAAATCGGGACTCAGAATCGTATTGGCAGCCGCCGAGTCGGATACGACTCCGTCGAGTCTTCGAACTCTGCCTAGAAATAAATACGCTTCGTGTAAGGTATATCCATCCAATTCTCGAGTCGACCCATCCTTCAGTGTCCTGCATATGTCGCAAAAATCAAGACACTACTCATACTCCGTCTTTAATTTCTCATAGTCATTTACCACTAGAGACATTTAGGTCAGAATAAACATATGACGGCTGAGGGCGTCAGCGGCTTTGTTTTTTACTCCTGCTTTGTGATGCAGGGTGAATGTGTAATCTTGAGGAATTCAATCCATCGCTCATGTCGTGCGTTCAGTTTCTTTTGGGAGTAGATGTACTTCAAGGCCTCATGGTTAGAGTAGAGGATGAACTCTTGCGGCAATAGATAATGTCACAAATAGTGAAGTACTTGAATCGCCGCATAAAACTCCTTGTCATAGGTGGAGTATCGTAGTCTGGTATCATTTAGTTTCTCACTGAAGTAAACAACTGGATGGCCTTCTTGAGTGAGAACTGAAAAATACTTAGAGGGGGGTGAATAGGTGTTATGTTAATCAAATGCACTTTTAAAACTAGTTAAGATGTATTATGCAAGCGGTCACTCAAAACAAGAATTGAAGCCGAATTCCCGGCAAAGGGCTCTAGAACTTCTCTTTGATTTCTCTAGATAATGAGTTGAAATGCTCATCGCTTCCTTCTTGATATGAGTATAGGCCGAAAATGCAAGAAGATAGAATGAATGCTATAATGAAAAGCAAGACAAATAATATAACAAGTATATAAATGTAAAGCAATAAGGAGCAAGATAAAAATCAAATGCAAACACAAGAGAATTTGTTTTGAGGTTCGAGCCACTGCTCTACGTCCCCGCCTTCACCACTATGAAGGATTTCCACTATATCCACTAAGAGAACTTCCACAAAGGAACCTTACACCAAAGGGATTACAACTTGGTCTACTCAAGACCGGAGTACCCAACTCCAACAACTCTATCCTCCACACAAGAGGAACCACAAGCCAATAGATTACAAGGCATTTGGTGATCTAGCAAGACACAAACACTCTCTTACAACTTCTTATAGAGTGGAATATGAATTGAGGCTCAAGAAGCAAGTGAGAGAAGAAATTCAGTTAAAGAGATTTAGAAGACTCAAAACCAACTGAGAAAGCTTTTGAAAAGGAAGAACTTTGAAATAGAAAGCTATAAAATACTTCTCTCTTGAAAACTCTTGAAAACTTAGATATTTAAAACCAAAACCCATGATCTCTATTTATTGACAAAGGATAATTAACATTCATAAATGATGCAAGGTCATTTAGGGTGAGTTTGACCGCTTGGAAACCAAAAATGACCGTTGGAACCCATAAAAAACAAAACAGATTTAAAAACTAGCCGTTATGGCAACCTGGACGTGTGACGGTCGACCAACAGGTCGACCGCCACGTCACTCAGAAAAGAGTCATTGGCTCTGGTCGACCGGGTGGTCGACCGCTGGTTATATTAAAAAGGGATTTTTGAATTGTCGATCGACCACCTCGGTTGACCGACCCAAACAGAGAGCAAGGCACATTCAGTCGGTTAACCGCCCGGTCGACCAACAAACGTGCACAAACGTGCACGCTCCTGGCCAAAGGCCCGGTCGACCGTTATGGCCTGAATAGACAACGGTCGACCGGGCGGTCGACCGGTAGAGCCTGAAACAGTTAAAAAGCAGATTTTTGAACTTTAAACAATTTTTAAAATATTTTGTATTGGTTTGAGGGTTATGTAGCATAGTATAAGGGAAGAAATACATGTTCTAAACTTGATATAAAAATTTGAAAAATTATGAAACATGTATTAATACCAAACATGCAACAAAACCAATACTATTCAAAATTGTATATTTTGAAAACGTGTATTTTTGTGTGTGTAACTTTTACAATTTTGAAAACGTGTATTTTTGTGTGTGTAACTTCTTGAGCACTTCTATCATATTCTACTCTTTAACATACTAAGATCTTATAAGGGTCTAGATGACCACAAGATCTTCAATCAGGCTTCTCCATTTGTATCGTTTGAGTGTACTGAGTTTTAATCCCGTATATGAGCCTTCTTGAGTCTACAACACCTTCCTTTTGAGGAAGAAACTCTTTGAATCCTTTAGAACCCTGAAATAATCTTAACCACTTGAACTTGATTAGTACAAATAACCACATATGTTTTGTTATCATCAAAACTATAAAACCGGGTGATTGTAACCTTGGGCCAACAATCTCCCCTTTTTGATGATGACAAAACATATGAGTTATTTAAGAAAAAAATGTGAAAGAGCTTGAAAAGCTCCCCCTAAAATTATGCTATCTATCAAGTACAAGAAAAGAAACATTACTACTTAAATTTAATTTGAGCAAGTCAAACAATGTATATATAAAAAATGAACTTTACAAATTATAACAAAAATGAACTTTACAAATCTTTTTACAAACCTTAAAAGTATGCATGGTAAAGAATAATTACTCAAAATATTTCTCCCCCTTTTTTGTCATGCATCAAAAAGGGTAAAGCCAACAAAACTTTTTGAAGAGTATTTGCAAAATCTCATGAATCCATAATACAAACATTTAATTCACCACAAATAAATGAAAATTTATTATAATCTAGTGGTTTGGTAAAAATATCTGCAAGTTGAAAATTGGTGAAAACATAATCAATTTCAATATCACATTTCTCATAATGATATCTAAGGAAGTGATATCGAATTTCTATGTGCTTTGTCTTACTATGTTGATTTGCATTTTTAGTCATATGAATAGTACTAGTATTATCACAAAATATCTTAATATGATCATATTGTAAATCATAGTCAAGGAGAGTATGTTTCATCCAAAGGACTTGTGCACAACAAGCCCCGGCCGCAACATACTCCGCCTCGGCGGTTGAGAGGGCTACAAAATTTTGCTTCTTGGAAGACCGTGAAACAAGGCAATTTCCTAGAAACTGACAGGTTCCACTTGTACTCTTCCTATCTACTCTACAACCAGCATAGTCAGCATTCAGAAAACTTGTCATGAAAAATTGTCCGGTCTTCGGATACCACAAACTCATTTCAATAGTGCCCTTAAGATATCTAATAATGTGTTTACCTCAATCAAATGGGACTCTTTAGGACAAGATTGGAATCTAGCACATAGACAAACATTAAACATAATATCCGGCCTACTAACCGTTAAATATAATAAACTATCAATCATGCTACGATAGAATTTAATGTCTACATTTATACCTTATTCATCCTTGTCAAGTTTTGTTGTGGTAGCCATGGGAGTTTTGCTTGTTTTTACCCCTTCAAGCCCAAATTTCTTAATGAGTTTTTTCGTGTATTTGGCTTGATTTATAAAAATCTCATCACTCCTTTGCTTGATTTGGAGTCCAAGGAAGTAGTTAAGTTCGCCCATCATAGACATCTCTAACTCATCCTTCAAACATGCTTCAAAATCTTTGCAAAGTTTTTCATTAGTAGATCCAAATATAATATCATCAATAGATATTTGAACAATAAGAATACATTATCAACATGTTTAGTAAACAAAGTGGTATATATTTTTCCTTTAACAAAATCATTAAAAATAAGAAATGATGAAAGTCTTTCATACCAAGCTCTAGGAGTTTGTTTTAAACCATATAAAGCTTTGTCTAGTTTGAAAACAAAATCTGGATGTGTAGGATCAACAAACTCGGGGGTTGTTCAACATACACCTCCACCTCCTCTTCAATAAAACAATTTAAAAATGCGCTTTTGACATCCATTTGAAATAGTTTGAAATCTTTATATGATGTAAAAGCAAATATAATCCGTATGGCTTCAAGCCTAGCTACGAGTGCAAAGGTTTCCTCAAAATCGATACCTTCGATTTGGGTGTAACCTTGGGCCACTAACCTAGCTGTATTCCTAACAACATTTTCTGACTCATCCAACTTGTTTCTAAAAATCCATTTAGTGCCAATTGTTGTTCTATCATGGGGTCTAGAGACAAAATGAAAGATGTCAAACTTGGTTGCGCTCAAATTGATTGAGCTCTTCTTGCATGACAAGCAACCAATATGAGTCGCCTTCGGCTTCGAGGATGTTCTTTGGTTTAAAATGAGAAATAAAATCATAATGGCCACAAAGATCATGGAGCTTGGAACGAGTAGTTACCCCTTTTGATACATCACCTATAATGAGATCCTTGGGATGATATGAAGTGAATCTCCAATCCTTTGGAAGTAGTTGTGTTTGCTCCACTTCAACTTCTTGAACTTCACCTTGCATATCAATGTTTAGCTTGTCTTCTCGTACATGTGAGTCCTTCAAGGTTAGCCTCTCCATGTCTTCACCTAAGGAATCGATTTCTACAACATTCTTCATAAAAACATTAGATTCCTCAAACTTTACATGTATAGATTCTTCAATAGTCATAGTAGATTTATTGAAAACTCTATAGGCTTTACTAGTGTTGGAATATCCAACGAAAATAGCTTCATAAGATTTTGCATCAAACTTATCTAAATTATCTTTAGTATTTAAAACAAAACATTTACACCCAAAAACTTTAAAATAAGAAACATTTGGTTTTTTTTTTTAATAGTAAATTTCGAAAGAAATTTTAGAAGTATTTTTGCAAAAGTAAATCCTATTTGATATGTAACATGATGTGTTTACGGCCTCGGCTCATAGGTATTGAGGGAGACCGTATTCATTTATCATAGTCCTAACCATTTTTTGTAGTGTTCGATTTTTCCTCTCAACCCGGCTTCCTAAGGATTGTAAAAACACGGTCATCTTAACCTTCCATATGAGAAAGTTAAGGCCATCAAATTTGGGTGGGGTCTTAATACCTTCAGCCATCTTTACTAATGTGAATGAGGATGAAATATGAAAAAGATGATTAGCAATTAAGGATCACTCTAAGGTTGTTAAGCCAAGTAACTAGAGACCAAAGCTCTGATACCAATTGAAAAATACCTAGAGGGGGGTGAATAGGTGTTATGCTAATCAAATGCACTTTTAAAACTAGTTAAGATGTATTATGCAAGCGGTCACTCAAAATAAGAATTGAAGCCGAATTCCCGGTGAAGGGCTCTAGAACTTCTCCTTTTTAAGTTCTCTAGATAATGAGTTGAAGTGCTTAATTGCTTCCGTGTTGATAAGAGTATAACCGAAAATGCAAGAAGATGGAATGAATGCTATAATGAAAAGCAAGACAAATAATATCACAAGTATATAAATGTAAAGCAATAAGGAGCAAGATAAAATCAAACGCAAACACAAGAGAATTTATTTCGAGGTTTGAGCCACTGCTCTACGTCCCTGCCTTCACCACTATGAAGGATTTCCATTATATCCACTAAGAGAACTTCCACAAAGGAACCTTACACCAAAGGGATTACAACTTGGTCTACTCAAGACCGGAGTACCCAACTCCAATAACTCTATTCTCCACACAAGAGGAACCACAAGCCAATAGATTACAAGGCACTTGGTGATCTAGCAAGACCACAAACACTCTCTTACAACTTCTTATAGAGTGGAATATGAATTGAGGCTCAAGAAGTTAAGTGAGAGAAGAAATTTAGTTAAAGAGATTTAGAAGACTCAAAACCAACTGAAAAACCTTTGGAAAAGGAAGAACTTTGAAATAGAAAGCTATAAAACACTTCTCTCTTGAAAACTCTTGAAAACTTAGATATTTTTCTTATAGAAACTTAAAACCCATGACCTCTATTTATAGGCAAAGGATAAATAACATTCATAAATGATGCCAGGTCATTTGAGGTGAGTTTGACCACTTGGAAACCAAAAATGACCTTTAGAACCCATAAAAAATAAAACAGATTCAAAAATTAGCCGTTATGGCAACCTGGACGTGTGACAGTCAACCAGCCTGTCGACCGCCACGTCACTCATCAAAGAGCTGTTAGCTCCGGTCGACTACCCGGTCGCTGGTTATACTAAAAAGGGATTTTTGAATTGTCGTTCGATCGCACATTCAGTCGGTCGACCGGGCGGTCGACCGACAAACGTGCACGCTCTTAGCCAAAGGCCCGGTCGACCGGTTGGTCGACCGTATGGCCTGAATAAACAATGGTCGACCGGGCGGTCGACCGGTAGAGCCTGAAACAGTTAAAAAGCAGATTTTTAAACTTTAAATAATTTTTAAAATATTTTGTATTGGTTTGAGGGTTATGTAGCATAGTATAGGGGAAGAACTACATGTTCTAAACTTGATATAAAAATTTGAAAAAATTATGGAACATGTATTAATACTAAACATGCAACAAAACCAATACTATTCAAAACTTGTATATTTTGAAAACGTGTATTTTTGTGTGTGCAATGTTCTAAAAAGCGGTTTTAGTACGCGCGCGGTCCGGTAGCGCATAATGCTTAAACAGTTTAAACGGTGATTAAACGGATTACACGTTTTATTATTATTATAATATATAATAATATATTATAATACTTAAAACATGAAAATATAAGTTCTATAAACTCCAAAAAAGTATAAAAGATATAGTAAACATAACTTGAAAAATTAAATTGCTAGTATTAAGAAGCATTTAAAAGTAATAATGACAATCAGTTCAAAGTACATCAATATACCTCCACCTCTAACAACTATAGGTAAAAAATGCTTTTTAAATGAACAAATATATAAAAAAAACATACTTCCAACAACTTTGGTTCACTGCTAGATGCAACTGCAAGTAATTAGCAACTCTATCCTTCTCACCCTTGAGGCACTCATCAACTTATTAAAAGAAACAAAGACCATTGGTAAGAACCTGGGCAAAATACGTGCACGCGAGGGGGGAGAGAGTTGACCAAGGGGAGGTTGTCGTCGACGCTTTTCTGTTGACCAGAGAGCTAACGCGGGGGGTCTTTGTCGACAAAGAGGGAGGTCACAGTGGGAGGATCCACTGCAAGGGGAGGTCGTCATCAAGGGGGAGTTCGCCACAGGAGGATCAACGCTTTGTGAACTTTTTCGTCGTCGAGCTTCGGTAGCTCTAATTCCGCAGGAGTATCATCGCCGCCGTGAGCTTTGGGAGCTTCAGATTAAATCAGGACTTCGAGAGCTTCGTCTTCTCGTCGTCATGAGCATCGAGAGCTTTTTTGTGAGATTCAGGAGCTTCGTCGTCGCCACAGGAGGATCGATGATGCGGATAAATTTACAGCTCGCGAGTCCTAATTCTCCAACACGTGATAATTTATATTCTCAATTATTGGATCGGGTTTGAGTTCAATTAGCTTAATGGGTTCGAAATTCGAATCCATTTAGAAAATGATTGAATAGCATTTAAACGGACGCTAATTAATCACCGATTAGACGCTTAATTATCGCTTAAGCGAATTAATCGCCTGGCCGAGTAATCGGACCGCTTTTTTCAAATTCTGCTCGGTTTCAGGCCGAAAACATTTAAGCGGACGATTAATCGGCCGTTTAAACCTTTTTTTAGAACACTGTGTGTGTAACTTCTTGAGCGCTTCTATCATATTCTACTCTTTAACATACTAAAATCTTACAAAGGTCTAGGTGACTACAAGATCTTCAATCGGGCTTCTTCATTTGCATCGTTTGAGTGTACTGAGTTTTGATCCCGTATATGAGTCTTCTTGAGTCTACAACACCTTCCCCTTTTGAGAAAGAAACTCTTTGAATCCTTTAGAACCCTGAAATAATCTTAACCGCTTGAACTCGATTAGTACAAATAACCACATATGTTTTGTTATCATCAAAACCATAAAACCGGGTGATTGTAACCTTGAGCCAACAAGAACTCTGCCTATACCAATCCCTGATGCGTCACACGCCACTTCAAAGACTTTAGAAAAATCAAGGAGACACATAACGAAGCACTAACCATTCTCTTTTTATCTCAATAAATGCTTTCGAGGCAGCGCTAGTGTCACGCCCTGCTTCCCAAAATACACTGAAGCGGAGACGCGACATGAGTCGGCGACGCATATACGCAAGAAAAATACCTCACGTATACACGCTAAGCCTTAAGTAACCCGAAACATGCTATAAATCCAACTATAATGAATCCTAATTACTGCAATATCGTATATAGGCATCCACGCATGATATCATATAAATAAAGACTGGAATAACAACTGAATCTGAAATAACGGGAATCAGGAAATAAAATGAAGGCAAGAAAGATAAGAATACCGGAATCGAATAGGGAGAAGTTCCAGCTCTTTGCGAATAGTACGGTCTCAACGAACACCTGAACAATAGAAACAAAGCGTCCAATATCTGGACGTGCAAATCCAGGGTCATCAGAAAGCGACCTGGTGAGTATGTGTGTGTGTGTAAAGAGGAGAGCTCGTGCATGAAAATAATGTGCACAGAATAATAACAAGATAATCTGCATGTATAAGATAACTAAATAACATGATAAACAAACAACTGAGGGATAACTGCATAACAACATGAATAAAGATATAAGGCAACTATTACAACTGTAAACAAACAACTGATGTCAAGATGTGTAACCTAGCATATGTCACTAGTCTGGTTGGTTATTATTAACCTAACTAATGTAGTACTTAGTTGTGTCCCATACTACAGCCGTTTGCCCACATATCAAACAAAGTTATCGTTGTTGTAACTGCCTGCTAATGTAGTGCATGTGCTTTGGAAGGGTACCGTGCATGCCCGGTACCACGGTCTAACACCCCTGGCGCTGAACTAGGACAAGCCGCAAGGCTCTAATAACTGAAGACCACAGCCCCACACGAAAAGACAACTAGTGTGGCGCCGTAATCCGGGCATAGCCCTGACAACTGATAATTGAATAACTAGGTAGCCAGTACTACCTTGGTTCCCCAAGGTTGGAACCCACAACTCGGTACCATAATAAGTCCTTCCAAAATACACGACATGCATCATCAGGCAATTACCCCTGTTCCCCGGGTTATGGTGTCCTTTATTAACAAGCAATAATATAAGTTATTATTAATGAGTAACTGATATCTCCAACAACTACCGATGTTAACACTAGCTGATAATCTGACAACTGACAACTGATATCTGACAACTGAGTAGCTGACAACTAATATCTGACATCTGAAATAAGATACTGGAGATATAGTCACTAACACAATGGTGTCACTGACAACTGGTAACTGATACAGATATCTACCAACTCTCATAAACTCTAAACACATCATAAGATCACCAATAAATAATCTCACCAATAACTAATAAAGTGATGACTGCTATCTGATAACTCTGAAGTACAAGATCACCGATATCGACTAGATCACTATCACAATAGCTCAATCTCTATTAATTGAAGTATCAATAACTAAACATGAAGCACATGGTATATCCTCGAGATCAACAAGGTCAACACATACCGAAATCATTTCTAAAGGGGAAACATCTTCAAACCACTGCAATCTAGAATAGTTCACTTATAAGTCAATACCAATAACTCATCCATACTCAAATGATATAATCAGTTGATACATCTAGGAACCCTTGCTTCTAATAATTCAAAACCAATATGATATCACATATCAAAGTCAAAGGTAAGATATCTACACATCTGGTCACAATCCAACAGAAATCGATCACATCTAAATACTGATCAATATCCAATATAAATAACATAAATCCCAGTTCAACCCAAACTCCAACTAAGTCCATATACTGATCCAAGCATCAAGTAATCCAATCTCTTAGTAAAGTAACATCATAACAAGTCCGTCATCAATACCCGAATGAATCATCACCTAAGTTATTACCAAATGAAGGAATAACAAATCTGAGAAGTACTCCACATGAAACATGTCATCTATCCTCAAATATGAACTGGGCCAACTAACCAGTGGATCAAAATGAGTCACTGTCTATGGTATATCAGAACTAGGCCTAAGTCAAAAGCGTCAAACTACCAACACATGAAATGACGCTGATACAAGCTCCTATCAACTATGTAATGAAAGTGAACAATCATAGATGTCTCATGAAGTGGTACAAGTAATCAAACTGGTAAAATATAACAGAAAGACACATGAAATGATAAGAGTAACATGTAAACGCATACCGACAACGGTAAATAAGAAAATACATAAGAACAAACACTCACATGAAATGACGCAGTTTCGGAACCGAATCGCCGTCTGGTCTTCACTGCACGAACCGGTACTGATATACGGATCATCCCATGGGCCGGCCTTCGAATCGCCTATGTATCGGGTCCACAACGAGCACGAATCCGGATTGTGTCCGGGTCTCCCGCAACGGGTTCGGATCTCACCGAACGGGTCTGAAACACTGTAACACGTCACCAAATACAGAGAGAGGAAGGGGGATCAACACACGCACATAAAACACCCACCCACACACGTATCCATACACGCACGCCGCACGTGCATACACCCACGGGTACAACCACATACATACATGTACATCCATGTACATACATACATGTATACCCATATATATACATACATATAACTATACACTAATATAAACATCAATATTTATGTATCATATGTCCAAAACATATCACCTAGCACACTAAACATAAAGAGAATGCACGTTTATGCACGTTTGTTAGTCGACCGGCGGTCAACCGCCCGGTCGACCGACTGAATGTGCCTTGCTCTCTGTTTGTGTCGGTCGACCGGGGCGGTCGACCGACAATTCAAAAATCCCTTTTAAATATAACCAGCGGTCGACCGGAGCCAACGGCTCTTTTCTGAGTGACGTGGCGGTCGACCGGCACACGTCCAGGTTGGCATATAACGGCTACATTTTGAATCTGTTTTATTTTTAATAAGTTCCAACGGTCATTTTTGGTTTCTAAGTGGTCAAACTCACCCCAAATGACCTGACATCACTAATGAATGTTATTCATCTTTTGCCTATAAATAGAGGTCATGGGTTTTGGTTTTCAACAAGAAAAATATCCAAGTTTTCAAGAATTTTCAAGAGAGAAGTATTTTATAGCTTTCTATTTCAAAGTTCTTCCTTTTCAAAAGCTTTCTCAGTTGGTTTGAGTCTTCTAAATCTCTTTAACTGAATTTCTTCTCTCACTTAGCTTCTTGAGCCTCAATTCATACTCCACTCTATAAGAAGTTATAAGAGAGTGTTTGTGGCTTGCTAGATCACCAAGTGCCTTGTAATCTATTGGCTAGTGGTTCCTCTTGTGTGGAGGATAGAGTTGTTGGAGTTAGGGACTCCGGTCTTGAGTAGACCAAGTTGTATTCCCTTTGGTGTAAGGTTCCTTTGTGAAAGTTCCCTTAGTGGATATAGTGAAAATTCTTCATAGTAGTGAAGGCAGGGAAGTAGAGCAGTGACTCAAAACTCGAAACAAATTCTCTTGTGTTTGCATTTGATTTTATCTTGCTCCTTATTGCTTATATTTATATACTTGTGATATTATTTGACTTGCTTTTCATTATAGCATTCATTCCATCTTCTTGCATTTTCGGTCTATACTCGTATCAACAAGGAAACAATTAAGCACATCAACTCATTATCTAGAGGAATCAAAGAGGAGAAGTTCTAGACCCCTTCATCGAAAATTCGGCTTCAATTCTTGTTTTGAGTGACCGCTTGCATAATACATCTTAACTAGTTTTAAAAGTGCATTTGATTAGCATAACACCTATTTACCCCCCTTCTAGGTGTTTTTCAATTGGTATCAGAGCTTTGGTTTCTAGTTTCTTGGCTTAACAACCTTAGAGTGATCCTTAATTGCTAATCATCTTTTTTATATTTTATCATCATTCACATTAGTAAAGATGGCCAAGGTATTAAAACCCCACCCAAGTTTGATGGCCTTAACTTTCCCATATGGGAGGTTAAGATGACCGTGTTTTTACAATCCTTAGGAAGCCGGGTTGCAAAAGCGGTGACTAAACCCTTTAGTGCATCCCTTGGCGATGAGGACACTTGGTCTGACATTGCTACGAAAGAGTTTGATGCAAATGCTAGGGCACACTATGCCTTACTTCAAGCTTTAAATGATGATGACATTGCTAGAGTTATACACTGTAAATCCGTATACGAGATTTGAACTCACCTTTTAGTCACTCATGAAGAACATCACAAGTTAAGAGGGCAAAAATTGACCTCTTACATTCCCAATATGAAAACTTTACTATGCATGAAAATAACACCATTGATGACATGGTAACAAAATTTACAAAAATAACTAACGGTATTGCTTCTTTAGGTGACGGCATTGACAACGATCAAAAATGAGGAAGATCATTTGTACTCTCCCATCCTCATGGGAAGTCAAGGCTACAACCTTGAGGAGCTAAACGATAAGGAGGAAATGGAGCTCATTGGTCTTATAGGCAACCTTAAGACCCATGAGATGGAAAGGAAAGGTAGAGAAGAAATGGTTCCTCAAAAGAATAAAGTATCGCTTTCAAAACCACTTCCACCTTCTCCGACGAAAATGATGAAAAAGAGGATGATGAAGATCTCTCCCTCCTTGTGAAAAATGTTAGGAGAATGTACAACAAAGCAAAATTCAACAATAGAAGAAGATGGCAAGGAAAGGAAGAAAAGAAGGTCATTTGCTTCAATTGCCGGAAGCTGGGTCATATGGTTGCGAAGTGTCCGGAGAACAAGAGTAAACCCTCTACCTCCAAGAAGCCATACAAAAAGAAGCCTCTAAAACTACATGGCACTCGGAGAGTGAATCCGACGAAGAAGTTGACACGGCTCATGTGTTTCATGGCAAATGATAACACAAATAAGGTAACCTCTGAATCATCTCTTGACGATTGTGAATTATCCCATGGATGAATTAGGTGAAGCTTTTGAAAAATTATCTCACAATTATGATTTTCTTAAAAAGAAATATTTAAAAATGAAAAAGGAAAATGAAACTCTCAACAACAAAATTATCATACTCACAAAAGAAAAGGATGATTTGTTTTCCACTCTCACATCAACTGAAAAAGATTTTGATGCTTATAAGATTGCATATAAAGCTAAATTTTCACTAATAGATAAAGATGAGATTTCTATTTTAAAGAATAAAATTAACTCTTTAGGAGAAGTATTAAAGAAATGTGAATTTGACAAAACTAGATTGGAGGCTATGTTTCCTAAGAAACATACCCCAAAGAAACAAACTTATTCTACGCACACCCATACTCATAAATCACAACATTTGCACACACACGTCATGCTAAACACAAACACAAACCAAACATATTCACACTCCACACACTCATTATGCCTTCATTTATGGTAAAATTTATACATGTACTTATTGTGGCCGAAAAGATCACTTGGCTAAATTTTATTTTGATAGAATAAATGCCTCTAATAATCATATTTGGGTTCGTAATGCTAACATTAAAGGACCCAAGAAAATTTGGGTACCAAAATCAACAAATATGTACATGATGTAGGTACACTCCAAAGCTCCAAGACGTAGGGAGCGGTGGTATTTTGATAGTGGTTGCTCAAGGCACATGACATGAAAATCAACAACTTTGCAACCCTATCAAGATATCATGAAGGTGGCACCGTCACCTTCGGAGATGACTCCAAAGGAAAGATTATTGGTATAGGTAATATTAAATTTGGTTCATCTCCATTGATTGAAAATGTCGTTTTAGTTGATGGCCTCAAGCATAATCTCTTGAGTATTAGTCAACTTTGTAATAAAGGTTTTAAAGTGATTTTTGATGACTTAGCTTGCAATGTATTTGATAGACAAATTAATGCATTTATACTTTCTGGATTTCCAGAACAATGCATACATGATTGATATGTCTAATTTACAATGCAATGTCACATGTTTGAATGCCTTCAATGAAGACTCTTGGTTATGGCATAGGAGACTAGGCCATATTTCTTTTGACCATCTATCTAGAATCAACAACAAAAAAGTGGTGAAAGGTATTCCTTGATTGAAATTTGAGAAGGGCCGCATTTGCGATGCGTGCCAACTTGGGAAACAAACCAAGTCCTCTTTCAAATCTATCAAGGATATCATGACAGCAAGACCTTTGGAGTTAATTCATATGGATTTGTTTGGTCCTACTAAAACTAAAAGTCTAAGTGGGAATCGTTTTGCTTTTGTATTGGTTGATGATTTTTCTCGTTTTACTTGGGTTTTCTTTTTAGAACATAAAAAATCAAACCTTTTCACATTTTCAAATGTTTAGGAAAAGAGTTGAAAAGGAAAAAGATTTTCTAATTTTACGTATAAGGAGTGACAGAGGTGGTGAATTCATTAACCATTCCTTCATCACCTATTGCGAAGAACATGAAATTAAACATGAATTATCTTATCCTAGAACTTCACAACAAAATAGAGTAGTTTAGAGGAAAAATCGAACACTACAAGAAATGGTTAGGATTATGATAAATGAATACGGTCTCCCTCAATACTTATAGGCCGAGGCCGTAAACACATCATGTTACATATCAAATAGGATTTACTTTTGCAAAAACACTTCTAAAACTTCTTTCGAAATTTACTATTCAAGAAAACTAAATTTTTATTATTTTAAAGTTTTTGGTTGTAAATGTTTTGTTTTAAATACTAAAGATAATTTAGGTAAGTTTGATGCAAAATCTTATGAAGCTATTTTTGTTGGATATTCTAACACTAGTAAAGCCTATAGAGTCTTCAATAAATCTACTATAACTATTGAAGAATCTATACATGTAAAGTTTGAGAAATCTAATGTTTTTATGGAGAATATTGTAGAAATAGATTTCTTAGGTGAAGACATGGAGAGGATAACCTTGAAGGACTCACCTATAAAAGAAGACAAGCCAAAGATTGATATGCAAGGTGAAGTTCAAGAAGTTGAAGTGGAGCCAACACAACCACTTCCAAAGGATTGGAGATTCACTTCATATCATCCCAAGAATCTCATTATAAGTAATGTATCAAAAGGGGTAATTACTCGTTCCAAGCTCCATGATCTTTGTGGCCATTATACTTTTATTTCTTATTTTGAACCAAAGAACATCCTCGAAGCCGAGGGCGGCTCATATTAGTTGCTTGTCATGCAAGAAGAGCTCAATCAATTTGAGTGCAACCAAGTTTGGCATCTTGCATCTTGTCCCTAGACCCCATGATAGACCAACAATTGGCACTAAACGGATTTCTAGGAACAAGTTGGATGAGTCAGGAAATGTTGTTAGGAATAAAGCTAGGTTAGTGGCCCAAGGTTACACCCAAATCAAAAGTATCGATTTTAAGGAAACCTTTGCACCTGTAGCTAGGCTTGAAGCCATACGGATTACACTTGCTTCTGTCTCATATAAAGATTTCAAACTATTTCAAATGGATGTCAAAAGCGCATTTTTAAATGGTTTTATTAAAGAGGAGGTGTATGTTGAACAACCCCCCGAGTTTGTTAATCCTACACATTCAAATTTTGTTTTCAAACTAGACAAAGCTTTATATGGTTTAAAACAAGCTCCTAGAGCTTTCTTTCATCATTTCTTATTTCTAATGGTTTTGTTAAAGGAAAAATAGATACCACTTTGTTTACTAAACATGTTGATAATGATATTCTTATTGTTCAAATATATGTTGATGATATTATATTTGGATCTACTAATGAAAAACTTTGCAAAGATTTTGAATCATGTATTAAGGATGAGTTTGAGATGTCAATGATAGGCGAACTTAACTACTTCCTTGGACTCCAAATCAAGCAAAGGAGCGAGGGAATTTTTATAAATCAAGCCAAATACACGAAATAACTCATCAAGAAATTTGGGCTTGAAGGGGTAAAGACAAGCAAAACTCCCATGTCTACCACAACAAAACTTGACAAGGATGAATAAGGTATAAATGTAGACATTAAACTCTATCGTAACATTATTGGTAGTTTATTATATTTAACAGCTAGTAGGCCAGATATTATGTTTAGTGTTTGTCTATATGCTAGATTCCAATCTTGTCCTAAAGAGTCCCATTTGATTGCGGTAAAACGCATTATTAAATATCTTAAGGGCACTATTGGAATGAGTTTGTGGTATCCGAAGACTGGACAATTTTTCATGACGAGTTTTTCGATGCTGACTATGCTGGTTGTAGATTGGATAGGAAGAGTACAAGTGGAACCTGTCAGTTTCTAAGAAATTGCCTTGTTTTATGGTCTTCCAAGAAGCAAAATTCTGTAGCCCTCTCAACCGCCGAGGCGGAGTATGTTGCGGTCGGGGCTTGTTGTGCACAAATCCTTTGGATGAAACATACTCTCCTTGACTATGATTTGCAATATGATCATATTAAGATATTTTGTGATAATACTAGTACTATTCATATGACTAAAAATGCAAATCAACATAGGAAGATAAAGCACATGGAAATTTGATATCACTTCCTTAGAGATCATTATGCGAGGTGATATTGAAATTGATTATGTTTCCACTGATTTTCAACTTGCGGATATTTTTACCAAACCACTAGATTATAATAGATTTTCATTTATTTGTAGTGAATTAAATGTTTGTATTATGGATTCATGAGATTTTGCAAATACTCTTCAAAAAGTTTTGTTGGCTTTACCCTTTTTGATGCATGACAAAAAGTGGGAGAAATATTTTGAGTTATTATTCTTTACCAAGCACACTTTTAAGATTTGTAAAGTTCATTTCTTATATATACATTGTATGACTTGCTCAAATTAAATTTAAGTCATAATGTTTCTTTTCTTGTACTTGATAGATAGCATAATTTGAGGGGGAGCTTTTCAAGCTCTTTCACATCTTTTTTCTTAAATAACTCATATGTTTTGTCATCATCAAAAAGGGGAGATTGTTGGTCCAAGGTTACAATCACCCGATTTTATGGTTTTGATGATAACAAAACGTATATGGTTATTTGTACTAATCAAGTTCAAGTGGTTAAGATTATTTCAGGGTTCTAAAGGATTCAAGGAGTTTCTTCCTCAAAAGGAAGGTGTTGTAAACTCAAGAAGACTCATATACGGGATCAGAACTCAGTACACTCAAACGATGCAAATGAAAAAGCCCAATTGAAGATCTTGTAGTCACTTAGACCCTTATAAGATTTTAGTATGTTAAAGAGTAGAATATGATAGAAGTGCTCAAGAAGTTACACATACAAAAATACACGTTTTCAAAATATACAAGTTTTGGGTAAATATTGGTTTTGTTGCATGTTTGATATTAATACATGTTTCATAATTTTTTCAAATTTTTATATCAAGTTTAGAACATGTATTTTTCTCCCCTATACTATGCCACATAACCCTCAAACCAATACAAAATATTTTAAAAATTGTTTAAAGTTCAAAAATCTGTTTTCTAACTATTTCAGGCCTCACCGGTCGATCGCCCGGTCGATCATTGTCTATTACAGGCCATAACGGTCGACTGGCCGGTCGACCGAGCCTTTGGCCAAGGACGTGCATGTTTGTCGATCGACCGCCCGGTCGACCAACTGAATGTGTCTGCTCTCTATTTGTGTCGGTTGAGGTTGACTGACAATTCAAAAATCCCTTTTTAATATAACCAGCGATCGACCGCCCGGTCGACAGGAGCCAACGGCTCTTTTCTGAGTGACGTGGCGGTCGACCGGTCGGTCGACTGGCACACGTCCAGGTTGACATAACGGCTACATTTTGACTCTGTTTTGTTTTTAATAAGTTCCAACGGTCATTTTTTGTTTCCAAGTGGTCAAACTCACCCTAAATGACCTGACATCACGTTTGAATGTTATTCATCCTTTGCCTATAAATAAAGGTCATGGGTTTTGATTTTCAACAAGAAAAATATTCAAGTTTTCAAGAGAGAAGTGTTTTATAGCTTTCTAGTTCAAAGTTCTTCCTTTTCAAAAGCTTTCTCAATTGGTTTTGAGTCTTCTAAATCTCTTTAACTGAATTTCTTCTCTCAGTTAGCTTCTTGAGCCTCAATTCATACTCCACTCTATAAAAAGTTGTAAGAGAGTGTTTGTGGTCTTGCTAGATCACCAAGTGCGTTGTAATCTATTAGCTAATGGTTCCTCTTGTGTGGAGGATAGAGTTGTCGGAGCTGGGGACTCCGGTCTTGAGTAGACCAAGTTGTAATCCCTTTGGTGTAAGGTTCCTTTGTGGAAGTTCCCTTAGTGAATATAATGGAAATCCTTCATAGTGGTGAAGGCAGGGACGTAGAGCAGTGGCTCAAACCTTGAAACAAATTCTCTTGTGTTTGCGTTTGATTTTATCTTGCTCCTTATTGCTTTACATTTATATACTTGTGATATTATTTGTCTTGCTTTTCATTATAGCATTCATTCCATCTTCTTGCATTTTTGGTCTATACTCATATCAATAAGGAAGCAATTAAGCACTTCAACACGTTATCTAGAGAAATAAAAAAGGAGGAGTTCTAGAGCCCTTCACCGGGAATTCGGCTTCAATTCTTGTTTTGAGTGACCGCTTGCAAAATACATCTTAACTAGTTTTAAAAGTGCATTTGATTAGCATAACACCTATTCAATCCCCTCTAGGTGTTTTCAGATATCACTAAAATCTGAGAGAACTTAACAAACTCAAGAGAGAAATGTGGGGACTAATTAGGAGACTCGACTCCAAAAGCAACGGCATACACAAACACCTCCTTTCCCCTATCCTTAAAAATTGCTTCATGTTCAAGATGTAAAGGGGCTTTTTACTCACATTTGATGTTCCGGACTCTTTGTTGCTCATTTTTTTTCTCCTTTAGGATTTGAGGGATTTAACATCCTCTCTTCTCATTGATTTTGAAAATATAGGCGTTTGTCCTCCCAAAATTGGTCACATCAAGGTATCCAGCCAGGGTCAACCGAACAAAACATGTGCAACATTGAGAAGTAGAACAACACACCAACTACGAACCCCATGGCTGGAGAACGAAATAAGGACCAAGCATTTCTGAGTAACATGCAAAGCGGTCTTGCCGATTTAAACAACCTTTAGACTCGTCCTCTCTAAGGTTGATTCAAAGACCACATTCAAACTAATACTCCAATGATCAATTTGCAAAATTTATCTCCGCTCTTGATGTAGGTACGAAAAATTTTAGTTCTCCTCCAATTTTCCTCACCAAAGGTGTGAAAGTACTACACCTCATGACATGTAAGGTTGTTACAACACCCACCTAGTACCTCAGCATCACTAGATCTTGAGCATAAATCTCAGCATGACCCTCCAAGTCATCATCCACATCATGTGTAATTTCAACATGCAAACTCCTTAGGGCACTCAGAAGGATAATGGCCACTGTCCTGACAATTATAACACTTGAAAATGCCGCTACTTTGCTTTGAAAACTCAATAGCTACTTACTTCCTTTCAAAAGGGTAAGACGAGGCTATTCCTGTACATCACAACACACCATCAAATAATCGAACTTGTTCATGTACTAATGTCCAGACAAGCTCCCCCGACGAATCATAAACAAATGCTCCAAAAGATGATCTTTATAACTGGTGGGAAAGTATTTTTCTTTTATCGTTTCCTTCATCTCATTCCAACACTCAATAGGATCTTATCCAGATCATACTCGTTGTCTCTCAGCTTTGGTCCAGAAGATTTTGGTTGGGCCTTGAAATTTCATTTTGACAAATCTAACCTTGTGTCAAACATATCATATCAATCAAAGTAATAATCCATATCTACAAACCAGTAGTTGAAGAGTTGAGGAGCAAGACTACCATCAAAACTAAGTGCCTCTACCTTAATGTTCTTTGTGATGTCGTCCTATTTATGCCTCTCCTTAGTCTCCTGGACATAATAGTCATCCAACTCATGGCCAACTACATCGCCTCGATCATCTAGACAATCATCATTACCTAGGACATTCCTCCTAGAAACTTGTGCCTATACAATGTCTGTTTATCTCACGGGGTGTCGTCTGTACATGCATCCCTAAAATCAACTTGACCCAACCGAACATGTGCATCCCTCTGGATACATCTATCATCATGTGCATTATGTGCGCCTCGTCCCAATGCATGTGTGAATACCTAGGCATGTCTAACATCATCACGTGTCTTTACTCTACATTCCAAAGTCTGCAATCCTCAAGAGGTTGCTCCTGTATGGGTCGAGCTCCCAGGGTTCCTACTTGGGTTTCTAGATTACCTATACAATTCATATGATCTTCATGTGTCTTATTAAGGCATTCTAGACTTTGAATAACCAGCTTAATAGTTTCTTCATTGTTATGTTGGGTCACATCCTATCCTTGTAGTCAAGCCACTATGTAACATGAATGACCTAAACTAGGGAAAGTATAATTTATCCTAAAGGGTAGCAAGCAAAACTTCGGCAAATCAAGACCAAGATGCTTGAAAATCTAACAAAAGATAATGCTTAACAACTAACCAATAAAGGGGTAATGGAAGATGAATCCTACAATGCATATGCAAGCACATTAATGAGATTAGACCATGACGGTGAGGCGCAAAAGGAAAGCATGGCTTGTCCGCCTTCTATGCAGAAATTATCCACGTTCCGTTAGAAAATGACCTGTAGCTATGTATGACCTGATAACCAAACGATCGAGTTCGGGTGTTACAATAGGTTAAATTCTGCTGCATGAGCTCAAGCAGTAACATCCTGATAATAAACTTTTGGCAATGTTCTGGCGGCTGTTATAGCTAGGCTACTGTAGTGGTACATGAGAATGAATAATTGGAAGGTGTCACCAATTCAGGTTTAATATTGCATTATACTTTGAAGGAATGTACATTTCTCATATCCTTCACATTCCAATCAAAAGCTTAGATACCTCAGTGGCAGTGCTTGAATCCAAATATGCTGCCAATCGTGGTAGTAAATCAAACCAAAGCTCTTGGTGATGATCTCACAATTTGGAGGAGATGACAATATGACCTATCACCCGAAAGGTCACATCTTTCATTTCTTCTTCTGAAAGATATTGCCTTGTTGAACTTGATGTCCCTCATAGCTCAAACTCCTATTAAATTCCATATTGCCAGGTAGCAGGTCAAAGTAGAAAACTTATGCAACTGCTAAAAGCAAGCTTTAACAAAAGTCTGTTGAGGGTGTCATGAAATCTCTCACGAATCCTAAACTAAGAAGATATCACCACAGCCGCACCTAACATCAACAAACAGGAACAGAAGAAGATTACTCTTGTGACACCTACTTTATACCAGATTAGGTGATTAAGCATTCAGATCTACAAAAAACCCATAAGTATCCAATAACGAATGACTGATGTTTGCAACCTAATATCAAGATTTTAGGTGGTATAACCAGATTGTCTAAAACAAGATCATAATAGAATGATAATTTCCTAAAACTCAACAACAATTAATGCAGTCTGTATGTGTGTTATGAGAACTAGTTTTGAAACCAAAGTCTGCAGTCATCATCAACTCCCAAGCAACCGTATCCCTGAGGTCAAGGGATCATCCACTGAGAACCTTGCGTACCTACAACTCTCATCGCATGTTTTAGAGGATCCAATTTATGATCCAAATGCGCATAAGAAAATAGGCGCTTACTTTGCAGTACACTCCTCCAAACTAGATCTAGAATACCTAACTGTTCTGTCCAGGAAATCCTTCTATGGCATTCAGTGTTTTTTTATACTAGTAAAAATGCACGTGCAACACGTGCACATGGATAAAAATAATTACTAATCATGCTTTTTGCTAAGATGGACAAATCCCTTGCTTTCAAAAATTTTAGAAAATTCACTTGGGATGCTTGCTCATACCGTAATGTTTTTACCTACATGCGTTATCTTTTTCCAAGTATTCAAAAGACTCATGCATTATATGTTATAGACTTGATTATAAAAAAATTAAATACTTAATACATTATGGTACCATTGCAAATATAATATTATCATGTTAATTGGGAGAGGTAATCTTGTATCCTAGTAACATTGTAAGTCTATAACTAAGATTTGTACATATGTTAATCCTACTTTTTTAATTCAATCTAATAAACTTAAAAGGTGATTGGTCGAAAACTAAAATTTCTTTTTTAAAAAATTCAACTTCAATATTTTGTAAGTTTGCTTGAAAGATGTATTAACATTTTATCCCGAGTTGAATTGTCATGTCATAATTCATCTTCAGTTTCTTTGCATTCAAGATTACATGAGATAAACAAATTGATCTTCTTAACGCTTTCAATGATGGTTTCAAAATGATGATAATGACATGATAGGGCAGATCAACTACCAGCTTTAAGTGTGAGACTTATGCTCGGGCACTGTAGATGGACAAAAAAACTCAAAGTACATATTCATCTGCTATATTGAATATTTCCAGTGTCGATAAATAGTGAATGTATCGTCAACCATTTTTCATTCGGAAAAAAAAAGAAAGAAAGAAACCTTCAATCATTCGTTTAGAGAATTCCTTTCTACATAAAACATGCAACAAAGTATATATTACTTAAAGCATCAACAAACCAGGTCATCAGACTGAGATCACTGTTCACAGGTTTAACCTTTGAATCAAATGGTGTTGCTACATAAAAGTGAAGAGAAAAGTTAGTTACCTTCTGAATTTTCCCAGGAACCGTACAGAGCAGCAAAGACAAGAGGCTGGTTGTCTTTAAAATTGATATAATATGGCTGCTTCTTTGATCCATCCTTTTTCCATTCATAGTATCTGCATGCAGCATTGACATATATGCCTAAGGTTTGCAAAAGAATAAAATAACAAACATCAAGTTTACTGCATGCATCTGATTAAACTTAACTAAGATTACATTCATTCAAAACTCAGAAAAACAACTCAGAAAAAAAGTCCGACGATAGTTAGTTCATATAATTGGTAGGTTTAGTTCTTTTTCTTTTTCCATTCTTTTTAGCCCTAAGGTAGTCTACCAAGCTGGACTACAGCTACTTTATTGATGATCACGAAGAAAGTTATAATGCCAAGTGCCACTGTAGCATAGTGGTTAAGCCGCTTTGCACTGGGCAAGAGGTCTAGGGTTTAAATCCTGATCGCGGCAAGCTACAGCCTATTGTCAAAAGAAAAGAAAAAGGGAAAAAATAAAGTCATAATAAATAGAGGGAACTTTAGACCTAGCTCTCAAAGAAGAAAAATAGAAGTAGATACACACATTTGAGCAGGGACATGATGAAATATGGCCACCTAAAAATTACTTGAAGGTGCTAAGTGGAAATTGAATAGACAAATGCGAGGCATCGCTGTTAGCACTATAGTGATATGTGTGATGACTTTACAATCTCGTTAAGTCATGACGTGTTCTAACATCTCTTGTTTAGTGTTTTGATCTAGGTTAAGGCACACTTAAATGGAGTTAGGATGGATTCTACCTGCATTGTAAAATATATCTTTGAGGTGGTGGCAGCAATCACTAGTCCAAGTGCTATAAAGATGAAATCTAAAGAAGATCTTCATTCAACATGAAGAGCTCAACGCTATCAAGGAGATATCCAAAGAAGAGCTTGAAGATAAAGAGGTTGCATTGCCAAAGTACTTTTTTATTGTATGTACGTGTGATTTATAATTATATGTAGGGGTAGCTTAGTCTTTTTTTTTAAGACCTCATCCTCATTTGATTCATCTAGACCTCATCCACATATGATTCATCTAGTTCTAGTTCTAGACCTCATCCACATCTGATTCTTCTAGTCCAAGACCTCTCATTGTTCGCATGAACAAAACTGCCACAGCATCGATAGCTTTAAAGAAGCTCTTTTGACCCAAATTGACAGAAGGCTATGCAAAATAAGTCGGATTTCTTACATTCCCACTCCCTTCACGCAACCATGTTATTGGTTGTAAATGGGTCTATAAGATTAAAAACAAAGGTAAGATTAAAAATATTAAAGACGTGTCTTCTTGCTACGGGTTTTACACAGGACTATGGAGTCGACTACAATAATATCTTTGCTCCTATTTCCCACAGTGCGCTCCTTGATTTTTGTTGTTGCCTCATTGCAATGGGCCTTTATTTCAGATGAAGGTAAATAATGTGCTTGTTAATGGTGAGGTTTTAGAGGAAGCATAAGTGCAACCTCCACATGGCCTACCACATCTATGTATGACATCTTAGATGTGCTCTTTATGGTCTTAAGCAAGCACCACATGCTTGGTTTTAGAAGTTAAGCACAACTTGCTTTGTTTGGGATTTTCTACTTTTTAATGTGATATAATCTTATTCACATGGAAATCTTCTAAGGCGCGCATTCCCTACTTGATTTATGTAGATGACATGAAATTTCGGAGATGATTCACCAAGTATTGATGTGGTCAAGCAATATCTACAGTTTTTGTTTGATATAGAAAATCTTGGGTATCTTTGCTATTTTCTTGGTATTGAGGTGATTTCATCTCCTCACATTCATTTGCTATCTCAGTCAAATTTGACTAGTCGAGCTTGTTTGACTAATAGTCGAGTGATTGATACACCTCTTGAGTTGAAGGTCAAGCACTCACTCGTGCTGTTTCATTAGATGATTGTACATGTGGTCGAGAGATCATGGGTCCGTTAATATATCAAACTGTTCCACATCATGACATTCAACATGTTGTACATATTGTTAGTAAAGTTAAGGCCGTTTGTTCCATGCATTGAACCGTAGTGCTTCAAATTTTGTGGTTACCTGCATAGCGCATCGCATACTAACCTCAGCTTTTTCTTTGATTCTTCATGACTATTTTGACATTGATTGGGTGGAAGTTGTCATGACACGAAGTCTACCACCAGTTGATGGATAAGTGATAGTTTGATTTCATGGAGTTACCGTTGGTCCCCTATAGAGGCACGATATCAGGCCATGGCATCGACAACTTGTGAGATTATTTAGCACTGCTGGTTACTTGTAGATATGAGTTTGACAATGTCTATCCCACGCCACTATATTGTTATAACAAAGAGTGCAAGTCACAATGAAGTTTTTCATGAGCGGACAAAGAACATTAAAATTGACAATCATACCGTTCACTTCACTTCAAAAGAGACGCGTAGTCTCCCTACATCCTGACCTCTGATCAACTAGGTGATTTCCTCACCCGAGTCCCATATGATAGGTCAATTCCATTATCTATTAAATAAACTCTCAATGTTCAAACTTCAGGAGTTTGAGGATGGTGTTATTGTATGTGTAATTGCAGTGGGTAATTCCTGAGGGAGTTATCCACGCACCAAATTATGAGAATTAATGGATGAATTCAGAGATCAAACCAAAGTTACGCACAGATTTACGTGGAAACCCGAAAGGGAAAAGCCACGTTGCAAGAGAGAGATTCACTATAATTCAGAGATCTGATCCCACGCGCTAGGGTTTCTGGGCTTGAATGATCGCCCCCCCTTTTTGAAGGGGGCCAATTATTTATACAGGTGGGTGTCTTGTTAGATAAAGTTACAGAGTTCTCATCTATTTAAAGGTTTATCCTATCTCAACTGCTTATCTTGGTGGCGGTTGGAGCCAATATCCTTATTTGAATTGGTAAAGCCCGTATTTGTCTTTATCATGTGGTCTACGTCCAGCTGTAGACATGATTGATACACTCTCTGGTTGTAACCATCAAGCAAATGAAGATTAGCTTAGAGATAGGGGTACTCGCAACTGACTCTATCTCTATTCTTCTACCCGCTTGAACTGCTCAGAGTTTGAATGGAATCAGGACTCTTCTTCGAATGTTCAAGATGTGGACACGTGTGACCTAATCATTCAAGGGCTAGACGGACACGTGTCATGAAATCAAGGGAGTCCACTACAGATGCCCCCTCTTCTTCCCTCTATGGCAGGAGGTCGGAAACTTGCCCCCGGGAGTTATGTGCTCTCGGGGACTCCGAGAGAAAAAGAAGGGAGCAGACCCCTTGAGCCTAAACTCGAGTCGTATGTGTCGCTTCAGTTTTTGTCTTCTTGTGACGTGCCACTACAAGCTGGCAAAGTCTTAAATGCGCGTCTCATCCGATGTTGTGTTGGTCAGATAATCGTCGCTTTTGGAAGGGGCGCAACTGATTGCATCTCAATTTTGCATTATTATTATCATATTTGCACATTTATCCTTAATTATTCTTTATTTAACTTTCTATTTAACCCTCTTTTTTATTATGATATGTAGTTATTTAAATGAGAAGATAAGGATAAAAGAAGCTTCTATTTTATCCCTAATCCTATCTAAATTTGGGTTTCAATTTAAATTAATTTGAAATCAAGAGGAGGAAAGGATATATCATCATCTTCAAATTCAAATTCAAAATCAGAAGAAATATTTCTAGAAGATGGATGGGATAAAATAAATCCTAAGTGGAGATAAGGAGGATAATCAAATTAAATTTGGATTTGAGGATAACTTGCTTCCCAAGTTATCTAGAAATAGATATTATCTTCAAATTCAAAATTCAAATAAAGATTCCGCGGATATATCTTCAGATGGATGGACGAGATGAAGCCACGCACCAAAACACAGCCCCTGACTCCCCTGAATTGTTGCGAAAACGCGGCAAAAGCCGTGTTTCCGTGACTTTCTGTTGGACATCATGTTGGCGGTTGGGTATACATGTTCGACTGGGATCCTACTTCCTATTTTTACTATAAATACCACACCAGAGGCAACAGCAAAGGGTATCTCGGAGTTAATTCTAGAGATCATAACTTATAATTTTTCTTTAGTCTCTTCACTGAATTTTTTTTGTAATTCTTAGGGTTTAGTTCAAGTTGATTTGTAAAGAAAGAGGAAGCTCTTGTAATTGAAGGTGACAGCATCAATAAGGTTTTTTTTATTGTTCTTTCCAATTTTTTTCTTTGTTATTTACTTGCTTTCTCTTTTATCATGCAATCTACTTTACCATGCTTTCTTTAATCTTCATGCGTAGCTAATTTACTTCATGGCTTGCTAATCTCTCCACCACTACTTCTAATTCTATGTTAGAATAAATTGATTGAATCATATGCATGCTTAACCGTAGGATTAGTAAAAGTTATTGAAGACACGTGACGATAACTAATTAAATCTATATATGTTAATACTTTCCAATGATTTTTCTTATCCTATGCTTAGATAGCTTTGATAGTTTAATGTTGAATTCTTATTATTCTTCTTATTCTATGCTTAGAAGGCTTTGATAGTTTAATGTTAGGTCTTGGTTAGTGATTATTTCAAATAGTGATTAGTTATTATTTTATTTATCTTGCTTGAATTGAATGCAGCTCTTAGGTATAACTTCTATGATCCAAAGTGAAGAATATTCTAGCATAGGTTAGTAAGTTAGTGGTGGTAGATGATTAGTAAGCTTGTTTCTTTTATTTCTGTTAAAAAACTAATCTCTAAATCAAATCCTATCTATCTCTTTTTACCTCTAACAATTAATATAAAATTCTTTTTCTTTTTCAAATAAGAACTATTTAACCAAATTAGTCTTTAAAAAGATATTGAAACGCTTCCATCGCATCTCTCCCTGAGGATCGACCCGCATAACCATTACTACCGCGGTTAAATTGCAAGAATTCAAAAGGCAGTATAAATCAGATAAACACTTCCTTGAGCTCTATCTTTTTGTCAATCAAAATTTTGGCGTCGTTGCTGTGGAAGAACAGTATTTCTTTTATTTACTAATTAGTTAACTATTCTCCTCTGTTTTTGTGTGCAGAAGCGGATCAGAGGAAATTAGCAATTGCAGAACATCAACGGAGGCTTAGTGACTCTGCCCAAGAAGGCAGAGCACCTGACTCTACAAGTAAGCCACACAAACGCGGCAATAGCCGCATTTTCACGGCTATACAGTGGAGTTGGTCATCCTGCTTCTTTGCAGGGTGATTGAATTGCACTTTTATAGCTTCTGTAGTTATTATTTCTCCATGTTATCTTGCTCTACACACTGATTTTTAATCTAACAGTAACTCGTGCATGTAATCGCTTAAAAACAGTTGACTTTACATCAGAGGCATTTGTTTAATTCACTTCTTTTAATTATTGTTGAAGAGTGCTGGAGATAAGGTACGTATGCATTGCATCTAGATTAGGAAACACTTTTGGGTGATTTATAATTGCTTTGAGTGTTATTTGTTTATATACTTGCACTCTTGCACGAAAATGACTTAAGGGCAAAACCCATAAGCAACATAAGGTGAAAAAATCATGACCCTTCCTTAGCCCACAAACCATCTCCTCACTCACTAACCCAATCCTAATTAAAATCTAAGTAGACGTTGGCCCTAGGGACATCTCGAACTCAATAGGAGATTGACCTAAGAAAAAAATTGTTGAGCTTGACTCTTATCAAATCGGTGACTAGGCAGGGGATTAAGAGGCGAAACCTCGAAGAACAGTGGTTTGGCATAATTATGCTCGTTGCTCTAGCACGGATACCTCCCACTGATCTTGTCACCTACCTAGTGATTAACTTGCGATCAGATTACTGCAATATACCTCCCGTGAACAGTCTAACCACTTAGGAGTCGTCTAGGTCTAAGGTCTACACTTATACAGGCTAGATTTTTTTTCTTTTTTTTGTTTGATTTGCTTTTCGTGTGATATGGATCATAATTATAATTTTTTCCATGCAAATGTAAATCCATATATCACCCCTGACCTCCTTTAACTCGAACTTCACTAACCCGGCATGGCATAACTTTAACCAACTACGTGTGCAGGATTGGTTGTATCCTACTCAACACATGCCCCAATTCCAACATTATGAACAAAGACGGAACAATCATCTCAACTCTTCACCGAGTCAATAGGGATACAACTCTCCCGAGTCATATTATCAACCCATTACCAACATTCAGCTCGTATACTCCTTATCAAGATCACTCTATAGACGAAAAATCTACTTCGATAAGATGCTAGAAGAGGTCGGGCGACGACTTAAAAAGCTGAAAGACTACAATCCCGTCGAAATTTCAAACTTCAATATCCATACTCAATTTGTCAAGTCCCACCACAATAAGCAGAACCTACTTAGACAAGAGTATGGAACCGGCTATCAATAGGTTAGAAGCAGCAAATAGAAAATAGAAGAACTGTTGTAGAAATGAGGAAACTCTTCCTTATCAATGTTCGACCATCCCCGATACTTCTAGCCATATTGATGAGACCCAGAATCATGGTGTCTTGAAAATTTTGACCAAGATTCAATTTCAACACACCAACTTGAACTTGACCAATCCCAAACCTTGAATAAATTGACAAGTTTTCATTTCAAGGAAATTGAACTTGATTGTGAATGTGACCTGATCCCCAACTTTGTGATTCAGTTCCAATTTTTGAATTTATGTTGATTTTGTTATCCTTACCCAATTTGGACCCAATTCACGAGCCGACATTGATTCCTATAGCCATAGATTTTTAAATTAAACCACCTAATTTGGATAGTCACATTCCATTGATGGATCATGAATGTGAACTTAAATTCTTTGATTTGGAACCAACTATTGAACCAAAACTGACTCTTGAACCTAACCTTGATTAAAGTCATATTCCCGAGTCTATTGGTTCCTATTTCTTTCATTCTTAAGCCCAAATCAACTGTTCCATCAAATCACATTCCATTGTTGGATCAAGGTATAAACTACTATGACATTCCAAGATTGGTCATATAAGTAGGATGATTTTCCGGAGCCAACCAATGATCAATCATTTGAAATCATAATTCAAGAACCTCTGATTGACCAAAGCTTTGAAAACCTCTTCGTAGACGAACTCATGTGTTTGGATGAATCGATTAGGGATGCTTTGGTCAGTTCAAAACCTCCTAAAGCAATTATTGATCCAAGTTTTGAGGTGATGTTTAAGGATGAACTCAAATTTCTGGGCATTCATATTGTGGACGCTCTAATTGAGATGTGTAACGATGATCAAGATTAGATGAGCAGAAGTAGGAAGAAGAGTAGGAGGTTGAGGAAGAGGAAAAACAAATTGGAGAGGATGAAAAAAGATAACAAAAAGATTGAACTCTCTAATTTCACCACTAAAAAGAACTCATTGGAATGATGGAAAGTGAACTCAAGGGAATACACCCAGAAAGGTCTAGGGGAGACTCGAAGTTGTACATATTTGTTGTATTTTCTTTTAGTTTGTGCATCTTTTTATTTTGTTTAGCTAGTGAGTCAGTTATAGTGAGTCTTTTATGTATCACTGTTACATTTTATTTCATGCATATATGCATTCATTCATATATTGAGGACAATGTATGAGATAGGTATAGGGGAGGGTTCACTAATATACTAATATAGGTTTTTACTAACATAAATTTTAATCTCTTTTCTTTAAAACTTTTTGAAAAAAAACAATATTTTGATTTATTTTTGTAAGTAATTAAGTTAATTTTAAGAAATGAAAAAATCATAATTAAGATTTCTTAATACTTAGTCAAAATAAATTATTTGTTTGATTTCTAAAATTAGGAGGAAAAATTGAAGAAGTAATTTAGTCTTGATTTTTACCTTGATGAAATATGCATATTTTATAAACTTACACACTTAGGATTCGAAACAAAGACTCTTGTGCCTTATATAATATATATATATATATATGAAAAATTAACAAATCTATTTATTGATTAGCTAGGTGCTTTGGCCTAAGAAAGCCTTGGTATTTAAGCGAAAATTAATTAGGTAAGTTTAGAAAAAATATATATATAGATATATAATATATGTATTAGCACATCTAATCAATTAGTTAGGTATTAGGGCCTCAAGAAGTCTTGATATTTACACAAAAGAAAATTAGATGAGCTATACATATTAAAAAAAAAAGAAGTGCTTAAAAGGCAACGAAATGGTAATACTTCGAATCTTCTTTCCAAAAAAAGGCATAAGAGTTGGAGTTGAAGAATTCGAGTCAAAATTCACGATCAAATAATAATAGACTAGATGAATTAGGTAAGTTTGAAAAAATATATATATAAATATATTATATGTATTAGCACATCTAAGAATCAATTAGTTAGATATTAGGGCCTCAAGAAGGCTTGATATTTATACAAAAAAATTAGATGAGCTATACATATTAAAAAAAAAAAGAAGTGCTTAAAGGGCAACGAAGTGATAATACTTCGAATCTTCTCTCCAAAAAAAAGGCATTAGAGTTGGAGTTGAAAAATCTGAGTCAAAAAGGTGCATATGACTTTGGGTAAAATAATAGACTAGATATGAAATTTAGTTTAAATCTTCGCCTATATTGATAATAAATACTTACATAGAGACTAAGTATATGAATGAATAGTTTGGTGATCATAAGACTTATAGATGACGTGATTTTGCAAAAAATATTTCAAATATTTTCTCAATTTCAAAATGAGTTCTCGAAAATGCTAACACTTTATTTTTTCTTTCTTTTATGAATTTTGTAGGTTGAATTCACTGAAACTTCTCACGAGACAAAACCCATCCTCTAGGAGAAGCCTAGAGGTTTAACGGCTTGTTGCACATGTTAAGTGCAACCGTGATTCCTACGAAAGTGAGTTAGGTTAGATTAGTTTTTCTTTTTATTTTGCTCGAGGACGATCAAAAGATAGGTGTGGGGTGTGATTGCATCTCAATCTTGCATTATTATTATCACATTTGCACATTTATCCTTGATTATTTTTTATTTAACTTTGCTATTTAACCCTTTTTTTAATTATGATGTGTACTTATTTAAATGGGAAGATATGGATAAAAAAAGGTTCTATTTTATCTCTAATTATATCTAAATTTGGATTTTAATTTAAATCAATTTGAAATCAAGAGGAGGAAAGGATATATCATCTTCACAATTCAAATTAAAAAGCAGAAGATATATTTCTAGAAGATGGATGGGATAAAGTTAATCCTAAGTGGAGATAAGGAGGATAATTCAAATTAAATTCAGATTTGAGGACAACTTGCTTCCCAAGTTATCTAGAAATAGATATTATCTTCAAATCCAATAAAGATTCCGAGGATATATCTTCAGATGAATGGACGAGATGAAGCCACGCACCAAAATGCAGCCCCTGACTCCCCTGAATTGCCACGAAAATGCGGCAAAAGCCACGTTTCCATGGCTTTCTATTGGCCATCCTGTTGGCGGTTGGGTGTACATGTTCGATTGGGATTCAACTTCTTATTTTTCCTATAAATACCACACCAGAGGCAGCAGCACAGGGTATCTCAGAGTTAAATCTCAGAGATCACAACTTAGACTTTCTTTAGTTTTCTCTATTTTCCGAATTTAGCTTAGTAATTTTAGGATTTTATTAAGAGATTTTGTGAAGAATGAGCTTTTGTAATTGGAAGTGACACATCAATACAAAGGTTTCATTGTTTTTCTCTCATCTCTTTTGTGTTATTTACTTGCTTTCTTTTATTTTATGCAATCTTCTTTTTCATCCAATATGCTTTGATTTATTTTCACCATGAGTAACTAAATAAAACTTCATGGTTTGCTAATCTCTCCACCACTACTTCTAGTTTTATGATTGCTTAAACAGATTAAATCATATGCATGCTTAAAACCTTAGAACTAGGTAAACTTCTTGAAGACTTATAATGATAAAAAGTAAACTTGATACTTGTTAATACTAGTTAATAGCTTTTTCTTATTTATGCTTAGATAGCTTTGATAGCTTAATGTTAAATCTAATAATTTTTCTTATGCTATGCTTAGAAAGCTTTGTTAATCTAATGTTGAACTTTGACTAGTGTGTTTCAATTAGGTTTAGCTTTTCATCTTATATACCTTGCTTGAAGTAGATTTTTCTAAGAACACTTTATGATTCAATATGAGATTTAATCTTCATGAACTAGTAAGTTAGTGGTGCTAGATGTTTAGTGGACATGATCTTTTCTCATAATTACAACAAAACCAATCTCTTTCCCAAATAACTTCTTTCTTCTAAGAGCAATACAATACCGAACACTTCCATCGCATCTCTCCCTGAGGATCGACCCGCATAGCCTTGCTACTAGGTTAAAATGCAGGAATTCAGAGTTCATCACTCATCAGATACACTTTCCTAAACTCTGTATTTTTTGTCAATCAGCAGCCTCGAGGCTGGTGCGGCGAATCAAGCACGACGGTTCGGATCTGACCCTTGAGGACACATGTAGACTTTTGATCAGGTGGCTGCTCGAGGTTGGTGCCGTAAAGCGAGTGCGACAGTTCGGATCTGAACTGTCGCGACACGTGTAGGTTTCTGATCGAGTGGCCGCTCGAGATTTGAGGGTTAAAAGCATCTCTCTCGTCCTCTAGGGGATTGAAATTTTCAACAGTAGACGCTTGGCTCTCTTTCGATCTATAAATAGGGCGGAACTTTGAGGGAAAATATTTGTTGCCTCTTGAAAACTCCTTATGTTCAAGATTTTGCCTTGGTGTGTGGTGATGTCTTCTTTCTTCTTCGTCCGATGGAGGAAGGAGAGGGAGAGGATAGAGACGGTTGTTGCGTTTCTGATGCTCAGGAGTTCGTTTGTCGAGGAACATCAAGTTTTTGCGATGGGCCCCGTCAAGGAACCTCAATTTTTGTGACGTGGCCCGGCTGTCAGGAAGGCAAGGTTCTTACTTCTGCTTGGTCGGTTTGTCTGTCTGGTCTTTGATCAGATCGGGTCGGGTTGGAGTTAGGGTTCGTCACTCTTTCCTTAAAGTGTGAAGGAGGGGAAAGCACAGGGCATGTTTAATGATGGTTCTGATCCCTGGGTCTGGTCGTCTGCACTCCTATTGGATGCCATCGCTTTGCCTGCCACCGCTCCGAGTTCATCTTCGGAGTTACGGGCTTGGTGTTGGTATTATCATTGTTTTGCAGGCTTCAATCTGCAGTCTGAGACGTGATCTTCAGTGCTAGCGTTTTTCTGAGAGTTCTCAGTGTCATTGCCCTCCCAAAAATGGTAGATTGGCTGTTTAGAAGTCATCTCCTGGATGTTTTCGTGGATGTTATGACCGAAAGAGTATCTGTTTTTCTTTTTTCTTTCAAGAAATGCACGAACATGTAATAGATCTTGTATTATTCTTGTTAGATGTAACCAAACTTGTATTTGAATATATGTAAGCGACAAACTTTATAATAAAGCAGTGAATTAAAATGAAAGTGATGTTCGGATCTTGCCCGGATTGTCTTGTGACTGTTTTGTCTGGAATGATTAAACGTGTGTTCCTGAGTAGTGTCTTGTCCCACAACGGTACCTATAAATTTTACCTCCAAGTGGGAGATATCCCGACTGTGACGCTATGTTGTCAGGGTAGCCGTCAGGGTAGGACAAGCTCTAGACTATTAACTGGCTCGGATAGCCATCAGGGTGAGATTTGATTAGGCTGATCTCTGAACGGTCATTGTGGGCGAGCCTCCATCTTGAGACTTCCTGAGGGGTAGCCATCAGGGTAGGACCACTATAGGCTATTGACTGGCTTGGGTAGCTATGAGTTGAGCTTCGAGCGGTCATTGTGGGCGAGCCTCCATCTTTCAGGAGCTCCCCGATGGGTAGCCGTCAAGGTAAGACCCACTATAAGCTGTTGACTGGCTCGAGTAGCCATGGGCTGAGTTTCGAGCGGTCATTATGGGCGAGCCTCCATCTTGCAGGAGACTCACCGAGGCGTAGTTGTCAAGGTAAGACCCGCTATAGACTGTTGACTAGTGGGTTGAGCTCCGAGCGATCATTATGGGCGAGCCTTCATCTTTCAGGAGACTCCCCGAGGGGCAGCCGTCAGGGTAAGACCCGCTATAAGCTGTTGACTGACTCAGGTAGCCATGAACTGAGCTCCAAGCGATCATTGTGGGCGAGCCTCCATCTTTCAGGAGACTCTCTGAGGAGTAATTATCGTACTCGAAGAAGGTACAGAATATCAAAATTCAGAGAACTTGCATAATCTTGTTTTTGGATATTACATGATTTTACACATAATATCATTTCAAGTGAAAAAGGTTCTGTTACTTCTTGAGGATCTTCCCATCCTGATCAGCCAAGGTGTAATGATCCCTTGCTCCCCCGAGCTATTATTGTAGGAACCCTCCCAGTTGGGCCCGAGCTTCCCTTGATCCTTCTACCGTGTAGTCTGAATAACGCGCTTCAGGACCAAGTCTCTGGCTTGAAATTCGTGAATCTTCACCTTCTTGTAGTGCGCGGCTCGGATCTGCTGTTGGTATGTTGTGATGCGGATATGGGCTTGCTGCCGCTTTTCCTCCAACTGATCCAGGATCAGGCGGAGTTGTGCATCATTTTGATCTCGATCACCCCTTCCACGCGGAGTGTCGGCATGCTGATATCAACCAGGATGATCGCTTCTGATCCATATGACCAATGAGAACGGTGTTTCGCCCGTTGGGACGCTGTAGGCCCAGAGCACCCCGGAGAGTTTCTCGGCCCATTTGCCCTTTGTTCTATCCAGGTTTTTGCACAGGCTGTCGAGAATGGTGCAATTGCTGATCTCGGCATGACCATTGCCTTGAGGATAGTAGGGAGTGGAGAATCGATGGACGATCTTATATTTAAAGCAGAAGTTGGCCACTTGTTGCTGGCAATTTTTGTCCCGTTGTCGGAGATAATGGTGTGGGGGAGTCCGAAACAACACACGATGTTCTGCCAAAGAACTTGATAATCTGTTGAACAGTGACTTCGGAAAGTGGCACTGCTTCAACCCATTTGGTGAAGTAGTCGGTGGCTACTAACAGGAACCGCAACTGAGATTGCGTTAAGGAGTGTGGACCAACCACTTCCAACTCCCATTGCTTGAAGGGCCAAGGACTTCGCAAGGTGTGGAGATCGATAGTCGGTCTGTTTGAAGCTGGGGTGAATCTCTGACACTCCGAGCATTTCTTCACGTAATCATTGGCGTCATCGAACATCTTGGGCCAGTAATACCCTTGATTGATGACCTTGTGGGCGAGAGAGCGGCCTCCCGAATGATTCCTACAGTTGACATCATGGATTTCCTGCAGCACTCTTCGAGTGTCGTCTGGTACGAGGCATCTCAGGTAGGGATCGGCATGAAGCTTGGAGTAAGACTTCTTGTATAAGACGTCTCCGAGGAACGTATATCTGGTGGCCAAATGAAAGAGCTTTTGTGTCTCCGCTTTGTCGTCGGGGAGGGACCCCATCGTTCAGATAAGCGGTGATAGGATCCCTCCAACGTGGCGAGGTATCAAGGCGAAGGACCTCACCGACCAATAGTTGGACGCTCGGGTTGGCGATGTGATCGACGGGAATCTCCCGTCTGAATGGAAACTCTGTGGCTGCCCCCAGATTGGCAAGTGAGTTAGCGTGATTGTTTTAAAATCGGAGGACCCATTTGAAGTTGCATCGAGAGATTTTAGATTTCAGCCCGAGGACCAATTGTAGGTACTCCGCCATCCAAGCATCCCCTTGCGATGTATTCCCCGTTGACTTGGTTAACTACTAGTAAGGAATCGCATCGAACTTCGAGCCATGTGACCCTGAGTGTGGTCACCATTCGGAGCCGGTTAGGATTGCCTCATACTCGGCTTCGTTGTTGGAGGTCGAAAAGCCGAGGGTAAAAGACTGCTCGGTGATAGATCCTTCTGGAGTGGTGAGAGCAATTCCGATGCCTGCCCCTATGCTGTTTGAAGCTCCATCTACATTCAGAATCCATCCTTCTAGTAAGTCGCATTGCTCTGTGGCACATGGGGTGAAGTCAGCAATAAAGTCCACAAAGACATGCCCTTCGATTGTTGTCCTCGGTTCGTATCTGAGTCCATAAGGCCTCAGCTTTGATGCTTATTTCAATATCCGCCATATTGCTTCTAGATTTTCTATGACGCTTCGCAGGGGATGCTCCGTGAGGACCGTGATCGGGAAAGTCTAAAAGTAGTACTTGAGCTTCCTCAAGATGATGAAGAAGACGAGCACCAGTTTTTCTAGCCTTTGATATCTGGTTTGTGGTCCATTCATGATGGCTGAAGTAGTAGACCAGCATCTGGACGCCTTCATCTTCACAAATCAGAGCCTTGCTCACGGCTGACTCCGAGACGGCTAGATAAAGGACAACATTTCTCCCGAAGTAGGCTTGGACAAGAGTGGTGGTGAAGCCAGATATCTCTTTAGACCTTGGAAAGCTATCTCGCATTCTTCGTTCGAGCGAAAATCGGCCATGTTCTTCAAGGCGGCTAGATAAAGGATTTTCAAGATGTCAAGGACATATAACTCTGTGACCGTTGTATGGATCCGCTGCGAGCGCGCCTCGCTCCCGTCAAATCCATAGAGAAGCGACTGGATCTAAGGGAGAATCATCTTTCGAGCCAACTCGGGAGTATCCTCCATCCAATCTAAAGCGTGTCCGTACAGGATGTTGATACTGCTTCCTCCTTCGACCAAGATATTTGACATTCGGCAGCAATCGATATGCATTGTCACAACCAAAGCATCATTATGTAGGAAGCGCACGGCATACACGTCGGTCTCCGAAAAGTAGATGGGCCTGCCCGGTGACGAAGGTGGGCTTGTTAGTATTGTCGGGTAGCCACCCCTCTGAGCTTCGTTGACATAAAACGCTCTTTCCTTCGTTGTGGTGCCCTCTATCGGAGTAGTGCCGAAGATGGCATTCACCTCCCTTTACTGAATGAGGGTGCTACCTACCTAACCGTCTTGTGGTGGGTGTTCCCTCTGTACTTTGATCTCCGAAGGTTATCCCGGGTTAAGGATGAACTCTCGGAGAAATCCCTGATTAACCAGATCCCAGAGGTGTCATCGGAGAGTCCAGCATTCGATGACCCATCCCGTCATGGAAGGAGCAGTAGACCCTGGATCCGGGTCCCTTCGGGTTTTGCAAGAGCGATCGAGTCAGGTGCCTGACCCACGGCTGGTCTTTGACGTCGTTAAACACATAATCGACGGGAATCCTGAATGGAATTAGGTCGGGCTCTACAGCGCCGTTCTTGTTTGACTCACGCGCGTCTTGGTGGTTTATAGACAGTGGCGGATGTGTGTTTTAGATTTTTTCCTCGGGGGAAACCGCTGCTTCAGCTTCCCACCCTCGGATCCTTGTATAGGGGGTGAGTGATCGCACTCCGGGTCGCCTCTTCGATTTACATGTACTTTTGCGCCCAGACGAAATATCTCTCATTTTGGTGACATCGTTCTTCACCAGATGGTTGTAGAATGAGTGGGTGACTTGCAACCCACTGATGAATGCGCGGCAGCTAGGTCTTCATTGTAGTTGTACATCAGAGCCATCTGGCTCAGGAAATAGTTGACGTAGCTCTTCAGGCTCTCCCTTAGTTTCATTCTGACCATAAGGAAATGGTTGTTGTTCCTCTGAAACTCTCTCCAAGAAGCGAACTGATTGTAGAAGACTTCAGTTACATCATCGAAACTTTGAAAGGAGTTCTTTGGAAGTGAGTAGAACCAATGATAGGCGGCATCCTTGAGGCTGGAAAGGAACACCTTACAGAGGAGAAGATCGTCGTGAGCATAGACCGTCATTTTTGTCTCGAAACCGGCAGAGATGAAGAAGGGGTCGGAGGTTCCCGAGTAGCAGTCGAAGGAGGGCATCACAAATTTTCTCAGGAATCGGAGCGTAGTGATTTCTGTCGATAGTGGTATTGTGCTTCATTCCCTTCGGAGTTTGTTGGCTCGCTTGGTCGGCTTTTGAACCAGATCCACAATGTCCTTAATCTGAAAAAATTTCAGGCTGCGGGGATGCTCGAAGTTCTCAGAGCGCTCATCATCATTGCGAGTCTCCGACATGTTACGCTTCGAGCCACCAAAGGTTTGTGCGGCCTTCCTATCACGTTGCGACGACGGAAAGCTTGAGCTCTTTCTTCTGCAGTTTGGGAAGATTGCGATTTTCGCAGTGTATCGACTTACTTAAGGAGTGTGGTCTGGACACGAGTTGTTGCGTCTTTTTCGAGGGCAGCCGCCTCACAGAGCCGTCTCATCTCCGTTTGCTGCTCTTCCAGCTGCTTCTACAGGTTAGAAAGCGTCTAGACTAGTTGCTCGTTAGTGTGTCGGGGTTTGAGCACAGCCATAAGCGCCCTCTGGGTGGGGTGGAAGAAGATTGGGAATCTTCATTGTCGGTGATGTGAACATCGAATAGGTTGAGATGACGACTCGGTGGCGACTTCAACTGCTTTCCCTTTACCTTTCGACAGGCAGGGACAGCGGTTTGAGCCTGGGAGAATTCTTCCTTGGTGGAGCTATGTCCGCGGTGCGAGGCTATTTTGAGGAAAGGTTAGGTTTTCAAAGAGAGAGATCTTCGAGTATGAACTCAATAAGGTTCTCAATGAAAGCACAAATGCAGTGGGTAATTTCTGGGGGAGTTATCCACATACTAAATTATGAGGATTAATGGATGAACTTCAGAGATCAAGCCAGAGCTAACGCACAAATTTACGTAAAACCCGAAAGGAAAAAATCACGGTGCAAGAGAGAGTTTCACTATAATTCAGAGAAAATTACAATGGTAGTAGTCTGATCTCACGCGCTAGGGTTTCTGGGCTTGATTGATCGTCCCTCTCTGTTTTGAGAGGGTCTATTATTTATACAGGTGGGTGTCTTGTTGGATAAGGTTACAGAGTTCTAATCTATTTGAAGGTCTATCTATCTCAACGCTTATCTTGGAGGCGGTTGAAACCAAACATCCTTATTTGAATTGGTAGAGCCCATATTTTTCTTTATCATGTGGTCTTCGTCCAGCTGTAGACATAATTGATACACTCCCTGACTGTAACCGTCCAGTTCAAATGAGGATTAGCTTGGAGATAGGCGTACTCGCAACAACTTTATCTCTATTCTTCTACCCACTTGGAGTTTGAATAGGATCAGGCCTCTTCTTCAGATGTTCTGGATATGGAAACGTGTCATGTGATCGTCCAAGGGCTGGATGGACACGTGTCGTGATCTCGAGAGGGTAGGAAACTGGCCACTCCAGTAATATAAAGTATAGGGAGGTGTCTAGCTTATTTTGCTAAATCTTGACCTAAATTCTTTTTTTTTGTGTATTTAAGTATTGCTAATAAAGATATCTTTTTGTGCGGCACTGTAATTGTCACATTTTAGCACTTCAAATTAAGAACAATGGCGGGTAGGATTCATATATGTATGCATTGTAATATATGGTTAAAAGCATGGTCGAGGAATCGATTGCTTCCAATACGAGTCAGCAGATTCAGCTCGAAATCAGCCTCAAATAATCGGTTTCGGGTAAATCGGATAGGAATCGCCGGTCAAAAACTAGAACCGGTCTGATTGGCTGAAACGGTCTGATTCTAGGCCATGAAAATCCTTTACTATATTTCTTCCCAATCTCCGCATTTCTTCCCTTGTCACTGGCGAAAAAAATTTGAAAAGAAAAAGAAAAAAAAATATTGTTGTGTTCCATCGGCCCCCCACACATTCGTAATCTTTTGACGGCAGAAAGTGAGTGTCAAATCTCGCTTTCACTTTCGGTGCCCACTCATCTCGTGGGTATACTATGAATGAAGAGAATCATATGCTAATGGATTATAAATGCATCCTGAAATTTGTAAGGATCCCTCACAGAAAATGTGAAATTTCTGTAAAATAAAAACAAGAAACTGTAAACTAACCCGAGGCTATGAGTTTGTTGTTCGTATAGAACCTTTCTATCCAAGTAATCTCTTGAATTTTTAGTTTATGCATTCTTCATGTAAATAATCTATCTGCATTGTAATGTCTTTGAAAATACTCTATCATTTTATGTCTTTACACCAACTACTTTTGTAGTGTAATGTTTTATCCAAATGTGATTCTAATTTAATCAATTATTCTCAAAATATGTCAAAATGTTACTAATAATCTGAACAATTGTTTTATTGTTAATATTTTTTTATTTTTTTTACCAAAACCGATATCACTGAGGCAAATGGTCGATATAGCCCATTCTGATACCTAAAACTGCTGACAAATTCTGACTCTGAGATTTCGAACCATGATAAGAAGTCATTTAAAATTAAGTTGTTTAAGTTTGGTATACACTTCAAACTATCCAAAGTGTTAACAGTACCACGCATAAAAATTGACTTCTATTATGTTCAACTCCCCCCCCCCCCCACAGTGGATAGTAATTCCAATCAGTGAGGAAAATATCATTAAATTCGACATGTTTTTGGTTCAACCTCAAGAAAACTAGGTTCAAACCAATGCACAGATATGCTCCAAATGTCATAAGAGATTCTGGTTCAACTAGCAAAATTGCTCAGTCAACCCTTCACAAGTTTGATTTTCAACTTGTATCCATGGGTGGTTCCAAGCGTCAAGTCCTACCCAATGAGCCGTGTAAATTGGCATGTTTTGCCATGTATTAGTGCCTAGTTGTCAGACAAGTGATTGAAATTTTGAATCCAATCGCTTGGATATAGAAGAATTGACTTTCAAACTTGTTGGCAGGAATGCTTCTAACAGCCAGGTCCTGCCACCTAAGCACAGAGAATTGGCATGTTCTACCATATGTTCTAGCAGTCAAACCAACGAGTTTCCAACCACTTGGCAACAAGAAAATTATGTCAATTTTGAAATTTGAATTTGACAATATATGTTGCCATTGTGAAATCAATCAAAAAGTATAATGAGTTGGCTGACCAAGTTCGGGCTGAAACAACCAGTGGGACAAACTGTAAAAGTTGTACCAACTGTTTAGTTCGCCTAGAAGTATGCAGCGGTCAATCAAGTGCATGTGAGAACATTATATGGTTCAAGTGGTAGTTTGCAAGGATCGACCATAGTACACTCACAAGTGTACTATGAGCTCAATGTTGGTGGGATGGGTGCCCTCATCGTTCATCCAACTGCTTTATGCTCTATAAATACAAGTCTCTTCCATTATTTTCATAATTTTGATTATTATAACTGTTGGCCCAATGGCCCTTCACCCTAGTTTTGATGATGATCAACTCATGTAGTTATAGTTACTAATGATCTTGTGTTTAATTAGTGACAGATTCATGATCAAGATCTTAGTAGGTGCATAGCTCAACAAAGGATAAAAGAACAAGATTTGGAGCTTGCATGTGGTGATCCAAGGAGTTTTTGGATCAAGCTTGGACCAAGTCAAGAAGATGAGAAGCCTTCAAGTGAAGACTTCAAGAAGATGAAGACTTGTGTCTAGGTATAAGATTTGTATTTTTGTTTTAGTAAAAATGTAAAGGATAGATAGTTGGTGGATTGCTCAAGTTATATCACACACACACACTCTTGATAGAACTCTTGATTTAATTGATTTCATAAAAGATTTCTTTTTAGAAAAGAATTTTTATTTAGTTAAAGATTTTCTTTGAGACAAAATATTTATCTTGGATTTTGGTATTTCATAGTTCATATCTTTAAACCAAAATCTTGATTAGAGCTTTATATCAAAAACATAGATATTTCTTATTGATTGTGTAGTGGATCATATCCATACACACTATGCTTTAAAATGAACTCAAATATCTTGTTTTTGTATTTGATAAAGATTTAGAAAAACAAGTTTTGGAAAAACATGTTTTGGAAAAATACATTTTGATTATTGAGCTAATATTTCCAAGTTACAAAAATAGACCAAAACATCTATAACATGTCTTGATTTTGTGCAAGCATGTTTGTTCTTTCAAGTATATTGGTAAAACTATTTTTGTAGAATTTCTATGTATTTTTAGGATTTTATAAAAGATTTTTAAATCCTATTTTCTGACCTGGAGACTGGCTGACAGGCCAAACCGGTCGACCGGTCCGGTCGACCGATGTGCACAGCCCTGTGCACGTTGTCAGCACAGTGGCCGGTCGACCGGGTCGGTCGACCGACCAAGAGAGTTTGCTCTCTGGAAATGTCCAGTCGACCGATAGGTCGACCGACAGTTCATTCCAGGTTATCGGTCGACCGAGCCGGTCGACCGGTGGCTGCAACGGTCAGAAAAATGACCGTTGGCCGGTCGACCGGCGGTCGACCGACAGCACTGACACAGCCCCAACGGCTCTATTTTCTGGCAGCCTATAAAAGGGGGTTTTGTCAATTGTTTTGAGGTTAAGATTTTGGAGATTTCTTGAGCTGTTTTTCTGATACTTTTAGAAGAGTTTTCTCCACAAAATAGAGTGCTAATACTTCCAATCAAAAGGGAGTTTTTATCAAGAGAGTGTTAAAGTGATTTCTTGTGTTTTCTACCAAAGCTTTCTTTCCTTGATTTCTCACACTACACTTGAGCATCCATAGATATATCTATCCTATAGGAGAGTTGTAGTGAGAGCTTTGTAAGGTGATCAAAGTGTTGTGATCACCAAAGATCTTTCTTTGTACCTTGAGGAAGCGGGCAAGTGTGCTCGTTGTGGTTGGAGTTCGGTTGTGAACTCTTGGTGGTTCGAGGTGCGGCCTCGGCAAGCTTAGGGGGCTTGCGTGTGTACGGGACTTGGGAGTCCGAGGGTTTGTAGGTGTACGGCACCGAGGAGAGATCCGGTGGGATCTTGCATAGTGGAAATCCTTCGTGTGTCGAAGGCGGGGATGTAGAGCAAGTGTGCTCGAACCTCGAAACAAACCCTTTGTGTTTGCGATTGCTTACTCTTCCCTCTCTCTCTCTTTGTCTCTATTTTATATCTTGCATTCAATTTATTGTGTTCATCTTATATATGCATGATATATACCCTTGTGCTTATATTGTTATATACTTGCGTGGGATTGCTTGTTAACACTAGTATTCAACCAAGAGAGCCAACGCGGCACCTCAACCCATTCAAGGGGAATCTAGAGGAGCTTGTCCAGAGCCTCGCAAGGGAAATTCGGCAACACTCTTGGTTATACATAAGTGTTAAATTAAAAAGAAGTTTTAATTTGGTCAACTTAGTTTTAATTCCGCATTATTTGTTCATAAGTGACCTTTAGATTAGCCATCACCTATTCACCCCCCTCTAGGTGATCTTACAATTGGTATCAGAGCTAGTGCTCTTGATATTGGGTCTAACAACCTAAGAGTTAAAGATCCTCTTTTAGGCTAATCACAATATTTTGTACACACACCATGGACTTTATGTCACCACCCACCTTTGACATCCTTAACATCCAAATTTGGAAGGTTAAGATGTCTTTGTTCCTCAAAGGACTTGGCCTTAGTGTATATCTTGCCTCTACTAATAAAGAATATTGCTTAAATGGTAAGAACATTGAGGCTAATGCAAAAGCCCTATATGCTTTAAGATCTACCCTAAATGATGTTTATTTATCTAGGGTAATCTTGATATGGCTTTTGTAGTTTGGAATACCTTGATCTCCCTTGGCGAAAATGAACAATACTATGCGGGGAGCGATTCGGATGTTGGAAGCGACACCTCCAACAAGTGCTACATGGTCCAAGGGGATAACCCCCTTGAGGTAACTTCCGAATCCGAGGATGAGGATACTACTATGTCATATGATGAGCTAAATTCTTTATGCCAATTATTGCTTGAAAGATATGACATAATTAAGAAAGAAAATAAAAATTTGAAAAAGGACATTGCTTGCATGCATATAGAACAAGACTCATTTAGAGATAACATTGCATGCTTAGAAAAAGATAACAATAGTCTGAAAAAGAAATTTGATTACATGCATGTAGAAAATGATTCTTTTAGAAATAAACTTGCATGTTTAGAAAAAGAAAAGGATGTTTTGAAAAATGAAAATGTTTCCCTTATGTCTAAATTAAATGATTTGTGTGAAGGGAACACTATTTTGAAGGATAAGATCACTTTGGTGGAAAAACAAAAAGAAGTTGTCTTACAAGAAAATATTACTTTGAAAAGAAAATTTGTTGAAAAGGAAAAAGACTTTGTTTCTCATAAGAAAAAGAAAAATGATTCTTTATCTCATCATGCTTTACATACCACCACTAATGAGATTAAAGACATGAAAAATAAAATGAATAATTTGAGTTCAACTTTGAACTCTTGTGCATTCAATCATACTAGGATGGAATCTTTGTTTCAAAAGAAACAAGTTCCACATACTCATGCACATCATCATGCTCATGCTTATGTTGCACACAATGATCACACTTCTACACATAAGCATACTAAGGTGTACACATGTACACATTGTGGCCGCAAAGGTCATTTAGCAAAATACTGTTTTGATAAGAAACCTCATTTATATTTTGCTAAGTATAAAAGATTTTGGGATCCTTATAATAAAGCTAACCCCAAAGGACCCAAGAAAGTATGGGTACCAAAACCCCCACCCTTTGATTTTGATGTAGGTGAGGGCTCTCACAAAACGTGAGAGGATTGGTGCCTTGATAGCGGATGCAATGGACATGATGGACAAACTTTTGGATGCATTGCTATCAAGGAGATTTTGGTGGGAAAGACCACCATATTTGGAGCTTTGGAGTTGGTAACAATTTCTAAACTCCTATTTTTTTTTGTTCATGCTTGTTCATCCATAATATTCATAGCATGTTCATGTTTTAAGATTTTATGTGCTTCATGTGGTAATTACATGCTTAGATGTAGAATGTATCAAACTTACATTTATACATATACAAATAGTGAACTACAATTGACTCATATATATAGTTGAACTTCATGCTCACTTGTATCCACTATAAGCATATGTATAGACTAGTTTTGATGATTCTCATTTATACATGCTTGGCCAATTTTTAATGCTTTACTTCATGCATATACATGTTCAATTCAAATCTAATAAATATACATGTATACCCGTGAGTCTCTTGCCTTCATGCAAACATCATTCATAGACTCTTTTAGATTTGGGATATGTATGTGTATTGTTAGGATTGGATTAATCATACATATACCATGAAGATTAGTGTTTTGATGAAAAATGATTTTTCGTGCTTTTGTTAAAAATGTGTCTTATGATCTTTTTGAGCTTAAATGTCTATTTTCATAAAAATGCTATTTACATGATTGTTTAACACTCACATTTCTTGTTAAAATCATTTATGAGCCTAATAGACCATGAGTGCTTAAATTTTTTATGTATTTAGTTATGTTTATGAAAACATATGATTTGATGTATTTGAAGGATCTTTAACTAGTTTGTCAAAAATCTATTTATACTAGTTATCTATTCTTCAAATAGTTTTTGAGATTTACACATGATCCTACTTTACAATAATTTGGATAAATTATTTTGTATTCTCAAGATTTGATGATTCATGATTTGAATATTAGTTTAAGTGTTAGCTTTTGTCAACACTAGGATTTATACTTGTACATATCATGGGCCACAAATAAATCTATTTATATTTGTGCTTGAATGCTTATTTGAACCCATGAAATGTGCTTGTATTGCTTAGTTTTGATGATTCATACATCTTTAAACTTATATTCTCTCTTTGGATTTGATTTATGATCATGTGCTTTTCATTTCATGTATATGTGCATTTTGGCCAAACTTTAAGATATACATGTATACCTCTTGAGTCATTTGCCTTTCATGCAAATCTACATATATGGACTCAATTGCATTAGGGATATGTATGTATGCTTCTTGTGTTGACAAAATATACATATACCTTGAAATATAATTATTTTAAAATAAAGAAATTTTTGTGATGATTTTCATGCTTTCAAAAATTTATGTTTTAAAGGAATATTGAACTTTATTGCTATTTTTCATGATGCCATGTTCCACATAACACTAGTACACTCACTTCTTTTCAATATGGACTTTATGGATACTAGAGTGTTTTTAGTGCCTTGTGTTTCATTGATATTTCATGAAAAAACTTTTTAACTTATTCCTTGATGGAAGGATCTCGTACTAGTTCTTAAAACAAGTTCATTTAACTAGTTCGAATTCTTCATATGGTAGATTATATGATGTATACACTTATGCTTACTTTTCAATTGGTATCATTGGTTATTTGCAATTGGTATCAATATGACTTCATGTTGTGTATATCCATATTTTGATTGTATGTATGAATGCCTTCAAATTATATCAATTTCTATTGGTATTATCTTGTCATACATATATGTTATCTATTTGTGCTTATTTTACAAGTGGTATTTCCTTTAAAGCACAAAGATTGTTGATGCTAAGCTTAATTAGATTTCAAATTGGTATTTCATAATAAGCTTATGCATTGTGTTTTGAAATTGGTATCAAAAATTCAAAATTTGATTATTTTACAATTGATATCTCAAAATTTGTTGTTACTAAGAAAAAGTTAAAATTTTGTTTTGATAAAGAAAAATTCAAAATTTTTGATTTGTATTGTCTATATGCAAGGAGAGCTTAACATCTCTTCCATATGTAGATTCATGTTGAGTATATTATAAATTGAGGAGCTTGACAACTCTTCTTTTCATGATATACGTGTGTAGGGGGAGCTTCACATCTCCTCTTATGCATGACATATTATACGTTATGTGAATTAGGGCTTGTCATCCCTCTTTCATGTAATGTATATGTGTCGGGAAGCTAACTTAACGTCTTCCTCTTCATGAATTTATATCGCATATAAATTTTATTGATTGATTTGTATTTACCCCTCCTTGATCTCTTTGTTTTTAACAAAAAGGGGAGAAAATTTGTTTGATGTATTTTTACTTTGAACCCTTTGTTGATGATTGACAAAAAGGGGGAGAAGTATTTGAGATTGTATTGTATATGCATGTTTTCATTGCTTAAGGGGGAGAAGTATTTGTCTTTCTTACTTATTATGCATATATGTTGTATTTTGCAATTAGGAGAAAAAGATTTGACTTAAGATTTGATTTTTGTTATGATTGCATCTCCTTACATTGCATACATATCATGTGCTTTTATTGCCATATCTATTATTTCTTGTTATGCATGAGTTAAGGGGGAGCTTCTTTGAAGCTTTACTTTAATCCATGCATATATAACTCCATGAGTTTTGTCATCATCAAAAAGGGGGAGATTGTTGGCCCAATGGCCCTTCACCCTAGTTTTGATGATGATCAACTCATGTAGTTATAGTTACTAATGATCTTGTGTTTAATTAGTGACAGATTCATGATCAAGATCTTAGTAGGTGCATAGCTCAACAAAGGATAAAAGAACAAGATTTGGAGCTTGCATGTGGTGATCCAAGGAGTTTTTGGATCAAGCTTGGACCAAGTCAAGAAGATGAGAAGCCTTCAAGTGAAGACTTCAAGAAGATGAAGACTTGTGTCTAGGTATAAGATTTGTATTTTTGTTTTAGTAAAAATGTAAAGGATAGATAGTTGGTGGATTGCTCAAGTTATATCACACACACACACTCTTGATAGAACTCTTGATTTAATTGATTTCATAAAAGATTTCTTTTTAGAAAAGAATTTTTATTTAGTTAAAGATTTTCTTTGAGACAAAATATTTATCTTGGATTTTGGTATTTCATAGTTCATATCTTTAAACCAAAATCTTGATTAGAGCTTTATATCAAAAACATAGATATTTCTTATTGATTGTGTAGTGGATCATATCCATACACACTATGCTTTAAAATGAACTCAAATATCTTGTTTTTGTATTTGATAAAGATTTAGAAAAACAAGTTTTGGAAAAACATGTTTTGGAAAAATACATTTTGGTTATTGAGCTAATATTTCCAAGTTACAAAAATAGACCAAAACATCTATAACATGTCTTGATTTTGTGCAAGCATGTTTGTTCTTTCAAGTATATTGGTAAAACTATTTTTGTAGAATTTCTATGTATTTTTAGGATTTTATAAAAGATTTTTAAATCCTGTTTTCTGACCTGGAGACTGGCTGACAGGCCAAACCGGTCGACCGGTCCGGTCGACCGATGTGCACAGCCCTGTGCACGTTGTCAGCACAGTGGCCGGTCGACCGGGTCGGTCGACCGACCAAGAGAGTTTGCTCTCTGGAAATGTCCGGTCGACCGACAGTTCATTCCAGGTTATCGGTCGACCGAGCCGGTCGACCGGTGGCTGCAACGGTCAGAAAAATGACCGTTGGCCGGTCGACCGGCGGTCGACCGACAGCACTGACACAGCCCCAACGGCTCTATTTTCTGGCAGCCTATAAAAGGGGGTTTTGTCAATTGTTTTGAGGTTAAGATTTTAGAGATTTCTTGAGCTGTTTTTCTGATACTTTTAGAAGAGTTTTCTCCACAAAATAGAGTGCTAATACTTCCAATCAAAAGGGAGTTTTTATCAAGAGAGTGTTAAAGTGATTTCTTGTGTTTTCTACCAAAGCTTTCTTTCCTTGATTTCTCACACTACACTTGAGCATCCATAGATATATCTATCCTATAGGAGAGTTGTAGTGAGAGCTTTGTAAGGTGATCAAAGTGTTGTGATCACCAAAGATCTTTCTTTGTACCTTGAGGAAGCGGGCAAGTGTGCTCGTTGTGGTTGGAGTTCGGTTGTGAACTCTTGGTGGTTCGAGGTGCGGCCTCGGCAAGCTTAGGGGGCTTGCGTGTGTACGGGACTTGGGAGTCCGAGGGTTTGTAGGTGTACGGCACCGAGGAGAGATCCGGTGGGATCTTGCATAGTGGAAATCCTTCGTGTGTCGAAGGCGGGGATGTAGAGCAAGTGTGCTCGAACCTCGAAACAAACCCTTTGTGTTTGCGATTGCTTACTCTTCCCTCTCTCTATCTTTGTCTCTATTTTATATCTTGCATTCAATTTATTGTGTTCATCTTATATATGCATGATATATACCCTTGTGCTTATATTGTTATATACTTGCGTGGGATTGCTTGTTAACACTAGTATTCAACCAAGAGAGCCAACGCGGCACCTCAACCCATTCAAGGGGAATCTAGAGGAGCTTGTCCAGAGCCTCGCAAGGGGAATTCGGCAACACTCTTGGTTATACATAAGTGTTAAATTAAAAAGAAGTTTTAATTTGGTCAACTTAGTTTTAATTCCGCATTATTTGTTCATAAGTGACCTTTAGATTAGCCATCACCTATTCACCCCCCCTCTAGGTGATCTTACAATAACTTCTACAACTTTCATGCAATTTTCAAGAAAACTTTCAAGAAACTCCAAGAGGCTTAACTTTCAAATCTTGAAAGATTCATTAAGCTTTAACTTTCAAATCCAAAGAGCTAGATCTACAAGATCTTACTCTTTCTCATGAACCTTTTCTAGTGAATCTAAATTCTCTTTGAGCATTCATTTCATGGATCTGAAGTGCCAAACTTTCTCCAAGTGTCACTGTGGCATAATGGTAAAATATCTTTCAACGGGCAAGAGGTCTAGGGTTCAAATCCTGCTTGCCAGTAGCTTTATCTCTCAACATAAAATGAGATAAAAGTCATCAAGCAGTAGCTTTCAGATACCCATTAATGCATAGAATCTCCAACCTGTTGGATTGCATTTATTCTTATTTTTATTTTTAGAGCATAGGATGAAACAAGAGTGATTCCCGTCCTATAACTTTTGAATGATTTCATTAAGAGATTGAAATGAAAGAGAATACTTCATAATCTCCAGCAAAATAACGAAGACCTACTTAATTTCTACGCATACTCATGTTCCAGTAGTTTTCTTGCTTCCTTCCTTAAAAGTTTCTGCTCATGTCAAATCTCACAAGAGTTTTCCTTATTTATAAACTACCAAACTTATCTTTTTCGAAATTCCACTAAGCCGGTTATTAAATTTTGAAAACAAATTGGCTTCAACTTATAGAAAAGTTTAATGGTAAATGCTTTGTGAACCTACTATCAATAAAATCCTCATGTACAACAGTGCTCATGTTAAAGCATGATTTCAAACCTGACTGGTTCATAATCTGCAACTATCAATATCCAGCATGTGCTGAGATAGGCATGGCAAGCACGCAGTATATGCATGGTTGCTCACATGTTAAAAGGTCTTAAATTTAACATCCATTTTTTGGTACATCCAATAACAATCAAACATTTTTTTGTTCACATGATCTACACACTCACCAGAGACTAATAGAATAAGACATTATTTGACTTTCGCCGTAAATAAAGTGGAGAATCTCCGGGCCTTACGCAGTTCTTTGCCACTAATGACCAAGACCAAACAGCTAAGACCTCAAAATAATTTACAGACTGAACAAGGGATCTAGAAATGGCAGGTTCTGTAGAGCACAAGCCTCCATGGAAAATTTAGGTCCAGAAATAATAAAGTGGTGATAGGATTAAACGAGTTTCCAACATCCAGAGGCTGTCTCCGTGAATTCCTAGTGCTAAAGCTGCAAAGAATATTAACCAGAAGAAACTGTGCAAGTCTTCTGAATACTCAATGTATGCCAAGACTAGCATATTAGTAGTCATGCCTATCTAACTTTGTGAATAAATGGCCAATCATTGGAAGATTTGGCTTGTACAGATTGAGTGTTATGAGCTTACAGAATGAGAGAATGACTATTTAGGTTAAAGAATAATGCATGTGGCTAGGTTTTTTTAATATGATCCTAGAAGGAAATAGGGTGAGATGGAAAAGGCCTTAATGCAAAAGCCAAACAAATAGTAAAATGAGTACAGATGTAAAGCTTCTTAACAGTGGGCGGGAGTTCCTGGAAAAATGAGTTCAGGCAAAGAAAATATAATTGCTAATTCTTTTTTTGCGAGAATAGGTTGCAAGGTTATAAATATCGGATATCGAGATCGTATCGGGGTTTTTCATATCGGATATCGGATATCATGGAAGATATCAGGAATACGCGCGCATATCAGGCGTTCATTTTGGACACTATATATAATGAAATATTAATAACTACAAGTTGGTTTAGTGTCATTGATATAATCTACCAAATAAAAATGATGTAAAATGTATGCAAAGACGGTAAAAAAATAATTTACATTTGCATGAAATCATGGGTCGTGCAATAAATAAGTTATTTCATAGAATTGAAAAATATAAGATTAGAAGTTGTATAATCTACTTACCTGAAAATCAAGTGTCATCGCCATCAATTCACGGAAGGAGAAAAAATTGGGGCTCAATTTTTTTTGAGCCCTAACGATGCAAACAACACTATGTAGTCGGGTGACGGGTTGGGTTTGGGTTTAATACTGATGGGTTCAACAAAAACAAAGCCAATTAAAATAAATCCATATCGGCCGATGTTGCGTCGACTCATATCGGGCGATTTATCCGCCGATATTTCAAATATCGGCTATTTTTTGCTGCAAACGATATGGGCGAACGATTTCTCCATATCGTATCGGCAACAAGTAAAAAATGAGATATCAGCCGATATTTAAAACAATGATAGGTTGTACCCTGGTCCAGACAGGATTTTACCAGGACCTCATGCCCACTGTTAAGAGTCTTTACATCTATACTATAATGGTACTAGCTAACTTGTAAGAATCTAATGGACCATTAGTGCCTATTAGTAGCAAAAAAGAATTTGATAAGCTGGCACATGAACATCCAAAAATAACCCGCGTTTAACTCCAATTGTCAAGTTAAGGGATATCCAAAATGTGGCCAAAGTGAAAGTTAAAACCTGTCATATATGTCTGCATGAATAATAAACGTCAAAGTGCATATGGAAAAAAGTCACCACATGAGGAAACGTGCATTTCTATTTGACACTTTGGGCTTACAAGAAAATTTTATCCACATCCTAGATGGACATAGGATATGTTTATGTGGATAACAAAAGAAATGCATGCTTTCCAAGTACCACCTGAACATCCATTTGACATAGTAATAAATAAAAGACGAATCCAACAAATGATCCCCTTCCTGGGCAAGGGAAAAGGCCAAAACTAGCTGACAAAGATCAGATCATGCGAAACTGCCTGTCCACAGAAGGTTAATGGAAGAACTGTGGGCACATTTTCTTAGTAGAGGAGTATCAATCAGAAATTCTTCAAAAATAAATAAATAAATCCGCAAGGATTCATTACATGTGAGTTTGGGGCCTCAAATCTCAATGACAAAAGCCCTTGGGTGAACTCAATGTAGGTTGTTTTTCACCTAGTTTGCTTAAGGATGAAGCTTTTTGACCTCTATAAACTTTGAGGTTGAGCTGAAAGATCCTCCATCATTGGATGTTAGAAATATGAAATGACAAGTTATACAAGGAAAGAGAAAGAGAAGAAAAAAAAAGAAGGTGAAAATAAAAAGAATAAGCCATGCCTCTCACCACTAATTTGTTATTGATTTAGCATCAACTAAGTAACTATTTACGTGCTCGGGCAGGCCACCTAACATTGTTATTTCATTCTCTCCAATCAAAACTGCATCATTCCTCAAAGAAGGAATTGGAAATTAAAATAACAGTATACATAAACTCAATAGATCATTTAACTAAAATAAAAAATAATAAATTATGCAACAAAAATACTCAACAAATTCCTAATGCAAATCACGATGACAATGACCAAACAACTAATGAACATGAAATCAATCAATCCAATGTGTGTCATACGTACCCTTCAATTGCTACAAGACACCGGTTATTTGGTACGAGTCGCCTGAAGGATGCTTTCTCCTTGATCGACTCGGACCTAGCATTGAACTTCACCCAAGACAACAAATCAAAACAATCTATTCCCAAAAACATAAACAATCAAGAAACCCTAAACGCCCTCAGGTTTCCAACATCAAGAAACTGACACAGCCATACCATCCGATAGGGATCGGGCTTCTCGGTCTTTCTAGTGAAACTAGGAATGAGGCCCCATTTCATGCAGTGGACGACGTGCCCCGCCGCCGCAGCCGCAGCCGCAGCTTCCCCTCCGTCCGCCGCTGCCGACGATGATCTTCGAACCCGGAAAACAGGGAGATAAGCCCCCGGGGACACGTTATAAGAGGGCCGATAACTGCAAGCATTCGAACAATCACAAGATAACCCAAAAAAAGAAACCCTAATAAAAATTTAAAGTAAAGGATTTCCCCAAATTAATTAAAGTCATGAGTTCTGGTACCGGTCGATTTGTTCAGTTGGGACCGAAGAGGCGGCTTGGGGATTGAGGCCGCAGGCTTGGGCGACTTGACGAGCGTTCAGAGTGCAGCGAGCTCTTCAGCACATTTCCCCTCTCTCTCTCTGTAGTCTGTAACTCTTCTTTGTTCGAAATCACCTCTTCTAACCTCCTTTCTAGAGAGGCGGGAAAATATTTAATAATGGGGTGGGAAATGCACTTCCGTTTTCTGGTGGGATGTGGAGAGGAGCTCCAGTTCCCCAGCAAGTGGTCGGGGGTAATTTTCAAGGATTTTTCAAGAAAAGAAATCATTTTAGAAGATAAAACAATGTGTTTCTCTTTTAGAACCATGAACTTCTTGAGCAAAGTTGCAAGGATCGAATCAAATCATTCATCGACAAATATGATAAATGGATAATAAAAACAGTTTGGACTCAAATCAGATCTCACAATTACATCAAAAGAGTAGTCATTAGTACTCAATTATGACTCTAGAGACACCTTCATTGGCTAAGAAGTTAGCCCAAATATTTTCTTCACGGAAGCACATGACTCGCCTGAAAACTCTAAAGATCGGAAGTCCGAAGTCAAATACCCCTCTTCCTGGTGTGGTGGAGATTTTCTGCTGCAAATAATCAAACAGTCGATCCACACCACAAGCAAGAATTTGAGTTTAGTATGTAAGTACAAAATAATAAACACAACAAAGAAAGCAGATGGAGACACAATATTTTTACGTAAAAACCCTAATTTGGAAAAACCACGGGGATGAGGAGGAAAATCCACTTAATTTGCTAGTTTACAAGAATTACAGGTATATATTGGGATTTTCTTTGAGTTGGGATCTGATGAAAATCCTCAAGGTCTCCCCCTTTCTCCTTGGAGAAAAATGTCTATTTGTATTAAACTGTAGGGCATGAGACGGATGGGGCATTCACGAGATTTTCGTCGCTGCATGATCTTCATGTACGAATTTATTGTAACCACCGTGATTGTTAGCACTTGATTGTTGGGGTTGCAAGCAGAAAATCTTACCTCAATCCCAAACTGCCCAGGCGGGAGGGCATTTCAGGTTGTGAACGTGGAGGAGGTCAGGCTGCGCAACTGAAGGCGAAGATCAAGGATGATCTGTCGTTGTGACGTAACTAAAGGCGGAGATAAGGGATGATATATTATCATGGCGTAACTAAAAGCGGAGATCAGGGATGATCTGTTGACAAAGTTATCTTGCGCGGAGTTGGGCCTCCACGAAGGGATGACCCCATCATGGCTGGCAGCATCGGAGCTACTAGGGCGGAAGTGTCCTCAAGGCGAGGAGCAGTTTTTAGAATGGCTCTGGAGTGACAGAGACTTTTAGTTACTTGGATACGTGCCATGATCCTGTGTGGGTCAGATTTTGACCACTACATATGCCCCAGCTCTTTCGCTTGTCAAGGCCTGTCGAAGGAAAGTTGCAAGTGGAGCTTAGTTGATGGTCTTTGAATGCTTTGAATTCTCATTGATATTGGTGAATGGGAGAATCTGGCCATTAATGCGAATTTTTGGAATTTTGTCTGGAGATTGAATGGCTGGATGACAGCTGGCATGTCAATTAATTAGATTGGAATAAAATCTGTGACCCGCATCTTTTCGAATCCTGGTATCATAATGACTGAGATCGCATGGCAAGGTATCCTGTAGATTTGATTGACCGGGGATCTTGGGATGTGGACCGGCTTTTTCGAAGATGATATGGGCCGATTTTTCGGGGATCGAGAACTCGAATTGGAATTGCTTTGGCTCCTCCTTCATTTATAAATAGGCAGAATCTTTCATATAAGTAATCTTTTCCATCTCCTCGAAAAAGTTTTGTTTCTGAATTTGTAACGATCCGAAAGTCCACGCACTAGTGGCCGTCTGGGTGCGAACTCTCGAGCCGTTATAATATGATACATAACACAGGTAGATATACAATGAGAGTAAATCAGACATAACGGAAGCATGAAACAGATAACAACAACTCATATCTGTTACTAAATAAAGAAACTGCTATACAACAAGAAAAAGAGTACATAACCATATACATAAAGTTCAGCATCAGATACAAGGATGTTTGAACATTAGCAAACAAAAACTAAGTCTGATAAACATAAATAACTACTACATGGCTCTCGACAGTAAGAAAGTCATATGAATACAATACCGAAAGATGACTGGTCCTCTACGGAGCACACTATCTACCTATCAACTGTAACAACGACCACTCCGAGTCCCCGTCACTCAACATCAATATGGAAAGGGGAGAGTGGAAAATCAATGACGTCAACGCACCAACAAGTAAAAATGTTGATCAAGCCAAACCTGCACAGAAAATTCAAACTTTTAGAACAATGCTAGGTCCTCGATGCTATCGTGTTGCCTAGGGCTAACGGGTCGCGATCCATAGGGAGGGACAGCGATGAAAGCGTTATGTAAGTTTCTTCTTTTAATTTATCAAAACTAGTTAATATTTATTTTTTCAGTTTTATAAAATGAAAATAAAAATGTTAAGTTAAAAAGGAGATGGTAGAAGAAGAGAAGGTGGTGGTGGTGTTGTTTTATTTACAAAAGAAAAGGAAAGAGACAAAGAAGAGTGTTGGTGCAAAAATCAGAAATAAAAAGAAATAAAAGAAGAGTACTTACCTCTACTGTTTGAATCATAATGAAAATTTACCTTAGCGTGAAGTAAAGCGAAGTAGTAAAAAGAAATACATTGAATGCGGTGCTTGGCCAGATTGAGTACGATGAAGAAAAGTGCGAAACCTCCATTGATTGTCACCTTCAATATAAGTTTCTTGAGAAATGATTATAATAGTATCACTCTACAATAACTCTTCCTCTCTTTTAATCATGTAACTCTCTCTAATCTAAAAAAAATAAAAATTACATTAAAGAAGAAAAGAAAAACCTAAACTAAACTAGCCTAAAGCTCTCTCCGGAGTGGTGCCCCTCTGCCTTCGAGGTTACAGGTATTTATAGTGAAGAAACAATAGGATAAGGAGCGTACGAAGATAGGGGGAGCCGGCGCTCCCCCTGATTCAACTAACAAGCCGCGGAAACGCGGCTTTTCCCTCGTTTTCATGACCAGAGCGTTGGTCTGTCCATCTGTCCTATATCCTTTTATCCACTTGGATTTTGAATTTCTGTTCTGGATTTGACGAAATATCATTTGATCTTCAGCTCAACCAATTAGGTCTTCAAAAATCCGTTTTTACTTGAATTTTAATTGGTATTTATCTCATCTGATATACCCAGACTTCAGATAAGATGGCTTTTAGAAACTCTAAATTTGAATCGATCCCCTTTCTTTTAAATTTTTAGATTTAACTGGATAAATATGTCAATCTCTCTCTTTTCTTCCTTAATTATCTTGCACGCCACTAGACATGAAAATACATTAATAGTAGAGTTTTATTTAAATATAAATACAGAAATGTGACATATATGATTTGAAAACATGTAATGCATGTGTATGATCACACCCCTACACTTATCTTTTACTCGTCCTCAAGCAAAACAAAGACAAAAGAAAAACTAAACTGACCTAATCTAACTCACTTTCGTAAGAATCATAGTTGCACTTAGTACGTGCAACAAGTCGTTAAATCTCTAGGTTACCCCTAAAGGACGAGTTTTGTCTCATGAGGGTTTTCAGTAGATTGCACCCATAAAATCTAAGAAAATCAAAGTGTTAGTATTTTTAAAAACGCATTTTTAAGGAAAAAAATATTTGAAGTATTAATGTAAAAATTCAAGTAATCTATAAGTCATAGGATTATCAAAACTTAGTTACTCCTAAACTTAGTCTCTATTCAAAACCTGTTTTCAATTAAGATAAGGATTAAAATTGTATTTCTCATCTAGTCTATTATTTTACCCTAAGTCATATGCACCTTGCGATCGTGAAAATTTGACTCGGGATTCTTCAACTCTAACTCTTATATATTTTCTTTTTTTTTTTTTCATTCATGGCAGTAATATCCCTTAGCTCTATTAGGCTTTCTAATTCGCCTATGTAACGAGCGTTAGTCGGTGACTCCTAAACCGGACGGTTTTAGGGCATCAGGTGAGAAAATACCCCAAGGACTTAGGACTTGATTAGTCTACAATTCTGCATTATTATTGTTGACACTCTAAAAAAGACAAGATTCTGACTGGCCTGAACAATGTCTAAACTTGTTGACATTTACAAAAGACAAGTGACAGACAAGCTGACGACCAGTTCTGTACCCATCTCCGAGGGACAAATCAGCGACTTGGACTCTACTGATCCAGTAAAGCAGACAGTGAGCCCAGATTGTCTTTGAAGAGACCTATGCAGGTCTAAGATGCTAGGTTAGCTTAACACTTAGCATCACATGAGCCCAAAGGGATAGCCTCGCCTGAGAGGCTAAGATTGCCTAACTTCGCCTTGAAGCCGTTCAAAGCTCCATCAGGGAGCTAACTTATAGCTTCGCCTGAAGCGCTCAGTTAACTCCGCAGAGAGTTAGCTTCGCTCGAAGTCATACGCAACCGCGCAGAAGGATGGTAGCTTCGCCATAGATGTTTATCCAGCTCTGCTGAAGAGCTTTCTTCTGACTTCGCCAGAGCTCTAGATGCTCCTTCCAGCTCCGCTGTGAGCTCAATGCGGCAGCTCCGCTGCGGGTCTTTTATGGTCACCTTTGACCAATCAAATCTCCAGATGAGATCAAATCTTCAAGATCAAATCTAATCAAGATCAAATCTGAGATCAAATTTGGCAGTTGCCTGCCATAATCACTCGACTCTCCTAGAACAAGTAAGAAGATCAGGGGAGATCTTTTAATTATTGGAAAGAATCAAAACAGATCAAGAGATCGACGCTACCTGCTATTTCTAGCTTCGCAGAAGCTGATCCTAGCCTCGCAGCAAGGCTACTTTCCAGATTTAAATAGATTGACTCAATCTGTTTCCAGATTTTCAAGAGACAATTATACCCCTGCTCTCCCTATAAATAGCCCACCAGGGGCACACGGAAAGAGAAAGCACGCAAGAGGCGCGTAAACACACGCACAGAGAGAGAGAGACGGCTAAACAGAGATCTATTCTCTTGCTTCCAAGAATTCAGAGAATTCAGAGAACTGCTTCTCTAATCAGGGTGCCGATACCCTAAGATCTTCCTCCTTCTCAAGGAATCTCCGGAACCAGGCGAGAAGGAATTCCCAAGTGGAGGCAGTTTGAGAAGTAACAAGAGGGTTCTACCAACCTTCTGTTCTCCGATTCTCCGAACCAGGCGAGAAGGGAATCCCATCGATCGCATCGTCAAAGGGACAAAGTGGTCGCGCGCTGACCAGACTCCTATCGGCACACTTCTCCAGAATCTCAGAGGAGATCTACTTGTAATCTTTTTAGAATACTTGTAATTTAGCTCCTCGACCCCTTTTTTTTTTGTAAGTTTTCCCCCTTTGCAAAATAAATGAAAAACAAGATGGCGACTCCGCTGGGGAAGGTATTCTCCACTGTTGAGAATCAAGTGTCGCAATGCAACGAACAGACCTTCGGGTCTATCTCTGAATTCAAGAAAGCCGGTGTGGCCAGAGCCCATCTGGCTAAAACTTCGAAGCAAGTCTCTGTGGAGACAGATGAGGCTCTCTACGAGCCTACCACGGTCTTCTGGCGCAACAAGGAAGCAGGCCCGCAATGCAAGGGTCAGAATCTTCAGCCTGTTACCTTCGAAAACCTAGTCGTTCACTTCGACCAAGGAAAATTCGAAGAACTCATCTCTGGGGGTGGTCTAATGCTCCATGCACGAAAGCATAGAAAGGTCTCGATGGCCAAGGTTTCAGAGCAGAATCCTTCCAACACCTCTCAGCCTCGCGTGTGGCTAGTCAGGTTCCCTGCGAACCTAAGTCTCCTTTGTCAAAGCAGATGTGGAGGCCAAAGCAGAAGGCTCTGTATAAAGCCTCAATTGTAGCTGCGCCACAAGTTCGTCTCTCTTGCGAAAAAAAGGCAAGATGCCTGCCTGTTTCGTCGAGACTGTCAGCCGTGAAGTTACGACGACCATGCCTTCGCCTAATTCAGGAGCAGTAACTCCTCGTGCCAGCCTCGTTCTTATGAGCGAAGCTACTGTACCTCAGGGTACGCATGATGTTCGCAGCAACATAGCGGATAAAGCACCACAGCGTGCTTCGCTCCCCAGTTCATCAAGCGCTAAGCTCGCCCTTCGCAGCGGAGCTAAGGGATCGTCCCTAAGTGTTGGCAGCGGTGCTTATGCAGCTTCAGCACCCAAGGACATTCCCAAAGTTCTTAGCCGTGAAGCTAGAGCTAAAGCACTATTCAGTGCTAACTACCTCTGCAGTGAGGAAAAGAGCAGGGCATCGCCCTATCCGCGATCCAACAGAGCTTCCATGCTAAATCGTTTAGGCCCAACTGGGTCTGACTTGCGGGAATTCTTGACAAGCAAACGGAAGTCGGAATCTTTCCAAACTTCTCCCTCATGTTGTCAACAAGTGGGATGTCAGTTGGTAACAGTCCACTCAGTCCATTGCCGGCTAAGACCAATCCCCGCCACTCCTCCAGGCCGACGATTAGTTTTTGATCGACTCTCGGTGCAAGCTCCGGTGAAACATCGCAAAAGGGGTGTACCGCGAGATCTGCCCTCTGCATCCGTTAACATGATCGGAAGAGGGCGAGAGCTGCGTAGGGGCAGACGAGCGTCCCATGATACTCCCTACAGTTCCCCAGATCCGGATTATAGCCCAGGCTTGGGCGAAGTCTTGATACATGAAGAAGGTGTCTTTCGAAACACCAGATCTAGGGTTGCAATACCCTATAGTTATGAACAGTCATCTTCCTCAACTGCAGTAACCTCACCAGAACCAATGAAAGGATTAGTCCAATGGTCTGATGAAGAGGACGAAGACAGTGGGTATGCCTCTTCGGCGACAGTCAGCTCAGTGCGAACGGATAGAGTATCAGTGAATATGGCTGATAACGGTAACGATGATCTTCGTCGACGATTGGAAGCTCAGGAGCAGACTTCCAAGACCCAGCAAGAAGCTTTGGACAACATCCAACAGATGCTCGCTCAACTCCTCAATAACCGGAATAACAATGATACCGGGAGTAACCACGATGAGGAAGAACATCTCAGTAATGAACAGCCAAGGACGGAGAAGTCAAAGGAGGGTTCTTCTTTGGACGCTGAAGTCCTTAAAGACATCCAAGCTCAAATCGCATCCCTAACTCAGAGGGATGAACTAAAGAAAGTAGGGGCAGTCCGTCCTTACCCGCTGGAATGGGATTCAGTACCATACCCACCAAAGTTCAAACCACCAACGTTACATACGTACGATGGTAAGAGCTCGCCAAACCAGTACATCTACTATTTTCGGTCCCAGACCGGTAACGTTATAGACAATGATGCCATCATGGCTAGGCTATTCATTGGCACTTTAAAGGGGGTAGCGTTCGACTGGTTCCGAAGTCTCCCTCCGGGCTCTGTCAATTCTTGGATCAACCTGGAAACTCGATTTCTTTCTCGTTTCTATGAGGATGATACCGAGGTAACCATGGATAAACTCCTCTCTACCGTACAGAAGAAGGGCGAATCTGTATGTGACTACATCGAGCGGTTCAGAAACTTGTCTCTGATGTGCCCAGCAGGAATGCCATTACCCATGCTCTTACAGACGTGCAGGCACAGCTTCTTAGACCAAGTAGAAGTTCGCATGGGGGCTGTCAAAGCCCATACTTGAAAAGAACTGGTCGAGCAAGCTGAGATAGCCGAAAAGTCGGCTAAAAAGTTCGAACCATCCACCCCTAAAGGCAAATGGGTATGAATAAAGGACGTGGCGACATGGCGCAGTCTTCTCAAGCCAAAGGGAAAGAGACTATGTCCGTAAATTGTCAGGGGATGTTCAGTCGAAGGCCAAGAAGAGCGCCTTCAATAATCAGGAGTCTAAGTTTCCTCCGAAACAATACTCCTTCAAAGACGATCAAGTGGTCACAATATTCCATTTACTCTACAAAGGGAATAAATTGAAGCTGCCGGATGCTCGACGTCCCAATGAAATAGGACGCACGAACGATCCCAAATACTGTCTCTTTCATAGGATGATTCATCATCCTACCGACAAGTGCTTCATCCTCAAGGACAGAATTCAAGCTTTGGTCGACGCCGGAGTCCTGATGTTGAAGTCAGAACAAAAGAAAGTCACTGCAAACATGGTGACTCTCGAGTTCGGCAAAACCCCAAAGGTCACAGTTCCTGGCGGGACTTATCCAATCCCTGCACCAGGACTGGAAGTCAAATATCCTGCAGCTAAAACTCAAGATAATAAGGGTCTGGTTCCCTTGACACTGGAGACAGGAAAAATCATGTGGATACACCCAGACCTTGTCAAAGACGAACAATGGGATTCAAAGCAGTCCAAGGCAAAGGGCAAATCTTGCAATGTCATCTCCATCCTGCCAGACGATGACAATCTTACATCAGCTTCTCTCAGCGATTCCGAAGGAGAAAAGCACGCTTGCACAACGCAGGTTGATGTACCTCAGCCAACGGGTACTCGATCCGGAAAATCATACTTAAAACAGTATGAGAAAGCTACTGACGAGACACAACAGCAAACGACGTCAGTACAGGTATCAGCACCCGCTTCGGTTCCAACCAAGGGAAAGGAGAAGCCAAAGGAAGTCCGGTTCGACCATGTCCTGAAGAAACTTTGAAGCCTAGGGCTTGACATGCCCTTTCGTTTTGACATATTGGCCCAGCTGGCTAATATCCCGGCTCGTATTACCATACACGAGCTCCTTCGTCTCTCAAAAGAGACAAGAGAAGCACTCAGAGATGCACTGGCCAATTTAGAGTCATTCCTAACATACATGCCAGAAATCCCTAAAGATGACGCCCAGTCTTCTTGTCCTGAATGCCATCATGTACAATCAAAGGTACCCGCTATTACTTTCACAGCAGAAGATATGCTTCTCAAGGATAACAAGCACGATCGACCTTTGTACTACACCGGATATATCGGTTCAACATACATTGAAAGGGTACAGGTTGATCCGGGGTCTGCACTCAGCATCATCCCCAAAAGGCTCCTCTACTTTCTCGGTATAACACTATATAGGTTGTCCGCAATACTACTACAATATACGATTTTAATGTCGGGAGTAGTCATCCACTTGGAAAAATTTGACTCCGTTGTCGGATCGGGACCCTAAAGTCAGAAGTGACGTGCTATGTCATTGAGCCGACACGTCATACAACTTGTTACCAGGACGATCGTGGATCCACGCCAACTGGATCATTCCCTCCACTCTGCACCAGTGCTTCAAATATGTTGAAGATGATGCAACAGTACGAACTGTCTTCGCTGAGAAGCAACCATTCAAAGGGGTGAAAAATTACTTTATTGACGCTCTCCTATATCAAGAGACCGGTAAAACATCGAAAGAATCATTGCCGGACGATGATGATAGTGACAATGAGGCTGATTCAGAATCTGAAACAGACATGCCAGCCATTTTGATTGGTGAACCGATTATAGCATGTCTTAATGATCCCCAATGTAACACTCCTTCTAAAGATGAGGGTGAATGGGTAATTAATGATAATATTTCCTTTGATTATCCTGTGAGTGTTGGGTTGTTTGAATCCATTACGGATAGCTCTCTGCACATGACTTTACATAAACCAAGTGCATCCGGCACACCCATGGAATCTATAGAAGGGGCCGTTTTAGTGATCCCTCCATCCAAGGAAGGTCAGTTACCAATAATATTCGGTAAAGCCCAACTACGAGGGTCCACAGCCACAAATTCAAGTTCAGACTCAGACACCCCACAATTTTTCCATTATGCGCGACCAGCGCACCATATGATGAAGAAAATGGGGTACAACCTGAAACATGGAGAGGGCCTGAATTTCGGAAAAGGAAGGCGTAGTTTGCTGCGTAACTTTGTGCCAAAAGGGAAACCTGCAAATTACTATGATAACACATGCAGGGGTTGGGATACGTTACACCCACACCACCAGCAACGGTTCAATCCAAGGATGACGAACCGATTCCATCACATTCTGCCTCTTCCTCCGAGTGGGACTCAGATGTCAGTGTGGGAATGATGTTCGAGACTCTCACCGTTAACATGACTTCAAGCGGTCAATTGGAGCCTGCGGAAGCTACTGACGAGGAACCATGGGCTCAGCAATTAGATCTCCTATGGGAAAAGCGATTCGAATCGCGTGAACCACCTACTGAAGACAAGGTGATTCAGGTCAACCTGGGTAGTCAAGATCACCCTAAACCCATCTTTATAAGTGAGAGCTTATCACTTATGGAAAAAGAAGAATTAATAATACTCGTAAAGGAGTATATAGACGTCTTCGCATGGAACTACGAAGACATGCCCAGACTTGATCCACAAGTAGCCATGCCGTCTAAATATCAAACCTGACGCCAAGCCAGTCAAGCAGCAACAACGTCGGTTTCGCCCGAACATTATGGAGGCTATTGAAGTCGAAGTTCATAAGCTCATTGCATGTGGCTTCATACGGGAGGAACAACATCCAGACTGGGTTGCTAATATCGTTCCCGTCCTCAAGAAGAATGGGAAAATACGGATCTGCATCGACTACTGTGATCTCAATACAACTTGTCCTAAAGACGAATTCCCACTGCCCATCACCGATGTCATGATTGACAATACCTGTGGATTCGAAAGAATGTCTTTTATGGATGGCTTTTCAGGGTACCATCAGATTAAGATGTATCCCGATGACGAGAAGCATACTTCGTTCCGAACACCCTTGGGGGTATACTGTTACACTGTGATGCCCTTCGGGCTTAAGAATGCCTGAGCAACCTATCAGCGGGCAATGAATACAATCTTCCGCGATCATCTCCGAAAAATGGTAGAATGCTATGTCGACGACATTGCTGTCAAAAGCCGCAATAAGAATGACCATCTTCGTGACTTGAGAACGATGTTTGACATAATGCGGGCTCATCAACTGAAGATGAATCCGATAAAATTCTTCTTAGGAGTTTCGAGTGGCAAGTTCCTTGGATTCATTGTTACATCAAAAGGGATTCATCTTGACCCAGAGAGTCAAAACCATTCAGAGCATGCATCCACCGAGGAATCTCAAAGAGCTTAGAGGCTTGCAAGATAGACTGGCTTATATTAGGAGATTCATCGCAAATCTCTCAGATCGCTGTCAACCGTTCACCCGACTCATGAAAAAGGGTGCTTCCTTTGTATGGGATCAAGCTTGTCAGGAAGCTTATGAGGAAATCAAGAGATATCTCACAAAACCTCCAGTCTTAGTGACTCCCACATCAGGGAAACTATTCTTGCTTTATGTGAAAGCTATGGACCATTCTCTTGGTGCCCTGCTTGCTCAAAAAGACGACAATGGTCACGAACAAGCTATTTATTATCTGAGCAGGACTCTGATAGGGGCGGAATCTCGCTATAATCCTATTAAGAAGGAGTGCTTAGCTCTTGTCTTTGCTGTTCAGAAGACACGACATTATTTGGTCGGCCAAACCATACATGTCATCTCCAGAGTGAATCCTTTGCGTCTTCTCATGACGAAGCCAGGATCATTGAATTCAAGATTAGCTAAATGGGCGCTTCTTTTGTCTCAATACGACATGCTCTTTATCCCTCAAAAGGCGGTTAAAGGCCAGGCCCTTGCAGAGTTCTTGGCTGCTCATCCGATTCCGGAAAACTCAAAACTTCATGAAGATATTCCAGATGAAGTCTTCGAATCCAATGTAACTTCAGAGGATGAAGTTTGGCAGGTGTTCTTCGATGGAGCATCACGAATAGGCCCTAATGGTAGGATCATTGTCGGCGTGGGGGTTGTGTTTATCTCTCCACAAAATCACGTCCTTCCTAGGGCATTTTCTCTAACGGAATCATGCTCCAACAATGTGGCAGAATATAATGCTCTACTTATTGGTCTTCAGCTCGCCCACGAAATGGGGGTACGCTACCTTGAAGCATACGGCGATTCAAAATTGGTTGTCAATCAGGTTAAAGGCGAATATGAAGTCCGTCACGAAGACTTGGTGCCTTACTATCACGCAGTCATCGAAATGGCTAATCTGTTTGATGGCTTTTACATTGGGCACGTTTCTCGATCTCAGAATACTAAGGCAGATGCTCTTGCTGCTTAGCAACAACGCTAGCCTTACCAGTCGACACCGAGTATCACCTTACAATGGCGATTCGACACCTTGTTTGCTCTAAACATATGTTAAGAACCAGAGAGGTCTATAATATCTCGACGGATCTCGAGCCGAGAGATTGGCGATTTTCTTTCATCGACTATGCTCTACATGGTCTGCTGCCAGACAATCTTAAAGAAGCGGCATCTATCAGACGAAGGTCTCTCCGTTTTTACTATGATTCAACTCTGAAGACACTTTACCATCGTTCATATGACGGTGTCCTCCTCCGTTGCCTTTCTAATTCAGAGGCACAGGAAGTGCTTAAAGAAGCACACGATGGCATATGCGGAGCGCATCAGCCAGGTCCAAAACTTAAAGACAGATTGCATAGACTTGGATATTATTGGCCAACCATGATAGCCGATGCCATCCAATATGCACAAAGGTGTAAAGCATGCCAAATTCATGCGGACTTCATACACCAACCTCCAGAGTTGCTCCACCCAACTGTTGCTTCATGGCCATTTGAAGCATGGGGAATTGATTGAGGTTGAACCTACACACAAATACAATATTTCAGATTTTAAGATTAAAGAGTGAAAGTTACTCAATTCTACCGCAATAGCAAGTGGCTATGCGGGTCGTGATCCACGAGGAGGGACTAGCGATAGAAGCTTTTTTAGTAAGATTTCTTTTAAGATACAAAGTATGGTTAAAGTTCTTCTTTAGTTCATTAAAAGAAAAAGGAAAAATTGTTAAAGTTGAACTAGGAAGAAGATGGTAGATTAAGAAGATGGAAAAATGAAAAATAGATTATATACAAAGAAATGGAAAAGAGTGATAAAGATGGTTGGAGCTTGTGATATTGAAACTAAAGAATAAAAGAAAAGACAACCTAAAAAATTACTTACCTCTTCAGTGCTTATATACCTTGGATCCGTTGCGACGACTTACCTTGTCTTTGAAGGCAATCAAGCATGGCGTATAGGATCTTCCCCATTCTCAATCTACACTACGAATAAAAGGGCAAACTATACAAGCAAGAGAAGGGTTGTTCATCACCATAGGCCGTCAAGGGCACTTGCAACGGCTAAGCAGTCTCGAGGCTATCGGATTCTCTTGGATTGCAACACATCAGAGGAGAGTAAAAGAAAACAAGAGTAAAGAAAGAAAAAGAAACTTTGATTCGATTCAAATAACAATGAAAGAAGAGATCACTTACACTGGTGTCACCTGCAGTACAAGCTTGCTCTCATTCCTCCATGAAAGTCGTCTCTCCTCTCAGTTACATAAAGAAAAGTAAAAATTACATAAAAAGAAAACTAAAAATCTAAGTTACAAACTACAAATTATCCTAAATTCTATCTCTGCTTGGTCGTCCCCTTTGCCTTTGAGTGCAGGTATTTATAGGAGAAATGCAGAGGGTAGAGGAGTATGAAGATAAGTAAAGCTGGCAATTTCTGAACTCCACTTATCTCCAAACTTGATTTGATGTGGATATTCAGTTCTGATCTGCAGTTTAGTGGCGCATTTATTGCTAAATATTACTTATCAAATGACAGAATTAGAAATAATGATCAACTTAAGAGTTGTACCCCTTTAAGTCCTTTTTCTGGATCATCTTGAATCATCAGATTTGAGTTCTGATAGCGAAAGTTATGATTCAAATACTAAAATATATCAAGCCAGAATCTGAGTCTGAATTGCTTCATCTCATCCATTGATCTTCTCTCATCCATTTATCCTTTTGGATTTAGACTCTGTATTTAATGTTATCCTCGGTTGATCTTTATCTTTAACCACCTAATTCACCAAAAACTGAATTTAACCAACTGGATTTGGGATCATTCTCCTCTAACCAAATAAATCTAGTTAAATCTGAATTTAACTGATATTTATTTGATTTTATCCTCTTTCTCCCCATGATTATCTTCTGCAAAATAGATATTTAAGACAAGGAATTTAGCAGATTTATTACATGATAAATGTGGAATGTAATAAAGAATAATGCAATAAATGTGTGCAATCAGGAATCGATGTCGTAGGGCCAATCAGCCCCCCCTTCGACAAAAGGACACCGGTTTATCCTGGCAATAACCGATTACTTTTCAAAGTGGGCGGAAGCTATACCACTGGTTGAAGTCAAAACTTCTAACGTGGTTAATTTCATCAAACACCATGTCATCCATCGATTCGGTGTCCCTAGGCGGATCATCCATGATAACGGTCCCCAATTTGCAAGCCAGGTGTTCATCGGTTCTGCGATAAATACCGAATTCATAATGTGGCTTCAACTGCTTATAATCCCGCCGCTAATGGTTTGGCGGAAGCATTCAACAAAACAATCATCAAGTTACTGAAAAAGTTCGTCTCCTCGAATAAGCGAGATTGGAATGAGAAGCTTAGTGAATGTCTTTGGGCCTACCGAACCACGGTTCGGACCCCGACAGGCAATACGCCTTTTTCCCTGGTATACGGGTGTGAAGCAGTCATATCGTTGGAAATCCAGATGCCGTCATTACGAGTCGCTCTAATGACTAAGATCACATCAGAGGACAATGATCGGTTCCGTCTTCAAGAGCTCGAAGCCCTAGATGAGAAGCGGTTACAAGCTCAGCAGCACATTGAGTTGTATCAAGCTCGGATCTTAAAAGCCTTCAATAAGAAGGTCAAATAAAGAGTCTTCCAGAAAGGAGATTTGGTTTTAGCCGTCAGACGACCAATGATCATGACGCACAAAATCAAAGGTAAATTTCAGCCTAAATGGGAGGGACCGTTTGTAATAGAAACAGTCTATTCAAACAGAGCATATCGCCTTATGACTTCAGATGGTGATTTACTCATGATGCCGATCAATGGCAAGTTTTTAAAGAAGTATTATCCTTAATTAAGGATCCTTCTCATGATCAAGTTAACATTACACCTCTGATCAAGACCTTCAAATCCAACATATACAGAAGGAGCGCCCCTCTCTTCCTCCAAACGATATCATACAACCATGAACATGTGAGAAGCTGATCATACATTGGTTGTCTCAAAGAAGAATCAAGGTTACACATGCGCTAACCAAATAATCCAACACCTTTAACGGTTAAGGATAGAGGAAAATGTTGGCCTTTAAGCCCAACATAAGTCCTCGATAACTCATCATGCTGATGGGAATAGCATGGCTAGCCTGACCCAAACGGTAGTTGGTAAAGGCATATCAAACCCGTTGACAGCTGAGGATTTGCTAAAAATCCTAAGGGACCTGTTCCCATTTGATTCCCTCTCCAAAATCACTTACCAATTTTCATCCATAGAATGGTAAGACCACATATGAAGAATGACAGATCCATTCAAATTACTGCTATGTTCAAACACCTCCAGCAGTAAATGAATCTCTCGGTCAAGTTAATACTACAATTTTGACCAAAATTGCTCATACCGCAAATCCATTTCGCTGTTAAGTTTACATTAAACCTATAACAGTGATCTCCTCATTTTTCTCAGTGAAAATGAGATCTTTTCATGCTATGTTTAACACTACACCTCTGGCATCCATTTCGCTAAGTTAACATTAAACTTTTGACAGTGATCTCCTCGATTTTCTTAGTGAAAACGAGATCTTTCCATCCATTTCGCTGTTAAGTTAACATTAAACCTATGACAGTGATTTTCTCGATTTTCTCAGTGAAAATGAGATCTTTCCATCCATTTCGCTGTTAAGTTAACATTAAACCTATGACAGTGATCTCCTCGTTTTTCTCAGTGAAAATGAGATCTTTTCGTGCTATGTTTAACACTACACCTCTGGCATCCATTTCGCTGTTAAGTTAACATTAAACCTATGACAGTGATCTCCTCGTTTTTCTCAGTAAAAACGAGATCTTTTCATGCTATGTTTAACACTACACCTCTGGCATCCATTTCGCTGTTAAGTTAACATTAAACCTATGACAGTGATCTCCTCGATTTTCGCAATGAAAACGAGACTTTTTCATGCTAAGTTTAACACTACACCTCTGGCATCCATTTCGCTGTTAAGTTAACATTAAACCTATGACAGTGATCTCCTCGTTTTTCTCAGTGAAAACGAGATCTTTTCATGCTATGTTTAACACTACACCTCTGGCATCCATTTCGCTGTTAAGTTAACATTAAACCTATGACAGTGATCTCCTCGATTTTCGCAATGAAAACGAGACCTTTCCATGCTAAGTTTAACACTATACCTCTGGCAGATCTTTTTGTCAAGTTAACATTACACCTCTGATAAATTGCTTTCTGAATTCCTATGAAGTTCTTTTTGTCACGTTAACATTACACCTCTGACATATGATCTTCTATGAAATTCATTTCTTAGCTCCCCAGCAAGTTTCCAAGTCCCACTAGTGGACTTCTTTGGTTGTCACGTTAACAATATACCTCTGACAATTTCTTTCAAATCCCATCCAGGTCTCATCTTTTTATTCCAGTAAGGACTATTTTCTCAAATGGCTGCAATACAACTTGAAAGCGAGAATTCAGAAATAAAACAAGTTGGAAACGCAACGGGAGAGTCAAAATAAAATCACTTTGTATTGATTCCAAAAGAGGGATACATGAATGCACAAATTCAAGCTACGACGACGCTTCATACGACCTGATCTGTTCTTCAAGAGTGGCCAGCCTAGTTTTCCTCTCTTCAGCAGCCCTGATAAGCGTCTGCGACCTCAACTCGGCCTCATTAAAGCTCGCCGTCTGGGCCAAGCGAGCTTCAATTTCAACCAAGGTTGCCCTCTGTGCTAGCTCCTGCCGCAAGACTTCGTCATTCTGGGCCTTAAGCTGCTCAAACCGGGCTATCTCTTCAAGACGCACTGGTTCAGCCTTGGATAAAAGAAGATTAGCCTTCCTGATCATTTCCTTGGCCTTCTCAATTTTATCCTCAGCATCAAGAAGAGCACTGCTAGAAGCGTCTATGGCATCCCCGACCTCCACTTTCCTTGTCTCCAAGGATTTCAAATCAGAAGAAATTGCCTTAGCAGCTTCTTGAGCGGCGAGATGAGCTTCATGCATCTGAGCAATAAGGTGCGCAAACTGCTCGTTAACTGAAGACTCCAGATCTAAATGACTAAGACGGCGCCATTCGTCCACATCCCTCTCGAGTTTGTCCACCAGAAGCTCCAATGTGGCGGCCTGATCATCACCTCCAAAGTCCCGGATACTGTCAATGATTCGGGAGAGGACCACCTTTAAAGCAGAGAACGAGGTAGTTGAGCCCTTCAAGACCAAAGCAACGGATCGCTTCAAGCTCTTATAAAAGCTATCGGCTAACTCAGCCACGAATTCGTTCTCGGCCTCAACTGCTCCCGACAAACGAGCAGCCCCTGAAGACAGAGTTTCCACTGGCTTCACTGGTGTAACTAGGGAGGAAATAATAGAAGCACTGGCTGCAGCAACATGAGGGGTCGTCGGTGATCTCGGAGGAGTCCTCATCGAAACCAGTACACCAGCCACAACTGAGGTAGGACTAGTGACTATTTTCGGGAGAGCTGGCTCAACCACCAATGTTAGAGAAGTAGGACTGGTAATCACCTTCAGTTCCGCGCCTGGCAAGATAGGCGGCACTGGCGAAACCAATGACATCTCACTCACCGATATAGTTGGAAGTGAGGTTGATTCCATGACTACCGTTCCCTCAATTTCATTTCCTCTGACTGGTTCAGGCTGATAAGAGGGCAACCCGTGATACAAGGCATCCAACTCAGCAGCATCCACTGCGGTCGAAGAACTTACTTCACCCCTGGTTCCCTCAGGAAGATTGGTTGGCTCTCTTGAAGTCGATGTACCCAGAGGCGGAACACCTACAACAAGACTTTGTTTAAGCAAGGCATAATAAATAGCAAGAGTCAAAAGGTCAAAACACTATCAAAAGATGATGTCGCCTCAATCGTCTTGACGGCTGCATCAGTCCCTGCAGGCTCCATTTAAAAAATCTTTGGCAGAATCAACACGAATGGCCGGCCCACCTTCGCTTGCCGAACCCTTCGTGGTCCACCCAAAAGAGTTAGAGGCTACGGGACCTCCTTTTGAAGTCCCAGCACCCGAAGGACCTACATCAGCCGCATCACCTCCAGACTCTTTCGAGACGGCGAAATAGCCAGCTTCATCGCCTTCTCTATAAGTGAACAGGGGATCATAATGCTCCCCCTGTTCTCCGGCAGCCTCAGCTCTCGGGTTTCTTACCGCCTCAGTTCCTGAATCATAAAGTAAACAATGAGCTATATGGAACACACAAGAAGTATATTACAAGAACGGAGCTGGTCTTACCCGGGTCCGGAGCAGCTTTACCAGTAGTCTGCCTAGGAGCCGACAACCTAATGATTAATGGAGCAGGGGGAGGAGGCACTGCAGATGATTCGCCCTCTGCAATAACCGTAGGAGCGTAGCGATGAGGCTTCTTCACTACCCTCTTCCTATGAGATCCACCTTCCCGCTTTCGCTTGAAGTGGACGTCAGGATCTTCTTCCTCCACTTCTTCCACATCAACATGTTCCATGGGGGCTGTGCCTACCCTACCAGAAGCAGTTGTTGGAGCCTCAGCACCTGTATCCGCTTCAAAGCGAGGACTTCCTGCATCCGAGGCTTCGCTATCAGCAACGACAATGAATCCCCGAGGCCTGGAACACGGACCCTCTTACCCTCGCTCTTCTCAGTGACCTTCCGCTTCAGCCGCAGAGAGATTAACTTCACACCAAAGGAATTAATAGAAAATCCAGTGGGTGTAGAGTTCGAAGTTCTATACCACTGGCAGAATCCCAGGGTCGTCAGAAGGTTCGGAGTCCTTAGCGGTGTGCACAGTCGCGCCTCAGTACAGCCAGCAATGAAGAACCGCCAGGCACGAGCTCCATTGATGAGACTCCCCATGAAGGCCAGACTGCTGTTTGGATTGCCTACATACAGTTGGTCATACCCAAACTGGCGGGCAACCGACTCGGAACATAGGGCTCCATGTAACAGGTGTCCCCACTTCTATACAACAAGTGTGATGGTCGGATGCTAACTAGCCACTCGAAAACTCCCCGACTCAATGACGTCTGCCCTTCCCCTACATCCTTGAATTCTTCACCATAGCCTGCATCGCGAATGTAGGGGAAGCATCGAAAAAGGCTATAAACGTCATGACGGCACAGCAGTTTACGGACCGCAGCCACATAAGTCCGTGACCACGAACACCCCTCGAACCGACGGAGAAGCGCCATGCGAACACCTTCTGGGGGCTCCTCTCCGGCTTGGATAATAGAAGGGCAGTGAAGGGCGAACCACGCCATCAAATAAGTATATGGCAGACTTATTCTAGGGTTTGGCCCATCGCGAGGAAAGATAGTCCCCTTTCCCCACTTTGTTGTTGGTGGCCTACAGAAAGCCTCCGTCAATCCACGAAGGCCTCTTTGAATACAGCACACCATGGCTGGAAGAAGTCCAAGAGAACGACCATGGACTAGACGAACGGCAAGCAATAAAACAGTCGGATGAATGACATCGCCAGACGAAGACGGCACCACACATCTCTTCAACCAGACCGTTAGAAAACCAGCCAGAAGTGCCTTCCGGGACGTCGGTCGATGAGCCTGGTGGTGGAAACTCGAAGAATATCGCCTTTCTCATAGGGTCCGTCATCTTCTTCCAGAATTAAATCCCCTTGAGAGTGCTCTTGCATCCGGCGAAAGATGTCTTCATCTGCAACTCCACTATGAGCTGCTTCAGGAGCACCTTCCAGGTCAGGGAACAAATAATTTTCCCAACTCTTCAAACTGCATGAAGCTCCCTTATGTCTCCCATGCATACTCGAGCAAATATAGAGGTGTCACATCAATTCCCGGTAAGTCTCAAACAAGGCGGGCTCCTGCTTCTTCAGAAGTGCCAATTTCGCCTCGCACGGGAAATATTCTTCATATGGGAGAGACCCCAAAGGCAGAGCAGAGACTTCTCACATCTCGTGCAGAGCCATATCCGATTCGCCAACAGGGGCTAAGAAGGTCCCTGTAGCCGGGCAGTACAACTCAAAGATGGCGTAAAAGTTCGCTACGCTCATCTGAATGCCATAACAGGTCGCCCTGACGGCCTCATAAAGCCCCAGCCTCTCCAAATCCTCCTCAAAATGAGCAAGGACATATAGAGTCAAGTCCCTCCACCATGCCTTGGGAGGGTGAATCCACCCCGGGGTCCTGAAATCAGTGGTTGGATAATTGCCACAAACTTTAAAGAACTGATTTCCAAAGGTCTGAGCCACCGCGGGATTTTCCCCCACTGGGATATCTGGAAGTACATTCCCGGGGTGGAGACCCAATATGCAGCGAGGAGGGCCTGTCCTTGTGTAACCGGGAGACGGAATTATCAACTTCCCTACGTGAACGGAGTGAGTAGTCCGAGTTATTTGCCACTGCATTTTTGAGCCCTCGTCACGCATTGAAAGAAGGACAAGGGAAAATGCCGCTTGCTAGATGGGAGACAGTACTTCTCACCATCCAATTTAAAAATTCACTGCCCTTCTCCGGCTAGCAGCTGGTGATCGTTGTCGGGTGCTGCACTCCGAACATGAAGCCAGGCTTTCGATAGATTCTTCGGTCAGAATCTTCAAGGGGAGCAGTAGTTAAGATGCTCCTCATGGTGCGCTGATCCCCAGCATGAATAAGTGCATCCCAAGCAGGAGCGCTTCGCTCGCTGAATAGTGAAGCCTGCCCTTGAAACTGCAGGCTGACGTTGCCATCTAGCCCCCTGGCTGTGCCAAAGAGACTGTTCAGAGGACCAGGAGTATAGTGCACTACAAGAACAAGGAGAAACTATGATTAGTTCATCAGCCAAACAAGAGCTAAAACAAGAATGCAATTTAAGTTAAGGCATAGCCTCGCTTTCCGAGCGAAGTTGGCCTCATGATAGCTTCGCCCCGAAGCTTAGCTTCGCAGTTGCAGCGTAACTCCGCATTCCACACGAAGGCAGGATGTAGAAAAATATCCAAAGTGTTAGCTTCGCTCTGAAAGCTTGACCTCGAACAACAGAACGCGACAAAGCCCCAGGGGCTAACTTCGTCAGAGAAGTACTGTTGCCTAAAAAATTATTTTAAGGGCATTAATGTCCTTTTCAGTTACACTCCAAAGCTTAGCTTCGCAGCCTATCATTCAATAGGATGTGAACCGCCTAAGGGATAGCTTCGCATAGAAGCTTGGAGAAGAAACCCTTCGGTTTTTAAAATTCCCAATCAAGAAATCAAGGGAAATTCAGGGAATTGAACTCCCTAAGATCACGAGATCATAATTGATCGCTCTGGATTCATCGGAAGATAACCAGAAATTGGCTTTAAAAGAGAGATGAAAATCTCTGATCAAAAGGGAAAGATCCCTACCGGCGATAGGTCGTTCGATGACCGGAGAGAGGGTCCCTCTGTCGTAGAGATTGCTACCTCTTTTCCTGCTCGTCTTTTGGGAGCCATTACAGAACTGAAGAAGTTCTTAAATTCTAAACGAAGGAGGAAGAAGAAGGAAGAGTCAAGAGTGCTCTGAAAATTCGAAGAGAAGTGGTGCCTTCTCTTTCAGCCCGATCAGGCTTTTATAGGCTAATAATTGCCTAAGAGTTCGCCTCCTCGAAAGGAGCGCAGGCAGTCTTTTCAAATTAATTTGAAACGGCTCCTAAGCGCCTTCCCGAGAAGCGCTGCTTCAGCCCCGCTAAGGGCTAACTCCGCCGTGAGTCCAGTGTTAACTTGGCGCAACGCTTGAATAACTTCGCTGAGAAACGTGCCTTAGCTCCGCTAAAAGCACATCTCTAGCTTCGCGGAAATTTCGTGCTAGCTTCGTCAGAAACTAGCTCCTGACTTATTTGGAAATCTGTCTCCAACTTCGCCGGAAGTTTAGATCCGTGATCTCCTAAAGGAAAAGACTTGCCTAAGTCGGTCCACTTCAAGTGTTCTCGAATCAAAAAGGAGAGAGACAAGGCAGATAAGCGGAAAATAAATTTTATTGATTCAAAAGGGAAGTAACATTGATACTACTACATCAAGGTTGTCTTTCATGCAACAGAATCATTTACTCCAAAGGCACACAAGTTGTCCTATCTACTTCTAAGGTGATAAGCTAAACCAACTGGATACGAAAGGCCTTCCTCCTGCACAAGGCCGTAATCCTTCGCATAATGGCAGATTTTGCTATCAAAGAGCTGGATCTTCTTTGATGAAAATTGGCAAAGGACCGATTGGCACCAGAAAGTTAGATCTTCTTTGATGAAAATTGGCAAAAGAAGGATCCGAGACCTTACAGGTGACGTCCGCTTTCCCGAAGTGGATCATCTCGGATAAGCGATTATCAGCCCCTTCTCAAAGTGGATCATCTCGGATAAGCGACTGCCAACCTCTTCTGGGAGCACCCATCAGCTGCCCCAGTTTATTCCTCCTACTTAGGATTAAAGTTTCAACCAGAAGATCGAGAGGCAAGTCTCTGGTCTCTTTCATCAAGATGAAAGACTGGCGGGCACAGTTCACTGCAATACAAGCTGGAAACAAGTTAGCAGTAAATCAAAGAAAAATGCAAGCATGATACGCTAAGTCAAGTTCTTTGGACGAAGCAATTTATATCTGATCCAGTTGCATTTTAAGGATCGATTTCAGTTAAAAAAGCAAAAGATAGCCTCGCTTGCACAGTGATGATGGGCTAGCTCAGCAAAAGCCAAGTCCTAACCTCGCCTATATGGCTAAGCCAGACTGATCCAGAGGGACACAGTCTTGACCCCACCTATATGGCAAGACTGGCTCAACCTTGAAGAGACTAAGTCTCAATTCTTGCCTATATGGCGAACTTAGCAGGCAAGCATGCAATGATCTTTCTTTGATCAAGTGAAAATGATAGCTTCGCCGGGAAGCTGGGAAATAGGGCTGAAGCCCTTCTCTGCAAATCAGTCAGATGCAAAATGAAGAACAAGGGAAATCAATCCCTGAGGCAGCTTATAAAGTTAAATTAAGGGAGATAAACTCCCTAAAGTCATTTGTCCATTGGTAAAGTCTCTGGATGACCGAGACTCACCAGTTCAGAGATCTGAGTATCTTTCTCTAGACAACCAAGAGAAGTCATGAACAAACTGCTTCTCTGCAAAGGACTTCAAGTGTCCTATTTATAGGCCTCATGGCCTGATCACACCGCCGCTCCTTCAAGCTTAGAAGAGCGAGCGAATTTAAGGCATTTATTGAGCCTTGAGAAAGGGAATAGTCTCCCTCGGAAATGCATGAAGAAGCAATGATCTTCCTCGTTATTGAAAGAGAGGTCATTATAACCTCGAAAAAGAAGCAATCTTTCTCGTAACTAGCCAAAAGCAGCTGGCCTTGGGAAAGGAACGATGTTCCAAGACCAATTTGAAGCGAATCTACTCCGGGAGGTTCGAACGCGGAGCTACTCAGACGCGAAGCTACCCAGAATCGCGAATCTACACGATTCCTCGACAAACTTATTCCAATCCGGAAGCAGGATTGAAAGCGAAGCTGAACTCAACCACTATGGCGACGTTCGTACTTCACATACCATCAATCAAAGCAATTCAAAGTATTTCGAAGCCTGAACTATTCCATTGCAGACTTTCGAAAACTTTGAAGGGGGTCTTGTTGACACTCTAAAAAAGACAAGATTCCTGACTGGCCTGAACAATGTCTAAACTTGTTGACATTTACAAAAGACAAGTGACAGACAAGCTGTCGACCAGTTCTGTACCCATCTCGGAGGGACAAATCAGCGACTTGGACTCTACTGATCCAGTGAAGCAGACAGTGAGCCCAGATTATCTTTGAAGAGACCTAAGCAGGTCTAAGATGCTAGGTTAGCTCAACACTTAGCATCACATGAGCCCAAAGGGATAGCCTCGCCTGAGAGGCTAAGATTGCCCGACTTCGCCTTGAAGCCGTTCAAAGCTCCATCAGGGAGCTAATTTATAGCTTCGCCTGAAGCGCTCAGTTAACTCCGCAGAGAGTTAGCTTCGTTCAAAGTCATACGCAACCGCGCAGAAGGATGGTAGCTTCGCCACAGATGTTTATCCAGCTCCGCTGAAGAGCTTTCTTCTGACTTCGCCAGATGCTCCTTCCAGCTCCGCTGTGAGCTCAATGCGGCAGCTCCGCTGCAGGTCTTTTATGGTCACCTTTGACTAATCAAATCTCCAGATGAGATCAAATCTTCAAGATCAAATCTAATCAAGATCAAATCTGAGATCAAATTTGGCAGCTGCCTGCCATAATCACTTGACTCTCCTAGAACAAGTAAGAAGATCAGGGGAGATCTTTTAATTATTTGGAAAGAATCAAAACAGATCAGAAGATTGACACTGCCTACTATTCCTAACTTCGCAGAAGCTGATCCTAGCCTCGTAGTAAGGCTACTTTCCAAATTTAAACAGATTGACTCAATCTGTTTTCAGATTTTCAAGGGAACCCCTGCTCTCCCTATAAATAGCCCATCAGGGGTACAGGGAGAGAGAAAGCACGCAAGAGGCGCGTAAACACACGCACAGAGAGAGACGGCTAAACAGAGATCTATTCTCTTGCTTCCAAGAATTCAGAGAATTCAGAGAACTGCTTCTCTAATCAGGGTGCTGATACCCTAAGATCTTCCTCCTTCTCAAGGAATCTCCGGAACCAGACGAGAAGGAATTCCCAAGTGGAGGCAGTTTGAGAAGTAACAAGAGGGTTCTACCAACCTTCTGTTCTCCGATTCCCCGAACCAGGCGAGAAGGGAATCCCATCGATCACATCGTCAAAGGGACAAAATGGTCGCGCGCTCACCATACTCCTATCGGCTACCAGAATCTCAGAGGAGATCTACTTGTAATCTTTTTAGAATACTTATAATTTAGCTCCTCGACCCCTTTTTTTGTAAGTTTTCCCCCTTTGCAAAATAAATGGAAAACAATTATATCGCATTCCCTTTCGATTTATGAATAAAATGTCCGTCTAAACTGTGTTTTGGTCTCTCTTGCAGATAATCAAGACAAGGAGGGCAAAAGGGTAATAAGAGCTTAATTAAACCCATTTTCGGGTAATTAAATCCAGATTTCTTGGAGAGCAAGCAAGGAAGCTTCTAGAAGATGCCTTGAACCTAGACCCTTGCGCACGTCAGACGAATATCCGGGCGAAAATACCAGAATCCGAATATACCAGGAAGGTCCTCGAAGCCAGGAAAGTTCCTCGCCAAAACCAGGGACCTAAGTCCCTGATTTTGCCGCGGAAACGCGGCAGTAGCCGCGTTTCTACGGCAAAGTGGTGGGCCCACGCGTCGATTTTTGATGCGTGGCCTCGTCTCATCTTCTAGAAGCCCCGTTTGCCTATATATAGCCCTGTAGAGGCCCAGAACGCAAGCACATTTAGATTTAGGCTAGGGTTTCTCTCTTTTAGTTGTAGATTAGGATTTTCTTCTTCTTTTATTTTGTATTTTCATTTCCTTTTTAGATCTTGTAGTAGGGCAGAGAGATTCAGAGAGAGATAGAGAGATATTGATGTAATAGATGGTGACAATCTATGTAAATGTGCCTCCTTTCTTCTCTATTGTAATCTTCTCCATCTTCTACATGATGCTTAGCTAGATTTTCTCTCATGGTGACTAACTACTAACTACTAACTAGCAACCACTTACTTGATAATCTACATGAATCTAATAGCCTCTACAAGGCCTTGCTCTTACAGGAGCCATTGATGGCTCATGATGATGGGTTTTAACATCTAACTTGCTAACTTGATAACCAAGCTAACTCTCTTATTTCATGCTTGCTTCTAATGGTTTTGATGATTTAATAGTAGCTTGCAACTTGTTGTGTGGTATGGATGTGTTGTTTGAATGTGGAAGAACTATCTTATGTGTCATGCTCTGTATTGTCTCTTGAAGCCAAGGATTAGTGATGGCCGAGGATCCATGTGAGGTATCTCCCCAATCTTTTATACTTAACCTATAATTTTAAACAAGATCTATTATTTTAATTAGGTTTAAGATGCCATAAGTTAAGGCTTTCTTAATTTCTAAGATAGTTTGCACTTCACACAAACACAATTTTTTGGGATGGAAACAAAGGCCTAAAATGCCATTAAGCAAAAATAAATAAAAAGAAAAAACATATATTATATATGCAGAAAAAATATGGTATAAATGAATAAAAAATCACTTATTAAGATAACTATGCCTCAAGAAGCATGATTATTCACGCCTAAAGGTGGTAATAAAGAACAAATAATCCCTCTTAGTTTTGTGGCCTTGTTTACTCGAGTCCTTAAAACTGAGGGATGTTTTCTCATCTGGTGCCCTAAGACCGTCTGGTCTGGGAGTCATCGGTTAAAGGCTCACTACCCGGGTGAACTAGAAAGCCTAAGAAAACTTAGGGAAGAAAAAAAATGAAAAAAAAGAAAAAAAGAAAAAGAAAAATTTAAATAAATGGCTTTATGATTGGAGTTGAAATCCCAGAAATCTTCACTGTCACAAAGTGCATATTATCTTGGTTTTATGAAGGATAAAATATTCAATCTAATTTTGATATCTTACCTTAATTGATGACAAGATCTTGCATATAGACTAAGGTTAAGGAAGAATAATTTTTGGTGGACTTATGACCTTGGATCGCTTATATTTTTGCAAAAATATTTCGTAAACTTGTCTCTCTTTCAAAATGTGTTTTCAAAATACTAACATTTATCTTCTTTCTTAATGGATTTTGTGGGTGCAATCCACTGAAAACTCTCAGGAGACAAAACTCCTCCTCTAGGGAAAACCTAGAGGTTTAACGGCTTGTTACACACGCTCAGTGCAATCGCGTCACCTGCGAAAGTGGTGTAATAACATTTGTAATATAGTTTTTCTTTTCTTGTTTTGCTCGGGTTGAGCAAAAGATAAGTGTGGGATGTGATTAGTCTACAATTCTGCATTATTATATCGCATTCCCTACCGATTTATGAATAAAATGTCGGTCTAAACCATATTTTTGGCTCTCTTGCAGATCATCAAGACAAGGAGGGTAAAAGGGTAATAGAGCTTAATTAAACCTATTTTCAGGTAATTAATTCCGGATTTCTTGGAGGCAAAGCAAGGGAATGATTGAGATTTTATCGATTGAAATAGAGTTCAGAATTCTTAGTCTCAATGCGAATCCGCTGTAGCAAGGCTCGAGCGGGTCGTGATCCTCAGGGAAGGATGCGATGCAAGCTTTTGCGGCAGATTCCTCGTATGCTTTGAGTAAACACAGAAGAGATTAGATTTGAAGAGAATATGGATTAAGAAGCATGGTTTTACTGATCTACTACCACAACCCACTATGCAATTCTTGGATGTTGAATTTCATCTTGAGATAAATGTGATTTACCCTAGGTTATTAAGAGTGATTCAAGTAAGAAAATACGATACTAGATTATAACTAAGTTACATTATTAAAAACTAAACAAGTTTCATCCTAACATCTAAGTACAGCTTAAGAAAAGATTAATCTTAAATTTAGGCTGTCCTAATTCTTAAGCATGAAGTCATGAGGAGTCCTTTAAATGTGCAACCTAGATTATAGATCTAGTTATCCGTTTTATCTTCAAGAAAAACAATTACTAAACCTAGGGTTTCTAATGGATGGTCATCAATCGATTCAAATCCTACTTGCCTTAGGGTTGCTTAAGTGATCAGCAAACCATACAAAGAATTAGTTGGACATCATCTTTTTTTTTATAATTTATTATTTTTTTTTATTTTTGATTAGAAGAAAAGAAGAAGAAAGAAAACACGAGATCACAGATGAAAATCGAAGAGAATAAAAACAGAGAAAATAAAATAAAATAACAAGAATTAAATGTGCAAAAGAAAGTAACCTTTATTGCAGATGAGATCTCCAATTACAAAGTTCCTTCTTCTTCCACAACGAGCATGAAAATAAAAATTACAACTTTGAAATAAAAGTGGCTAAAGAAAAACCCTAATCGTCTCTGCATGCCCCTCCCTGTTGCGACTGCACGGATATTTATAGTGTAGAATGTAGAGGAGTCCCGGATAGAAGTGCCAACGAAATCTGGTACCCATCTCTATCCAAACTGCCGCGGATGCGCGGCTTTTGCCGCGCCTCCGCGGCAGTTTAGTGGCTGCTGGCCACGCGCTTTGGCGCGTGGCCTCTCCTGGTCCGTCCATGTGGGATCCTGCTTCTAGAAGTGTGATCCAGGCCTTTTAATCTAGATTTTCGAGATAACTTGGTAATCAAGTTACCCTTAATCCAGATTTCTTCAAATCTTCTCTCCACGAAATTCCTCTTTATCTTGGCCTTTTATCCTCATCCTGCAGGTGTTTAGAGTTGGATAGAAGTCTATCCTTCCCTAATCTCTGATATTTGCAACTTTTAGCCCTTGTATTTGCATTTTGACTCTTTGTATTTGCGCTTTTTTCACCTGGGCTTCAAACATGGGCTTGGATCTGGGCTTTTGGGCTCTTTAAGCTTTATTTATTATTAAAATAATAATTCGAGGCCTGCACACATTAAATAACGAAATATTAATAAATGTGCATTATAATATGAATAAATGTGCAAATGTGATGATATATATGATGACAATTATGCATTTTTCACTACCTATCAGGGAACTTCTAGAAGGTGCATTGAACCTAAACCTTTGCGCACGTCAGACGAATATCCGGGCAAAAATACCAAAATCCGAATATACCAAGAAGGTACTAGAAGTGACGGGAACACGCTCGCCAAAACCAGGGTTTTAACTCCCTGGTTTTGTCGCGAAAACATGGCAAATACCGCATCTCCGCGGCAATGTGGTGGGCCCACGTGTCGAGTTTCGACGCGTGGGCCTGTCTCGTCTTCTAGATCCCCCTTTCGTCTATATATACCCCTGCAGAGGCCCAAAACGCAAGCAGTTTGGATTTAGGCTAGGTTTTCTATCTTTTAGTATAATGTAGTGTAGGTGTTCTTCTTCTTTATTTTGTATTTTTATTTTCTTTTAGATCTATAGTAGGGTAGAGAGATTCAGAGAGAGATAGAGAGATATTGATGTAATAGATGGTGACAATCTATGTAAAGGTGTCTCCTTTCTTCTCCAATGTAATCTTCTCCATCTTCTACATGATGCTTAGCTAACTTTTCTTCTTATGACAATCTAACTACTAACCACTAACCATCTAACCACTTACTTGATAATTCATATGAATCTAATAGCCTCTACAAGGCCTTACTCTTGCAAGAACCATTGATGGCTCATGATGATGGATTCTAACATTCTAACATTTCTAAAATTTAGCCCACTAACTTGCTAACTTGCAATGTCTTCTTTATTTCATGCTCACCTCTAACCAGTTTTGATGATTTAATAGTTACTTGCAACTTGTTGTGTGGTTTGGATGTGTTGTTTGAATGTGGAAGAACTATCTTATGTGCCATGCTCTGTATCGTCTCTTGAAGCCAAGGATTAGTGATGGCCGAGGATCCATGTGAGGCAACTATCACTAAGAGGTTAGCATGGTTAGTGGAGCAATTAGTAGTTAGTAGCCATGAGTTTTCTTTTACTTTGTTTTAAAAATTAATTCCAAAATCTTTATTATTATTTTTTTATCGTCGTTTTTATCATCCTCTTAGTTCACCTTTGTTTTCATTTTCTTTACCACAAGCTTCATCTTCTTTTCTATTTTGTTTTCCAAACCACTTCTCTTTTATTTTCTCATCGCTTTCATCGCCTTCTTCACCTATCACTTTCTGGATTTCTTTTTCTTTTCTTTTACTTTTTCTCATTCTTTAACAAAGAAGAACTTGTTAACAACCGACGTGAATAAGAACTGTTAAAACTTCTATCGCCTCTCGTCCTTGTGGATTCGACCCGTTGAGCCAATGCTATAACGAAAGTATCGAGGGAACATTAGCACGCATACGCTTTTCACTGATTTACAAAACACATATTTTAAAGTGCTGGTTTTGCTCCGATCAAGTAGTATTACATAGTTTTTATTTACAAATACTACTAATTTATCTTATTCTGATCTTCATTGGGAAGTCAAATTTTCAGCCCTGATTGGCATGAACTAGGCCTTATAAGAGCCGAATTTGGCCCAAACAGGGAGAAAGCGTCCTTTTCAAGAGCCGGGAGTAGAATTACTTAGTTTCTATATACATTTACAACTAATTAACCTTATTTAAAGTCTTAATTGGGAAGTTTGATCAAAAGTCAAACTTTCAGCCCCGTTTGGCCTGAACTAGGCCTTAAAAGAGCCGAATTGGGCCCAAACAGGGAGAAAATCTGAGTTTCATGAGTCAGGAATTGTATTACATAGTTTTTGTGTAATAATACTACTAATTAATCTTATTTCTATTCTTAATTGGGAAGTTCAACCAGAAGTCAATTTCAGAGCGATTGGCCTGAACTAGGCTTTATTAGTGCCAAATTAGGCTAAACAGTGAGAAAACGTTCTTTTCAAGAGCTGGTAGTAGATTATATTAGTTTTAATGTATAATTACAACAACTTATCCTTATTTCAAGTCTTAATTGAGAAGTTTGACCAAAAGTCAAACTTTTAGCTCTGGTTGACCTCAACTAGAACTTCATATAAGAGCCGAATAGGGTCAAAACGAGGAGAAAACTAGTTTTTCAAAAGCCAGCAGGAGAATTACATAGTTTCTATCTACAATTACAACAATTAATCTTATTTCAAGTCTTAATTGGGAAGTTTGATGAAAATCAAACCTTTCACCTCGATTGGCCTTAACTAGGACTTATTAGAGCCAAATAGGGTCAAACGGGAAGAAAATAGGGTTTTCAGGAGCCGGGAGTAAAATTACATAGTTTTAGTTTAGTACAATTATAACAAATTTACCTTATTTCAAGTCTTAATTGAGAAGTTTGACCAAACGTCAAACTTTCAGTTCGATTAGGTTGAATTAGGCTTTACAAGGCCGCATTGGCCCAAACGGTGCGAGAACATTATTTTCAAGAGCCGGACGTGGTATTACATAGATTCAATAAACATGTAATACTAATAAACCTTTTTTCTTAGGTTAATAGGGAAGTTTGACTAATAGCCAAACTTTCAGCCCCGACTGCCCTGAACTAGGTCTTATAAGAGCCGAATTGGACCCAAAAAGAGAGAAAACATGAGTTTCAAGATTGCAAGTAATATTACATATTTTCTATACATAATTTTAACTAATTTACCTTATTTCAAGTCTTAATTGGGAAGTTTGATAAAAAATCAAACTTTCAACCCCAATTAGCCTGGACTAGACTTATAAGAGCCGATAAGGCAATGACGAGGAGAAAACATGATTTTCTAGAGCTGAGAGTAGTTTTACATAGTTCTCTATATAAGTAATACTAATTAACCTTATTTTTAATCATATTTCAGAAGTTTCAGCAAAAGAAAAACTTTCAGCCCTGGCTGGCCTGATGTAGGCCTTATAAGAGCTGAATAGAGCCCAAATAGTGAGAAAAACATGATTTTCAAGTGCCAGAGTAGAATTATATAGTTTTTATGTATAAATACTACTAATTAACCTTAATTCTTGTGTTAATTGGGACCAATAGTCAAATCTTCCGCCATGTTTGGCCTGAATTAGGCCTTAAAAGAGCCGAATTGGGCCTAAACAGGGAGAAAACATGAGTTTCAAGAGCCGGGAGTAGAATTACAAAGTTTCTATGTATAATTACAACTAATTAACCTTATTTCAAGTTTTAATTGCGAAGATGAAAAGTCAAACCTTCAGCCTCGATTGGCTTAAACTAGGACTTATAAGACTAAATGGGGTCAAAACGGGGAGAAAACAGGTTTTTCAAAAGTCGAGAGTAGAATACATAGTTTCTATGTACAATTATAACAAATTTACTTATTTCAAGTCTTAGTTTGGAGTTTGACCAAAAGTCAAACTTTCAGGCTCGATTGGTTTTAAATAGGCTTTATGAGAGCTGAATTGGGCCCAAATGGTGAGAAAACATAGTTTTCTATAGCCGGGCGTAGTATACATAAATTCTATGAACAAATAATACTAATAAACATATTTTTAGGTTAATTGGGAAGTTTGACCAATTGTCAACTTTCACTCCCGACTGCTCTGAACTAGATCTTATAAGAGCCAAATTGGTCCTAAAAAGGGAGAAAACATGAGTTTCAAGAGCATGGAGTAGAATTTCCTAGTTCCTATGCACAATTACCACTAATTAACCTTATTTCAAGTCTTAATTTGAAAGTTTGAACAAAAGTCAAATTTTAAGCCCCGAGTGGCTTGAACTATGCCATATATAAGAGCTGAATTAGGCTTAAACGGTAAGAAAATATTATTTGCAAGAGCTGGGCATAGTATTACATAGATTCTATAAACAAATAATACCAATAAACCTTATTTCTTGGTTAATTGGGAAGTTTGACCAACCGTCAAACTTTCAGCCCCGTTAGGCCTGAATTAGGCCTTATAAGAGCCGAATTAGGCCATAACAAGGAGAAAATAAGCTTTTCAAGAGTCAGGAGTAGAATTACATAATATTTATATACAATTACAACTAATTAACCTTATTTAAAGTCTTCATTGGGAAGTTTAATTAAAAGTAAACTTTAAGCCCTATTTGGCTTGAGTTAGGCCCCAAAAAGGCTGAATTAGGCCCTAACAGGGAGAAAATATGAGTTTCAAGAGTTAGAAATAGTATTACATAGTTTCTATGTACAAGTACTACTAATTAACCTTATTTCTACTCATATTTGGAAAGTTTCAGCAAAAGTCAAACTTTCAACCCCATTGGCTGATGTAGGCCATATAAGAGCTGAATAGGGCCCACACAGTGATAAAATGTGATTTTCAAGTGCCGGGAGTGGAATTACATTATTTTTATGTATGAATACTACTAATTAACCTTAATAATTATGTTAATTAGAAGTTTGACTAATAGTCAAACTTTCAGCCTTGTTTGGCCTGAATTAAGCCTTATATAAGAGCCGAATTGGGCCAAAAGGGAGAAAACGTGAGTTTCAAGAGCCGGGAGTAGTATTACACAGTTTCTATGTACAACTATATTTAATTAACCTTATTTCAAGTCTTAATTTGGAAGTTTAATCAAAAGTCTAACTTTCAATCCCAATTGGCCTGACTAATACTTAGAGTCGAATTAGGCCCAAATAGGGAGAAAACATGCTTTTCAAGAGTCAAGAGTATAATTACGTAATTTCCATGTATAATTACAACTAATTAACCTTATTTAAAGTTTTTGTTGAAAAGTTTGACCAAAAGTCAAACTTTCAGCACTAATTGGCTTAAACTAGGCCTGATAAAATTCGAATTGGACCTGAATAATAAGAAAACGTGATTTTCAAGAGCTGGGAGTAGTATTACATAGTTTTTATGAACAAACTATACTAAGTAACCTTATTTACTAGGTTAAGTGGGAAGTTTGACAATACACAAACTTTCAGCCCAGATTGGCCGTAATTAAGCCTTATAAAAGCCGAATTGGGCCCAGACAGGTAGAAAATATGAGTTTCAAGTGCTGAGAGTAGTATTACATAGTTTCTATGTATAATTACTACTAATTAACCTTATTTATAGTCTTAATTGAGAAGTTTGACCAAAAGTCTAACTTTCAGTCCCGATTGGCCTAAACTATACTTTATAAAAGCTTAATATGGCCCAAACGGTTAAAAATGTTGTTTTCAAGAGCCAGGAGTAATATTACATAGTTTTTAAGAACAAGTACTACTATTTAACCTTTTTTCTACTCATATTTGGGAAGTTTAAGCAAAAGTCAAACTTTCATCCCAGATTGGCCTGATCTAGGCCTTATGAGAGCCGAATATGGCCCAAATGTTGAGAAAACATGGTTTTCAAGTGCCGAGAGTAGAATTACATAGTTTTATATACAAATGCTACTAATTAATTTAATTCTTGTTCATTGGAAAGTTTGACAAATAGTCAAAATTCAGCCCCGTTTGGCCTGAATTAGGCCTTTTAGACACAAACAGGGACAAAACGTAAGTCTCAAGAGCCGGGAGTAATATTACATAGTTTTTATGGATAGATACTACAAATTAACCTTATTTCTAGTCTTAATTGACCATAAGTCAAACTTCCAGCACCGATTGGCCTGAACTAGACCTTATAAGAGTCGAATAGTACCCAAACAATGAGAAAGTGAACCTTTCAAGAGCCAAGAGAATTACATTGTTTCTATGCACAATTACAATTAATTAGCCTTATTTCAAGCTTAATTAGGAAATTTGATGAAAAGTCAAACTTTTAGCCCCGATTGGCTTGAATTTGGCCTTATTAGAGCCGAGTTGGCCCAAACAGTGAGAAAACATGATTTTCAAGAGCCGAGAGTACTATTGCAAAGATTCTATGAACAAATAGTACTGATAAACATTATTTTTAGGTTAATTGAGAACTTTGATCAATAGTCAAACTTTCAGCCCCGTTTGGCCTGAATTAGGCCTTATAAGAGTCTGGGCCAAAACAAGGAGAAAACATGCTTTTCAAGATCCGGGAGTAGATTACATAGTTTCCATATATAATTACAACTTATTAACCTTATTTAAAGTATTCATTGGGAAGTTTGAACAAAAGTCAAACTTTCAACCATGTTTGGCCTGAACTAGGCCTAAAATAGCCGAAATGGGCCCTATAAAATATGAGTTTCAAGAGTCGTGAGTTGTATTACATAATTTTATGTTAAAATACTATTAATTAAACTTATTTTTATTCTTAATTGAGAAGTTTGATCAGAAGTCAAACTTTCAGTCTCGACTGGCCTGAGCAGGCCTTATAAGAGCCCAATTGGGCCCAAACAGTGAGAAAACATGCTTTTCAAGAGCCGGTAATCGGATTACATAGTTTCTATGTACAATTATAACTAATTAACCTAATTTCAAGTCTTAATTGAAATTTTGACCAAAACTTAAACTTCAGCCCGATTGGCCTCAAGTGGGACTTATAAGAGCAGATAGGGTTAAAATGGGGAGAAAATAGGTTTTACAAAAGCCAAGAGTAGAATTACATAGTTTTTATGTGAAATTACAGCTAATTAACTTTATTTCAAGTCTTAATTGAGAAGTTTGATGAAAAGTCATTTTAGCCTCGACTGGCCTGAACTAGCCTTTATAAGAGCCGAATTGGGCCCAACCGGCGGGAGAATATAATTTTTAAGAGCAAGGCATAGTATTACATAGATTCTATAAACAAATAATACTAATAAATAATATTTCTAAAGTTAGTTTGAAAGTTTAACAAATAGTCAAACTTTCTGCCCCAATAGCCCTGAACCCGAGTAGGCCTTATGATTGGAGTCATTTATGCATCATTTTTTACCACCATGCTATGCTTTATCTGAATAAATATTGGATTTTTATTGCTTTTTTCTCTCTTTTTTTAGGTCCAATGTTTAATGGAGAAGGAGGCCCAACAATTATGATTTTTGAGGAATTAAAGAATCATTTAGAAAGCCCAGATCTGAACAGACCCAAAGCGTATTCTCACTCTCTAGAAGATCCAGTTGGGGATACGAGGCACAACAGAAGGGCAGAAAAATCCGCTAGCGAGCGGCCAAGAAACGGTCGCGGAAACGCGGCACATGCCGCGGAACCGCGACAATCTTCTGGCCGTTACTTCAGCGTTTGATCCGGAGCTGAGATGGGATGGCCTAGGGGCTTGTTTTAAACCATAAAGAGCTTTATCTAATTTAAACACAAAATCCGGATGTGTATGGTCAACAAACCCGGGGGGTTGTTCAACATACACCTCCTCTTCAATAAAACCATTTAGAAAAGCACTTTTAACATCCATTTGAAACAATTTAAAATCTTTATATGAGGCAAATGCTAGTGTCATCCGTATGGCTTCAAGCCGTGCTACGGGTGCAAAGGTTTCTTCAAAATCGATTCCTTCGATTTGAGTGTAACCTTGGGCAACTAACCTAGCTTTATTTCTAACAACGTTACCCGATTCATCCAACTTGTTCTTAAAGATCCACTTAGTACCAATTGTTGGTCTATCGTGGGGCCTAGGAACAAGGTGCCAAACTTGGTTGTGCTTAAATTGATTGAGTTCCTCTTGAATAGCTAGCAACCAATATGAATCGGCCTCGGCTTCGAGGACGTTCTTGGGTTCAACATGAGAAATAAATGCATAATGTCCACAAAAGTCATGAAGTTTAGAGCGAGTGGTTACCCCTTTTGATACTTCACCTATGACGAGGTCCTTGGGATGATGAGGATTGTATCTCCAATCCTTTGGAAGTTGTTGAGTAGGCTCTACTTCAATTGATTGAATTTCATTTTCTTGAGCCTCGTCTACTTTAGCTTCACTTCCTTCATCATCCTTTGGCTTGTCTCCCATAGTAGTTGTATCCTCCAAGATCACTTTCTCCAAGCCTTCATCCAATGCATCTATTTCTACAACATTCTTAACAAACAAGTTAGATTCTTCAAACTTAACATGTATAGATTCCTCAATAGTCAAGGATGATCTATTGAAGATTCTATAAGCCTTACTTGTATAAGAATAACCCACAAAAATTGCCTCATAAGCTTTAGCATCAAATTTTCCTAAATTATCTTTTGTATTTAAAACAAAACATTTGCATCCAAAAACCTTGAAATATGAAACATTTGGTTTTCTAGAAAAGTACATTTCAAAAGAAGTTTTTGAAGTATTTTTACACAAGAAAACACGATTTGATATATAGCATGATGTATTAACGGCCTCGGCCCACAAATAATGTGGTGACCATATTCACTTAGCATTGTCCTAGCCATCTCTTGTAAAGTTCGATTTTTCCGTTCAACTACTCCATTTTGTTGTGGAGTTCTAGGACAAGAAAGTTCATGCTTAATTCCATGTTCTTCACAAAAAGTGGTAAAGGGTAGGTTAATGAACTCACCTCCTCTATCACTTCTTATTCTTAAAATTGAAGTATCTTTTTCCTTTTCAACTCTTTTCTTAAAGGCTTGAAAATGTGAAAAGGCTTGATTTTTGTGTTCAAGAAAGAAAACCCAAGTAAACCGTGAAAAGTCATTAACCAAAACAAATGCAAATCTACTCCCACTTAGACTTTTGGTTTGAGTAGGGCCAAATAGATCCATATGGATTAGCTCCAAAGGACGTGATGTCATGATATCCTTAATTGACTTGAAAGAAGACTTAGTTTGTTTCCCAAATTGACATGCGTCACAAACTCGGTCCTTTTCAAAATTCAAACAAGGAATACCTTTCACCATTTCCTTTGTGTTTAACCTAGATATATGATCAAAAGAAATATGGCCTAATCTTCTATGCCACAACCAAGAGTCATCATTGAGGGCTTTTAAACAAGTAATATTACAAGACATATTAGACATATCTATCATATAAACATTACTTTCACGAAAACCGGAAAACACACAAGTATTAGAAATTCTATCAATTACTTTACAAATTACATTATCAAAAACAACATCAAAACCTTTGTCACAAAGTTGACTAACACTCAAGAGGTTATGCTTGAGGCCATCAACTAAAACTACATTCTCAATTAAAGGGGATGTGCCGAGTTTTACATTACCAATACCGATGATTTTACCCTTGGCATCATCTCCGAAGGTGACGGTGCCACCTTCATGGTATCTTGATAGGGTTGCAAAGTTATTGATGTCCCAAGTCATGTGCCTTGAGCAACCACTATCAAGATACCACAATCCTCTACGTCGTTGGGCTTTGGAAGGTACCTATATCATTTAACAAAATTGTTGACTTTGGTACCCAAACTTTCTTGGGTCCTTGAAAGTTAGTGTTTCGAACCCAAACATTATGAAAAGATGCACTTAGTCTATCATAGCAAAAATTGGCTAAGTGCCCTTTCCGCCCACAATGTGAACATGAGAACACTCTTCCATACATGAATGCATGATGTGTGTGTGAAGTGTGAGCATGCTTTGGGGGTTTGCCACGATGTAAAGGTTGTGTGGTATGAACATGAGCATGAGCATGGTGAACATTTTTCTTAGGGGCTTGTTTCTTAGGAAACATGGCCTCTAACTTCTTCTTATCAAACTCACAATTTTTTAAAACAATTCCCAATGAGTCTATTCTTTCTTTAAGCATGTTAATCTCATTAGAATCAATTTGTGGAGACTTGCCTTTACAAGAAATCTTATACTTGTCAAAATCTTTTTGGGTGGAAATAAGAGTGGAAAGTAATTCATCTTTTTCTTTAGAAATAGTAAAGACTTGATGATTAAGAGATTCATTTTCCTTTTTCATTTTTAGATACTTTTTCTTAAGAGAGTCATAGTTATGTGAAAGTTCTACAAATGCTTCTCCTAATTCATCATGGAAAGTTCATCATTAAGAGAAGTGGAAGGGGTTACCTTGCTTGTGCTTTCATTAGCCATGAAGCACATGTTGGCGGTGTCAATTTCCTCCTCGGATTCGCTCTCAGAATCTCATGTAGCTTTCATTGCCTTCTTCTTGTAAGGCTTCTTTGAGGTGGAGGGCTTCACTTTATCCGGGCACTCCGCAACAATGTGTCCCGGTCTTTGGCAATTGAAGCAAATAATCTTTCTTTCTTCTTTGCCTCCTTGCCATCTCCTTCTTCCTTGGAACTTGGCCTTATTGTACATCCTCCGAACGTTCTTCACAAGAAGTGAGAGCTCTTCGTCATTTTCTTCTTCATCATCTTCGTCGGAGTGTGTGGATTGACTCTTGAAGGCTATTGTTTTCTTCCTCGAAGGAGCCATGTCCTCCCTTGCTTTTCTTTCCATCTCATGGGTTTTGAGGTTCCCAATGAGACCTATAAGTTCCATCTCCTCCTTGTCATTGAGTTCCTTCAAGGTTGTTGCTTTTACTTCCCATGAAGGAGGAAGAGCCCGGATGATCTTTCTAACTCTTTGATCATTATCAATGCCATCACCTAGAGAAGAAAGTCCATTAGTGATCTTTGTAAATCTTGTAACCATATCATCTATGGTTTCATTTTCTTGCATGCAAAAGTTCTCATATTGGGACCGAAGAAGGTCTACTTTAGCCCTCTTCACTTGTGAAGTCCCTTCATGTGTAACTAGCAAATGTGTCCAAATTTCATATGAGGACTTGCAATGAATAACTCTAGCTATGTCATCATCATTAAGGGCTTGAAGTAGTGCATAGTGAGCCCTAGCATTGGCATCAAACTCCTTAGTCTCAATTTCGGACCAAGTAGATTCATCACCGGGGGGTGCACTAAAGGGTTTGGTCACGGCCTTTGCAACTCGACTACCTAGAGATTGCAAGAAAACGGTCATCTTAACCTTCCATATGGGAAAGTTAAGTCCATCAAACTTAGGGGGTGTCTTAATACCATCGGCCATTTTTACTAAGTGAGAATGAATGAAATGATTAGCAATATTAGGATCTCTCTAAGGTTGTTAAGCCAAGAGCCTAGAGTCCAAGCTCTGATACCAATTGAAAAACACCTAGAGGGGGGGTGAATAGGTGTAATTGCTAATCTAACAATCTTTTTAAAACTAAGATGGATGAATGATGCAACGATCTCTCAAAACAAGACTAAGAGCCGAATACCCCGTGAGAGGTTCTGAACTCCTTCCTCCCAATTCCCCTTGAATGGGTTAGAGGTGCGCAATGCAACCTTGTTGTATGAGAATTGATCGAACAAAGGATGAATAATATGCAATGATGAAATGCACACAAGATATCACAAGTATCACAAACTTGAAGTAATAGCACAAAGAACGAAACAAGATCACAAGCAAGTAATTAAAAGCAATAGGGTGCAAGAGAAATTAAAAACAAGAATTGACACAAGGCAATCGCAAACATAAGATATTTGTTTCGAGGTTCAAGCCACCGCTCTACTCCCCGCCTTCACCTCCGTGAAGGGTTTCCACTATCCACCGAGGACGATTACAACGGTCTACCGAAGACCCGAGCACCGAGCTCCAACCAAGTACAATAACCTCTACCGAAGAGGTGTCTCCACAAGAACAAGAAAGTCACAAGAACAAGAGTGATCTCAACAAGATCACCAAACTCTTTGACAACACTCTAACTCTTTTTACAACTTCACTATAGAATGAGTTAGGGATTTTTGGCTCTATGAAGTGTAGTGAGAAAAACTCAGTTGTAGAGATGATTTTTGCAAGGGAACACAATTGAAAACTAGCTCAAGAAAGAGTTGGAAATGGAGAGCTTAAACACTTTTCTTTTCTCTTTGAAAACTTTGAAAACTTGAGGATTTTTCTTGGTATTTTGTAAGAGAGTCTTCTCCTCTATTTATAGGGAGAGAATTAGGTTTAAAACAATTTATTTAGTCCTTATTTGCTCTGAAAAAGACCTGGAAAACCCTGAAAAAATCTGCCAAAAAGCAGTCTGAAAAACAGATTTCAGAATTGCAGAAAAGAGGAAAGAGCTGTTGGGCTGTTGCAGGCTTGGCGGTCGACCGGGCCGGTCGACCGCCAGCTCAGCTGGCAAAGAGCCGTTGGCTCAGGTCGACCGGTCGGGTCGACCGTCCAAAGAAGAAAACATAGTTCTCTTCGGGCGGTCGACCCAGAAAACCCGAGAGCAACTGCTTACAGTCGGTCGACCGGGGCGGTCGACCGACAGACGTGCACAAACGTGCACGTCCTGGGACTGGCGCCGGTCGACCGGGCCGGTCGGCCGGTCAGCCTGAAACAGGAAAAACAGTATTTTTTCTGACTTAGAAAACTTTGTAAAATAGTTTTGGGTTTGAACAAACTTAAGTAACATGCTAGTAGGAGTATATAAACATGATCTAAACATGATATTTATTTTGTAAAACTTAGGGTCATGTAAATATCTACTAAGGCATGAAACCAAATTTAAAACATGAAAACTTAAATACAAGACTCACATTTTAATAAAACCAAATTGTGTATGTGTATCCTAGAGCCAATATCCAACACTCAAACTTTAACATTCTATTCTTACAATGATTCTAAAGACTTCAAGTTCTTCAAGAGGGCTTTCACCATATGATCTTCAAAACTTGATTCTTGAGCCCAAATTGAGTTGACTTGAGTCCAAAGCACCTTCCTTTAGGGAAGAATCCTTCTAGTTGAGTTAGAATCCTGAAACACACTTAAACAATAAACAATATTAGTACAAATAACTAATATGTTTTGTAATCATCAAAACACACTAAAACCGGGTGATTGTAACCTTGGGCCAACAATCTCCCCTTTTTGATGATGACAAAACATATAGGTTATTTAAACAAACATGGAAGAAGAGCTTGGAAAGCTCCCTCTCAAATAATGCTATGTATAAAGAATGACAATGAGTAAGATACATGAAGCATTGAACTTAAATACATCAAAATACACCATAAACAAAACACATCAAAATACACCAAAAACAAACTTATATATACTTTTTCTCCCCCTTTTTGTCATACATCAAAAAGGGTTAAACAAATCAAAAACAAAAGAAATTTTTCTTTAAGAATCCATAATGCAAACATTCAACTCACCACAAATAAATGAAAATCTAGCATAATCTAGAGGTTTAGTAAAAATATCGGCAAGTTGAAAATCGGTAGAAACATAATCAATATCAATATCACCTTTCTCATAATGATCTCTAAGAAAGTGATACCTAATGTCAATGTGTTTGGTTTTACTATGTTGATTTGCATTCTTTGTCATGTGAATAGTACTAGTATTATCACAAAATATTTTAACATGATCAAAGTGTAAATCATAGTCAAGGAGAGTATGTTTCATCCAAAGAACTTGTGCACAACAAGCTCCGGCCGCAACATACTCCGCCTCGGCGGTTGAAAGGGCTACCGAATTTTGCTTTTTGGAAGACCAAGATACAAGACAATTACCTAGGAATTGACATGTTCCACTTGTGCTCTTCCTATCTACCCTACAACCCGCATAGTCGGCATCCGAAAAACTCGTCATTGAAAATTGGCCGGTTTTCGGATACCACAAACCCATTTCAATAGTGCCCTTAAGGTATCTAATTATGCGTTTAACCGCAATTATATGAGACTCTTTAGGACAAGATTGAAAACGTGCACAAAGACAAACGGAAAACATAATATCCGGCCTACTAGCCGTCAAATACAATAAACTACCAATCATGCTACGATAAAGCTTAATGTCTACACTTTTACCTTGTTCATCCTTGTCAAGCTTGGTAGTTGTTGCCATGGGAGTTTGCTCACTTTAGATCCTTCAAGTCCGAACCTTTTGATTAGTTCCTTTGTGTACTTGGCTTGATTGATGAAGATCCCATCCTTCCTTTGCTTGATTTGGAGTCCAAGGAAATAGTTGAGTTCCCCCATCATAGACATTTCAAATTCTTCCTTCATGCATGATTCAAAAGCTTGGCAAAGAGATTCATTAGTAGAACCAAAAATAATGTCATCAACATAAATTTGCACAATAAGAATATCTTTTTCTACATGTTTTGTAAACAAAGTTGTGTCAATTTTACCTTTCTTAAAACCATTTGAAATTAAAAATGAAGAAAGTCTTTCATACCAAGCCCTAGGGGCTTGTTTTAAACCATAAAGAGCTTTATCTAATTTAAACACAAAATCCGGATGTGTATGGTCAACAAACCCGGGGGGTTGTTCAACATACACCTCCTCTTCAATAAAACCATTTAGAAAAGCACTTTTAACATCCATTTGAAACAATTTAAAATCTTTATATGAGGCAAATGCTAGTGTCATCCGTATGGCTTCAAGCCGTGCTACGGGTGCAAAGGTTTCTTCAAAATCGATTCCTTCGATTTGAGTGTAACCTTGGGCAACTAACCTAGCTTTATTCCTAACAACGTTACCCGATTCATCCAACTTGTTCTTAAAGATCCACTTAGTACCAATTGTTGGTCTATCGTGGGGCCTAGGAATAAGGTGCCAAACTTGGTTGCGCTTAAATTGATTGAGTTCCTCTTGCATAGCTAGCAACCAATATGAATCGGCCTCGGCTTCGAGGACGTTCTTGGGTTCAACATGAGAAATAAATGCATAATGTCCACAAAAGTCATGAAGTTTAGAGCGAGTGGTTACCCCTTTTGATACTTCACCTATGACGAGGTCCTTGGGATGATGAGGATTGTATCTCCAATCCTTTGGAAGTTGTTGAGTAGGCTCTACTTCAATTGATTGAATTTCATTTCCTTGAGCCTCGTCTACTTTAGCTTCACTTCCTTCATCATCCTTTGGCTTGTCTCCCATAGTAGTTGTATCCTCCAAGGTCACTTTCTCCAAGCCTTCATCCAATGCATCTATTTCTACAACATTCTTAACAAACAAGTTAGATTCTTCAAACTTAACATGTATAGATTCCTCAATAGTCAAGGATGATCTATTGAAGATTCTATAAGCCTTACTTGTATAAGAATAACCCACAAAAATTGCCTCATAAGCTTTAGCATCAAATTTCCTAAATTATCTTTTGTATTTAAAACAAAACATTTGCATCCAAAAACCTTGAAATATGAAACATTTGGTTTTCTAGAAAAGTACATTTCAAAAGAAGTTTTTGAAGTATTTTTACACAAGAAAACACGATTTGATATATAGCATGATGTATTAACGGCCTCGGCCCACAAATAATGTGGTAGACCATATTCACTTAGCATTATCCTAGACATCTCTTGTAAAGTTCGATTTTTCCGTTCAACTACTCCATTTTGTTGTGGAGTTCTAGGACAAGAAAGTTCATGCTTAATTCCATGTTCTTCACAAAAAGTGGTAAAGGGTAGGTTAATGAACTCACCTCCTCTATCACTTCTTATTCTTAAAATTGAAGTATCTTTTTCCTTTTCAACTCTTTTCTTAAAGGCTTGAAAATGTGAAAAGGCTTGATTTTTGTGTTCAAGAAAGAAAACCCAAGTAAACCGTGAAAAGTCATCAACCAAAACAAATGCAAATCTACTCCCACTTAGACTTTTGGTTTGAGTAGGGCCAAATAGATCCATATGGATTAGCTCCAAAGGACGTGATGTCATGATATCCTTAATTGACTTGAAAGAAGACTTAGTTTGTTTCCCAAATTGACATGCGTCACAAACTCGGTCCTTTTCAAAATTCAAACAAGGAATACCTTTCACCATTTCCTTTGTGTTTAACCTAGATATATGATCAAAAGAAATATGGCCTAATCTTCTATGCCACAACCAAGAGTCATCATTGAGGGCTTTTAAACAAATAATATTACAAGACATATTAGACATATCTATCATATAAACATTACTTTCACGAAAACCGGAAAACACACAAGTATTAGAAATTCTATCAATTACTTTACAAATTACATTATCAAAAACAACATCAAAACCTTTGTCACAAAGTTGACTAACACTCAAGAGGTTATGCTTGAGGCCATCAACTAAAACTACATTCTCAATTAAAGGGATGTGCCGAGTTTTACATTACCAATACCGATGATTTTACCCTTGGCATCATCTCCGAAGGTGACGGTGCCACCTTCATGGTATCTTGATAGGGTTGCAAAGTTGTTGATGTCCCAAGTCATGTGCCTTGAGCAACCACTATCAAGATACCACAATCCTCTACGTCGTTGGGCTTTGGAAGGTACCTATATCATTTAACAAAATTGTTGATTTGGTACCCAAACTTTCTTGGGTCCTTGAAAGTTAGTGTTTCGAACCCAAACATTATGAAAAGATGCACTTAGTCTATCATAGCAAAAATTGGCTAAGTGCCCTTTCCGCCCACAATGTGAACATGAGAACACTCTTCCATACATGAATGCATGATGTGTGTGTGAAGTGTGAGCATGCTTTGGGGGTTTGCCACGATGTAAAGGTTGTGTGGTATGAACATGAGCATGAGCATGGTGAACATTTTTCTTAGGGGCTTGTTTCTTAGGAAACATGGCCTCTAGCTTCTTCTTATCAAACTCACAATTTTTTAAAACAATTCCCAATGAGTCTATTCTTTCTTTAAGCATGGTAATCTCATTAGAATCAATTTGTGGAGACTTGCCTTTACAAGAAATCTTATACTTGTCAAAATCTTTTTGGGTGGAAATAAGAGTGGAAAGTAATTCATCTTTTTCTTTAGAAATAGTAAAGACTTGATGATTAAGAGATTCATTTTCCTTTTTCATTTTTAGATACTTTTTCTTAAGAGAGTCATAGTTATGTGAAAGTTCTACAAATGCTTCTCCTAATTCATCCATGGAAAGTTCATCATTAAGAGAAGTGGAAGGGGTTACCTTGCTTGTGCTTTCATTAGCCATGAAGCACATGTTGGCGGTGTCAATTTCCTCCTCGGATTCGCTCTCGGAATCCCATGTAGCTTTCATTGCCTTCTTCTTGTAAGGCTTCTTTGAGGTGGAGGGCTTCACTTTATCCGGGCACTCCGCAACAATGTGTCCCGGTCTTTGGCAATTGAAGCAAATAATCTTTCTTTCTTCTTTGCCTCCTTGCCATCTCCTTCTTCCTTGGAACTTAGCCTTATTGTACATCCTCCGAACGTTCTTCACAAGAAGTGAGAGCTCTTCGTCATCTTCTTCTTCATCATCTTCGTCGGAGTGTGTGGATTGACTCTTGAAGGCTATTGTTTTCTTCCTCGAAGGAGCCATGTCTTCCCTTGCTTTTCTTTCCATCTCATGGGTTTTGAGGTTCCCAATGAGACCTATAAGTTCCATCTCCTCCTTGTCATTGAGTTCCTTCAAGGTTGTTGCTTTTACTTCCCATGAAGGAGGAAGAGCCCGGATGATCTTTCTAACTCTTTGATCATTATCAATGCCATCACCTAGAGAAGAAAGTCCATTAGTGATCTTTGTAAATCTTGTAACCATATCATCTATGGTTTCATTTTCTTGCATGCAAAAGTTCTCATATTGGGACCGAAGAAGGTCTAATTTAGCCCTCTTCACTTGTGAAGTCCCTTCATGTGTAACTAGCAAATGTGTTCAAATTTCTGATGAGGACTTGCAATGAATAACTCTAGCTATGTCATCATCATTAAGGGCTTGAAGTAGTGCATAGTGAGCCCTAGCATTGGCATCAAACTCCTTAGTCTCAATTTCGGACCAAGTAGATTCATCACCGGGGGGTGCACTAAAGGGTTTGGTCACGGCCTTTGCAACTCGACTACCTAGAGATTGCAAGAAAACGGTCATCTTAACCTTCCATATGGGAAAGTTAAGTCCATCAAACTTAGGGGGTGTCTTAATACCATCGGCCATTTTTACTAAGTGAGAATGAATGAAATGATTAGCAATATTAGGATCTCTCTAAGGTTGTTAAGCCAAGAGCCTAGAGTCTAAGCTCTGATACCAATTGAAAAACACCTAGAGGGGGGGTGAATAGGTGTAATTGCTAATATAACAATCTTTTTAAAACTAAGATGGATGAATGATGCAACGATCTCTCAAAACAAGACTAAGAGCCGAATACCCCGTGAGAGGTTCTGAACTCCTTCCTCCCAATTCCCCTTGAATGGGTTAGAGGTGCGCAATGCAACCTTGTTGTATGAGAATTGATCGAACAAAGGATTAATAATATGCAATGATGAAATGCACACAAGATATCACAAGTATCACAAACTTGAAGTAATAGCACAAAGAAAGAAACAAGATCACAAGCAAGTAATTATAAGCAATAGGGTGCAAGAGAAATTAAAAACAAGAATTGACACAAGGCAATCGCAAACACAAGATATTTGTTTTGAGGTTCGAGCCACCGCTCTACTCCCCGCCTTCACCTCCGTGAAGGGTTTCCACTATCCACCGAGGACGATTACAACGGTCTACCGAAGACCCGAGCACCGAGCTCCACCAAGTACAATAACCTCTACCGAAGAGGTGTCTCCACAAGAACAAGAAAGTCACAAGAACAAGAGTGATCACAACAAGATCACCAAACTCTTTTATAACACTCTCACTCTTTTTACAACTTCACTATAGAATGAGTTAGGGATTTTTGGCTCTATGAAGTGTAGTGAGAAAAACTCAGTTGTAGAGATGATTTTTGTAAGGGAACACAACTGAAAACTAGCTCAAGAAAGAGTTGGAAATGGAGAGCTTAAACACTTTTCTTTTCTCTTTGAAAACTTTGAAAACTTGAGGATTTTTCTTGGTATTTTGTAAGAGAGTCTTCTCCTCTATTTATAGGGAGAGAATTAGGTTTAAAAAAAATTTTTTAGTCCTTATTTGCTCTGAAAAAGACTTGGAAAACCCTGAAAAAATCTGCCAAAAAGCAGTCTGAAAAACAGATTTCAGAATTGCACAAAAGAGGAAAGAGCCGTTGGGCTGTTGCAGGCTTGGCGGTCGACCGGGCCGGTCGACCGCCAACTCAGCTGGCAAAGAGCCGTTGGCTCGGGTCAACCGGTCGGGTCGACCGTCCAAAGAAGAAAACATAGTTCTCTTCGGGCGGTCGACCCAGAAAACCAGAGAGCAACTGCTTACAGTCGGTCCACCGCCCCGGTCGACCGACAGACGTGCACAAACGTGCACGTCCTGGGACTGGCGCCGGTCGACCGGTCAGCCTGAAACAGGAAAAATAGTATTTTTTCTGACTTAGAAAACTTTGTAAAATAGTTTTGGGTTTGAACAAACTTAAGTAACATGCTAGTAGGAGTATATAAACATGATCTAAACATGATATTTATTTTGTAAAACTTAGGGTCATGTAAATATCTACTAAGACATGAAACCAAATTTAAAACATGAAAACTTAAATACAAGACTCACATTTTAATAAAACCAAATTGTGTATGTGTATCCTAGAGCCAATATCCAACACTCTAACTTTAACATTCTATTCTTACAATGATTCTAAAGACTTCAAGTTCTTCAAGAGGGCTTTCACCATATGATCTTCAAAACTTGATTCTTGAGCCCAATTTGAGTTGACTTGAGTCCAAAGCACCTTCCTTTAGGGACGAATCCTTCTAGTTGAGTTAGAATCCTGAAACACACTTAAACAATAAACAATATTAGTACAAATAACTAATATGTTTTGTAATCATCAAAACACACTAAAACCGGGTGATTGTAACCTTGGGCCAACAGATGAGAATTCCCAACTGGGGGAAGACGCTGTTAGATTAAGATTCATTCCCTTCGCGCTTAAGGATATAGCCAAGAAGTGGCAGTACAATCTGCCTGCCAGTTCTATCTCGACATGGGATGAATTTGTCAAAGTCTTTCTTAAGAAATTCTATCACATTCCCAAAACGGCCCTCATCAGAAAAAACATAATGCAGTTTAAGCAGGAATCAAGTGAACCATTCTAGAAGTATTTTGAACGGTTTAAAAATTTACTAGCCCAATGTCCTCATCACGGCATAGAGAAGTGGCGACTGTGCCAAATTCTCTATGACGGATTAGATTATCAAACTAAGACACTCCTCGAGACCATGTGTTAAGGGAATTTTTAAATAAAGATGAGAACCAGGGTTGGGATCTCTTTGAAGCCTTAGCAGAAAAAACCATTCAGTAAGAATCTTGCCCTGAGAAAACCAATCCCACCACTTCCAGAGCTAGTATGCATTCGATTGAATCCTCTATAGTTGCCGAGGCAAAGATAACTCAATTGATGAAAAAGCTAGAACTGCTCGAGTTAGGGAACCAAATTCTATAAATCAGGTCAACCCACCACCTGTGATCAACCCGGGTTGTACCTACTTCCATGCTCTTAACCGCCTGTTTGAGGAGTGTCCCGTCTACCAAGCTCAAATGTACCCTGAGAATATGAATGCAGCATACACCAGACCTAACTACAATCCATACTCCAAAACATACAACCCGGGATGGAGGAACCATCCAAATCTTTTTGGAGTCAGTCTGGTCATGAGCAACCAAGACCATCATTTTCACACCAATACCCAGCTCAGTCTCATCAACCTAGTTTCCAACAGAGTCCACCAAATTTTCAAGCAAGCTTCCAACACAACTTCCAGCCTGCATATCAGCAACAACAAACACAAAATCATCCTGATAAAAAAAATGTCAGATTTGAAAATAGTGATTGAAACCTTATCTAAAACCCAGGCCTCAATGATGAACACCCACAACCAGGCTATCAATAGGTTAGAGGTTCAGATAGGTCAACTGGCTAGCTCATTGAATGAAAGACAAAAGGGAACATTGCCAAGCCAGCCAGTGCCTAATCCTAAGAACCCCTTCCCTATTCATGAAGCTGAAGACATAGGTCCCAGTCAGTGTAATACTGTCCATATTTTGAGATCTGGAAAGCAGATAGACAATCAGGTTTCTAGTCATCCTGTTTCAAATAAATCAGTGTCAACATCTCCTGTGCCAGTACCACCAACTAAAAATGATCCATCTTCAAGTTCACAACCTTCAACCTCCAAATCGAATAAAGACAAAGAAGATGAGCAACCATACAAGCCTATTGTACCATTCCCTAATAGGCTAGCAAACCAAAAGACTAATGCTCAAATGGAGAAAATTAGAGAAATGTTCAATCAGGTCTAGATCAACGTACCCCTTCTTGATGCCATACAACAAGTCCCCTCATATGCCAAGTTCTTGAAAGATATGTGCACTAAGAAAAGGAAAACTAATGTCCCAAAGAAGGTCTTCCTTACTTCTAATATAAGTGAGTTGCTAACTGGGCCAATTCCTGTGAAATATAAAGACCTAGGGAGTCCAACTATTTCTTATATTATAGGACAGATCACGATAAATAGGGCATTACTGGATCTCGGAGCCATCATCAATCTTCTTCCTTTCTCTGTATATCAGCAACTCGGGTTAGGCGACCTCCATCCAACCAGGGTTACTATACAACTGGCTGATCGATCTGTAAAGATTCCAAAGGGGGAGATTACAGATGTTCTCATTCGGGTCAGAGAATTCATTTACCCCGTGGATTTCATTGTTCTAGAGACGCAACCCGTACATAATCCCAAAGCTCAGACACCTGTCATTCTAGGACGACCCTTCCTAGCCACTGCAAATGCAATCATCAACTGTAGGAATGGATCAATGCGTCTAACCTTTGGAGATATGACAAAAGAGGTAAATGTTTTCCACCTGGGAAAATAACCTCAAGATTTGGAAAATGAGTCATTTGAAGTGAACCTGATCTAGGGATTAGCAAGTGAACATGAAATGGAGATTGAATACGAATCTGATAGAGAATTTGAGTTGGAGTCTGATGACTTCAACTTTGATCAAATAATTGAATCCACAGTGGAGTGGGCAACAGATGCAGCCCCTATCCTTCCCTTACACAAGGAACAACCATTGATAGATCAAGTGCCCTCTTCTGAGCTTAAGGTTCTTCCTAGTCATCTCAAGTATCAGTACTTGGGTGAAAAGGAAGCATTTCCCGTGATAATTGCGTCCCATCTGACGGAACAAGAGGAAGAGGATCTTCTTGTAGTATTAAGGAAAAATCGAGAAGCCATTGGTTGGACCATGACTGATATAAAGGGAATCAGTCCATCCATTGTGCAACACAGGATTCATTTGACGGAAGATGCAAAACCTAAACGTGACCCACAACGTAGACTAAACCCGATCATGCAAGAGGCTGTTAGAGCTGAAATTTTGAAGCTATTAGACAATGGGATCTTCTATCCCATATCCGATAGCCAGTGGGTTAGTCCAGTCCACGCTGTACCAAAGAAAGCCGGGTTTACCGTGGTAGAAAATGATAAGAAAGAATTGGTACAAACTCGTCTTCCAACGAAGATTCGAGTCTGTATTGATTACCGAAAATTAAACGCTACCACGTGTAAAGACCACTTTCCCCTTAGATTCATAGATCAAATGCTCGAAAGACTAGCTGGACAGAGTATTACTGTTTCATGGATGGATATTCAGGATACAATCAAATCCCTATCGCTCCCGAGGATCAAGACAAAACTATCTTCACTTGTCCCTTTGGAACATTTGCATACCGAAGAATGCCCTTCGGCCTATGCAACGCTCCTGCAACGTTTCAACGTTGCATGCTTAGTCTTTTTTCTGACATGGTAGAGAAACTTTTGGAGATTTTCATGGATGATTTTTCCATTTATGGTGATTCCTGTGAACAATGCTTGCACCATCTTAAGTTAGTTTTACAACGATGCATGGAGAAAAACTTGACACTCAATTGGGAGAAGTGTCACTTTATGGTCAAGTAAGGAATTGTCCTAGGGCATGAAGTTTCAAACAAAGGAATTGAGGTTGATAAATCGAAAGTGAAAGTTATAATAAAGCTCCCTGAGCCGAAATGCTTAAAAGACATTAGATCATTTTTAGGGCACGCTGGCTTCTATAGAAGATTTATTCAGGGGTTTAGCAAAATTGCTAGACCTTTAACAAATCTCTTAGGAAAAGATGTACCCTTCAATTTTGATGAAGAGTGTCTACAAGCTTGGGAGGAGCTTAAACACATACTTGTTTTGGCACCTATAATCTCAGCGCCTGATTGGACTAGGCCTTTTGAAATCATGTGTGATGCCTCCGATTATGCCATAGGCGCTGTTCTCGGACAACGTACTGATAACAGGCAACACGTGATTTACTATGCTAGTAAGACGCTTAACGAGGCCCAACTAAATTACACGACAACTGAAAAAGGAATTTTTAGCAGTTGTGTTTGCGTTGAAAAAATTTCGCCAATACCTAATAGGATCTAAGACAACGATTTTCACTGGTCACTCTGCCCTTAGATACTTAATGCAAAAGAAGGATGCAAAGGCCAGACTGATTCGATGGATACTTCTTTTGCAAGAGTTTGATTTGGAAATTAAAGACAAAAAGGGCGTTGAAAATGTGGTGGCAGATCACCTTTCGAGAATTCCTAATGCACCAATTGAGACTATACCTATCAATGAAGACTTTCCTGACGAACACATCTTTACGGTGTGTAAAGAGCCCTGGTATGCTGATATAGCAAACTACCTTGCAACCGGGCAAACACCTTCAAATTGATCAGGTCAGGACAAGTATCGCTTTATGAAACAAGTACGTTTTTCTTTTGGGATGAACCGTATTTATTCAAATATTGCCCTGACCAGATAATTAGAAGGTGTCTTTCGGAGGATGAACATCATAGCGTATTGACATTTTGTCACGAGCTGGCTTATGGTGGACACTTTGGTCCACGAAAGACTGCTGAGAAAGTCCTTCAGAGTGGGTTCTATTGGCCCACTCTCTTTAAGGACGCTTATACTTTCTGCAAGCTCTGTGCCAGATGTCAAATGACGGGTCGAATCACACATAAAGACATGATGCCCCTTACACCGATCCTTGAGGTAGAAATTTTTGATTTGTGGGGCATCGATTTATTTCATGGACCCTTCCCTCTGTCTTATGGCAGCCAATACATTTTGGTGGCCGTAGACTACGTTTCTAAATAGGCTGAAGCTATTCCGACTAGGACAAATGATAAAAGTTGTCATCAAGTTTTTACGTGAAAAAATCATTTCTCGCTTTGGAGCCCCCAGTGTGATAATTAGTGACAACGGGAATCATTTCTGCAACCGGGCTTTTGAAGTCCTAATGTGGAAGTACTCCATCTCTCATAAATTATCCACGGCCTATCATCCTCAGACGAACGGGCAAGTGGAGGTCACCAACAGACAAATTAAACTGATATTGGAGAAAACTGTTGGACAAAACCGTAAGGATTGGTCCATCAAACTCATTAATGCCCTATGGGCATATCGGACTGCCTACAAGACTGTCCTCGGTATGTCTCCATATCGAGTTGTATTTGGAAAACCCTGCCATCTGCCTGTGGAGTTAGAGCACCGTGCTATGTGGGTACTAAAACAGCTGAATTTGGACCTAGACAAAGCCGGTGATTTGAGAAAACTGCAGATATTCGAGTTAGAAGAACTACGAAATGATGCATACGATAACGCTCGGATATCTAAACACAGAGCTAAGATTTTCCATGATAAATCAATTCATAGGAAAATTTTTGTCTCAAGACAAAAAGTCCTGTTGTACAACACTAGACTCTACCATTTTCCTGGTAAACTCAAAACCAGGTGTCAGGCCCCTACATCGTCCAGAACGTCTCTCCTCATGGTGCCGTTGAAATCTTCGATCCAAAAGATGGCAACACTTTCAAGGTCAATGGTCAACGCTTAAAGCCATTTTTCACCACGGAGTCTGAGTCACACAATGTTATTGAACTGGGTCTTTGTGACCCAGTCTATATGTGACCACGTAATTTCACACTTTTCCCGATGTCTCCTGTAAATCATTTTGGGACCTCCTTTGTAAATAAATAAAAAAAAGAAAATAAAAAGAAAATAAAGGGGGACTTAGGTGCTAAATATCACCTAGGTTTTTTTATCTCTTCCTACACTTCCTTTTCTTTCTAAATAACCTAGGGTTGTAAATTCCTAGTTTCCACTTGGGCAATTTGGGGATTCCGTCCTTCTCAGCCCCTTATAAATATCCCTCAGCCCGTGTTCTCCTCATTACCCTACTTCCAATCTCAGATCTGCAACGCACACATCCAGCGCCGCTCCCCAAATTTTTCTGCGCCCCTCTCTCCTCTATTCGGCCGCGTTTCCATGGCATCTGCCACGCGTCCGCGGCCATACAGAAGAACCTGGGCCGCCGCCAAATTTCTCTGCAGACGCGGCCATCTGAAGATCTCGATCTATCATCTACACCTCTGCTACCATCACAGATTGCTCTCTGCAATCTCGTTTCAGTTTTCCCCATACGTAGTCCGGGGGAGGTTTGCGTATCCCTTCTCGTTGCTTCCTATTATTCATCATGGCACCATCTATTTTCGCTGAAAAAGATTTTGCTAGAATTCTTAGCGATGTTAACGGTTATGGTCATATATTTTTAGATCGTATTCGTGCATGGGATTGGTATAGATTATTTTATGATAACTCAGATCACGAGTCTTACTATTGTCCTGAGCTCGTCAAACTTTTCTACAATTCTATAGATTCTGAATCTATCAATTTTGACACATACCAGATCTTGGTGCACATGCCCACTGGGGATATTATTGTCACGCTTCTTCTACTAGAGGAACTCACACATGTCCCTTGCAACCCACATCATAGCGACCCCCTACCTTTAATCGATTACATGACTGTCATGGGGGCTCGCTGTACGGAAAAAGATAGGGGGCTCAAAGCCAGTACTACATTTAGAAACACACATTGCGTTGGTCGCTGGATTCAACGCAACATTTTAGGGCTTGACCACACGACCTCCTTTAACAGGCCGGTGCTGCAGATTATACACGACCTGATGACTCGGCTGCACACTATCTGTATCAACAAGATCATTTTTCATAGTATCATCACCAACTCCTCCCGCACACGCGGTGCAAAGTACTCGCACCCAGTTTTGATCACTCGTCTGTGTAGGACTTTCTTACCAGATGCAGTTTTTGACTCATATGATAGGGTGTTCATTGCACAAGAGAGGGCGACTAGCGCTTACAATAGTTGTCTTCATGCGGTCTGGACTCCTAGTGTCCAGTCCGAAGATGTCCCTGTGGAGTCCTCTTCGGAGGAACTTTTAGAGGAGGAGGATGAGCCGGCTTTTTGACAACATGACCCCCAGCTGATTCACGCGCCTTCAAGTCTACCATTTGGCGAGGCATGAAGAAGATATTTCGGGGGCAGATTCGACTACGCAAACAGGTGGCGGAGTAAACATCTCGCCTAGACCGCATTGAGGAGGGTCTGCGGCGATCACAGTCGGCTGGACCTAGCACCACCGCTGGTCCAAGCCGAAGGCGGGGGTGATACCTTTCTTTACCTATTTCATACGTATATTTTATTGCATACATTGAGGACAATGCATGGGATAGGTATGGGGGGTAGATACTAACATAAGATTTTTCTAAACTTTTTCTTTTAGATTTCTAGGTTTCTCTTTTCTTATATTTCTCTTTTCTTACTAACATAGGATTTTTCTAGACTTTTTCTTTTAGATTTCTAGGTTTCTTGTTTCTTATATATAAAAAAAAAATATTAATCCATTTTTTTGAAAAGAATTAACTTGATCTTAGGTATTAAGGAAATTCTAAGCTAAGATTTCTTAATATAAGTCGAAATAAGAAATTTTGTTGGATCTTTAGGTTAAGAAAGAAAAGAATAGAAAAGATAGCTAGATTTTGAATTTTTTCTAAACATTATATACATTTGCATATTGAGGGATTAATCAAAGACTTAGTGACTTTGTTTACATAAATATAAAAAAAATTTAATATATATATATATATATTCATAAATAAAACTTGATCACTAATTAAGCTGGTTGGTTGTGCCTTAAGAAGCATGACCAGTCACGCCTAAAAGTGGTTGAGTCCTTAGCATTCGTGGCCTAGTTTACTCGAGACCTTGAACCTTAGGGATGTATCTTCATCTGGTGCCCTAAGACCATCTGGTCTGGGAGTCATCGGTAAAAGGCTCGCTACACGGGTAAATTAGAAAGCCTAATGAAGCTAAGAAAATGTAAATATATAATATATAAAATTCCAAAAAAAATATCATATAAATATATATATATATATATTTATATGTGAACAAATGAACTAAAGTCTAAGAAAAATCCCTCATACATATGTATATGTGTTAGGCCTGATACAAAATCCAGTTTTCTCTCTATTCTTAGAAACTTAATCTAAGTTGAAAACAAGATTTCAAATGAAAACTTATAAAAAAAGAAGGAAAAGTTTAGAATAACCCTAAACCAATAGATCACCGAAATTCTTGAAGAAATGGATCATAATAAAATTCTCTTTTTCACTAACATTTTTTCTTTTTCTTTGGGATTTTGTGGGTGTAATCCGCTGAAAACCCTCAGGAGACAACACTCCTCCTCTAGGGTAACCTAGAGGTTTAAAGGCTTGTTGCACGAGCTCAGTGCAATCGTATCACCTACGAAAGTGGTGTAATAATTTAGTTAGGATTTTTTCTCTTGCTTATTTTGCTCAGGGACGAGCAAAAGCTAGGTATGGGGGTGTGTTGGAGTCATTTATGCATCATTTTCTACCACCATGCTATGCTTTATCTGAATAAATATTGGATTTTTATTGCTTTTTTCTCTCTTTTTTCAGGTCCAATGTTTAATGGAGAAGGAGGCCCAACAATTATGATTTTTGAGGAATTAAAGAATCATTTAGAAAGCCCATAAGAGGAAAGCCCAGATCTGAACAGACCCAAAGCGTATTCTCACTCTCTAGAAGATCCAGTTGGAGATACGAGGCACAACAGAAGGGCAAAAAAATCTGCTAGCGCAGCGGCCAAGAAACGGCCGCGGAAACGCGGCACATGCCGCGGAACCGCGGTAATCTTCTGGCCGTTACTTCAGCGTTTGATCCGGAGCTGAGGTGGAATGGCCTCCTCTCATGAAGACTATAAATAGACCCCTAGGGCCTCTGTAATCGGGGAGGAGAAAAGAGCATTGTTTATAGGAAAATTGTTAGGGTTTCTCTAGGTTTTTCTTTTAGTCTCTTATGTAATTTTCTTTTTCTCCTTCTAGAATCCAGAAAAGAGAGAGTGAGAGTGAGCAATCTTTGTAATTGGAGACGGTGACAACGCAATACAAGGATCAAGCTTTCAATCTTCCCATCTTCTCTTGTTCTAGTGCACTATTTTCTTTAAGCTTTTACTTTCTTCCATTTTAAATTTCTACAATGAACTGTTGCTTGTTCTTTATTTCATGTCTAGCTAATTCATTAACATGACTAACTAACTTTTAATTTTACTAACTACTAACTTTTGGGTGATTGCTAACTTATATGATTCATTGGATACATTCTTCTTTTTAGTCTTGCAAATTACAAGTCTATCTTACCCCCAATGAAGATGAGTTGCTTTTTATTCTTTGCAAATGCTAAGTTCCCCCTCCATATGATTCATGTGATCTTCACTTAGAGCCTTGTCTTTAGAACAAGTGCCTTGATGGAACATGAAGATGGAGCACTTCACTATGCTAATGACTACATTACAAGTTTCTTATTTCATGCTCGCTTTATTATAGTTTTGATGGACTAATGAATCTTGCATGTTTTCTTAGCATCTTTAAAAGTGACTATCCTTATTCCACTGTTGAAAATCTATTTAGGGAGCCAATGATTCAAGGAGGCAACTAACCTAGCCTAGATGAGAAACACCTTCGACATGGGACAATACAAGGACTTGGCAAAGCCAGACACACCATTGCCGATGAATCAATATGAGGCATGCATCACCCAATGAGAGTAGTAAGTTAGTAAATTAGAATGTTAGTTAGTCATGGCTTCTCTTTATATCATTCTTAAAAAACCTCTCTTCTGAAAACTTTCTCTTTTCAATTATCTCCGTTTTCTTTCCATCTTTATTCTCGTTTCTTCCTTTCTTTTACAAAACACCCAAAGATTTTCCACTCACCTTCCATATCGTTTTGTTTTTCATTTCTTAAAACAAAGAAGAACCTTCATTTTTCTTCGCGAAGATTTCAATATAAACCTTGAATGCTTCTATCGCTAACCCTCCCTGCGGATACGACCCGTCCTAGCTTATGCTACGAACGGTGATTCGGAAGGAGCAAAGTAAATCTACATATACATTCGAAGTTCTTGATCATCGGTACACGGCAATCAACGGTTTACTCTAAACCCTTTTTCAATACAATTAATCCTTCCGAACACCTTATAAGTGCCAAATTTTGCCAAAAGGGAGAAAATACGGGTTTCAAGAGCTGGGAGTAGCATTACATAGTTTCAATATACAATTACAACTAATTAACCTTATTTCAAGTCTTATTTGGGAAATTTGTCCGAAAGTCAAACTTTCAGCCCCAATTGGAAAGGACTAGGACTTATAAGAGCCAAATAGAGCCATAACAAGGAGAAAACTTGATTTTCAAGGGAGTAGTATTACATAGTTTGTATGTACTAGTACTACTAATTAACCTTATTTCTATTTATATTTGGAAAGTTTGATAAAAAGTCAAACTTTAAGCCCCGATTGGCTCGATTAGCCTTATGAGAGACGAATAAGGTCCAAACTGTGAGAAAATGTGTTTTTCAAGTGCCGAGAGTAGAATTACATGTTTTTTTTATACAAATACTACTAATTAACCTTAATTCTTGTGTATATTGTGAAGTTTGACCAATATTTAAACTTTCAGCCCTGTTTGGCATGAATTAGACATTTAAAAAGCCGAATTGGGCCCAAATAAGAAGAAAACATGAGTTTCAAGAGTCGGGAGTAGTTTTACATAGTTTTTATATATAAATACTACTAATTAGCCTTATTTTTAGTCTAAATTGGAAAGTTTAACTAGAATTCAAATTTTCAGCCTATTGGTCTGAACTAGGTCTTATAAGAGCCGAATAGGGCCTAATAGTAAGAAAACATGCTTTTCAAGAGTCGAGAGTAGAATTACATAGTTTCTACGGGCCTATTTGGTTAAGGGTGGAAGTGAGGAAGTGAGGAATTGAGGAAGTAGTAATAATTCCCTTTGGAACTTGGGAATTGGTTAGTAAGTTTTCCGGTGTTTGGATGTTGTTGAGAAGTGTGGTTTGGAAAATATTTTGTCTTTTCCAGTGTTTGGATGGTAATGTGAAACTGGAAGTGGAAAAGTTGACCACAAGGTTGACCGTAAAATAATATTAAAATAAAAATTAATTAAGAAAAATAAAAAATAGACTGTAATTAGAATGCAAGTGAGATTTACATGGTCAAAAAATTAACTGTTTTGTACTACAATTTATTACAAATGAGATTTACATGACCACAAAATTAACTGTAGCACTCTGAAGTGAGGAAATGGTTGTGTAAAAGAGAAAAGATAAAAGGAAAAGAGGTTTTCTTATTTTCCTTTTCCGGTGTTTGGATAAATAGGGAAGTGAGCAATTATACTTCCCTATTTCCTTACTTCCGCCCACTTCCTTGCAACCAAACAGCCCCTACGTACAATTACAACTAATTAACCTTATTTCAAGACTTAGTTAGAAACTTTGACCAAAGGTCAAACTATCAGCCCCAATTAGCCTGGACTACGACTTATAAGAACCGAATAGTGCCATAACGAGGAGAAAAATATGGTTTTCAGGAGCCGGGAGTAGTGTTACATAATTTCTATATACAAGTATTATTGACCTTATTTCTAGTCATATTTGGGAGTTTTGACCAAAAGTTAAACTTTCAGCCCTGATTGACCTGAACTAGGCTTTATAAGAGCTGAATTAGGCCCAAACAGGGAGAAAACCTGCTTTTCAAGAGCCGAGTTGAATTACATAGTTTTAATGTACAATTAAAACTAATTAACCTTATTTAAAAGTTTTAGTTGAAAAGTTTGTCCAAAAGTCAAATTTTCAGCCTAGACTGGCTTAAACTAGGCTTTATATGAACCGAATTGGGCCTAAACGGTGAGAAAACGTAGTTTTAAAGAGATGGGAGTAGTATTACATAGTTTCTATAAACAAATAATACTACTTAATCTAATTTCTCAGGTTAATTGGGACGTTTAACCAATACACAAACTTTCAACCCTAATTAGCCCGAATTAAGCCTTGTAAGAGTCAAATTGGGCCTATACAGAGAGAAAACGTAAGTTTCAAATGCTGAGAGTAGCATTACATAGTTTCTATGTACAATTACTACTATTAATCTTACTTAAAGTCTTAATTTGAAGTTTGAACAAAAGTCTAACTTTCAGCCTCGATTGGCCTAAACGAGGCCTTATAAGAGCCGAATAGGGCCCAGACGGTGAGAAAACGTTATTTTCAAGAGTTGGGAGTAGTATTGTATAGTTTCTATGTATAAATGCTACTATGTAACCATATTTCTAGTCATATTTGGGAAGTTTCAGCAAAAGTTAAACTTTTAGCCTCGATTGACCTGATGTAGGCCTTATGAGAGCCGAATAGGGCCCAAACAGTGAGAAAAATTAGTTTTCAAGTGCCGACAGTAGAATTACATAGTTTTTATATAGAAATACTACTAATTAACCTTAATTCTTGTGTTAATTGGAAAGTTTAACAAGTCAAACTTTCAGCCCTGTTTGGCCTAAATAAGGCCTTAAAAGAACCGAATTGGGCCCAAACAGGGAGAAAACGTGAGTTTCAAGAAAAGAGAGTAGTATTACATAGTTTTTATGTACAAATATTACTAATTAACAGTCATAATAGTGAAGTTTATCCAGAAGTCAAATTTTCAGCCCCTATTGGCCTGAACAAGGTATTATAAGGGCCGAATAGGACCCAAACAGTGAGAAAATGTGCTTTTTAAGAGTCGAGGTAGAATTACATAGTTTATATGTACAAATAATATGAATAAATCTTATTTCATCTCTTAATTAGAAAGTTTGACCAAAAGTCAAACTTTAAGCCCCGAGTGACTTGAACTAGGTCTTATAGAGAGCCGAATTGGGCCCAAACAGTGAGAAAACATGCTTTTTAAGAGTCGGTAGTAGAATTACATAGTGTCACGCTCCGCTTCTCAAAATACATGGAAACTACATCGCAACGAGAGTCGATGACATATATACGCGAGAAAATGTCATACATATACACGCTAACCTTTAAATAACCTGAACAAGCTATATAATTACTATGATAATATGGTAACACTGCAATAACATATATAGATATCCGCACATGATATCATATGAAATGAGAATGAAATGGCAACTGGATGTGATATAGAGAGAATCAGAAAATAGCATGAATAAAAGAGAAGCAAGAATTTCAGAATTGAATAGAAGGAAACTCCGGGTCCCCGCGAAGCATACAAGCTCATCAACACCTAATCAATGAAAACAAACATCCAATCTGGATGTGCAAATCCAGGGAGTCATAACTCTTAGTGAATGTGAATAAAAGGAAAGGTGCACGTGCATATAATGTCTGAGCACATGATGAATAAACTATAAAAATATAACAGGTAAGAGACAGTATGCATAACATCAATGAACAGTAATAAAATCAATCAGTAACATAATCAGATGTATAACCAGGTCATATGTACTATCGGGTCCCTATCATGGCATACATGTATCAAATGTCTATCATATCATATACATATCATGTTCAGTTTATAATGTCAATGTAAGATTTAGTTTTGTTATTAATTATTTTAGTAACATATCCTGCATCGTCTAGTCCATATACAATTTCATCCATATGCTCTAGGATATAACAGTAACATGATCCATCAACTTATAATCTCCCTACAATTACTACAAACATCGAGTACTAAATCCATCGTCAAGGTAATCCAATACAGTAAACCACCGGTTCAATAAACAATTAATCAGTTCTCTTATTGTTACCAATCTGTTCTAATTCTCTAAATCATCAATAACCGAGATCAAATAATAACTGCTATCAAACTCTGAATATATATATTAACAACGATATCAATGAAATCACTCTCATAATAACTCAATATCTGAAAGTGAAACCTGAAGTAGTCAAGAACCAATCATGAAACACTGAATATATCCTCGAGATTAACAAAAATAATGAATACCAAAATCACAAATAAAGAGTGAAACATCCTCAAATAACGTGAAATCTAGAAATGTCTACATCTGATACTCAACATCAATAAGATCATCAATACTCATCGGTATAATTAGGATAAAATCGGGAATACTCACAAATATCAATCCAACTACATTAATCTCATCAGAAAACTAATCAAAATCCTCTAGAATAAACATAAACCTCATGTCAATCAACTCAGTAGTATATCCCTTCTCTATATTATCAGTATATTCATCTTCTAATCACCGATATATCCAGGTCCCAATATATAAAATACTAATCACCTATATCTAACCAATCATCACTATCCCAACGGATTAAGATTATTATATGTTCCTATTTTCATTAAGCTCAATCACAAGATCCGGAATCCAAGTAGATAATCAATTATGTGTATAGATGCACCAGGTCAGGTCAACCCAATCTACGCCTACTCCTCAGTCTAAGATCAAGTCCACCACAATTGAGTCCACTGATCAAATCTAATGTAAAGAATCTAAATCTCAGGTCAATTTCAACTCTAATTAAGTCAATACCAATTCAAGTATCAGTGAATCAGTCTATCTATAAAGCAATGTCATATCTAACACTTTCTCAATCTCCATAGGAGTTCTAGTCGATAATAATCACCAAACAATTTATCCGACAAATACTTTACATAAAATATGTCATCCACCCTCAAATATGAATTCGACCAGCCAATCCATAGATCGAAATAAGTAACATTCTAGGATATATCACAACTAGTCATAAATCAATAATTGCAACCAACCATCATATAAAATGACGCTGATAAGCGTTCAAATAAGCTGTATAATTAAAGTGTACACTCATTGACATCACATGAGAAGTTACAGGTAGTCATACTGGTAAAATATCTCAGACAGTCACATGAAATGATACAGATAATATATAAATAATACTGACAACGATAAATAAGGAAAATAATACAAGAGCAAACACTCACATGAAATGACGCGGTTTTAAAATTGAATGGTCTCCACTGCACGAATCAGTACGAATTCTGGATCTTCCTATAGGTCGGTCTTCAAATTGTCAGTGTATCGGGTCCATAACGAGCACCAAAATGATTCTCCGGTAACGGGTCTGAATCTCACTGAACGGGTCTATAGTCGCTGCAATACGCAACTAAACACACACATTGATATACAAACACATACATACACATACATGTACACATATACGTATATACCAACACACGCACAACACGCACATGCATGTACACAGAATGACACACATGTGTACATACTCACGCCAACATCGCACATGAACACAAACTCACACACACACATACATAACACACACACAAATATTCAAACACACACACACACAACATACAAACATGATTGGTTGAGGTTGACATAAGGAAAAGATAAAATATTCGAAACATGTAGAGTAAAAGATTTACAAGAATCATCCATCATAAAATAGTGTATTTTCAAGTTTCCCATAAATGTGGTTGCAAACAGGTTTCATATTGAAGCATACGATTTTTTTTATTACGTTGGTAATATATGGCTATTCCGACATTATTTGCATTCAATAATATAAAAGGATGTGGAATTTAATGAATCAACAGTTCAACTTTCAAAAAAAGGAAAGCATTCATGATTAGGATATGCTTAATTAGCAAATATTTACAAAAAGGGGACGAAAGGGCTTTAAATTCAAAAAAATAAAGAACCAAAAAGAAGAACATAATTTACTAGGGAAAATACATCTGAAGTTTCTTTCAATGGTTCAAATTGGGTCAGAGCCAGATCAGCATATTAATATTCTCCCTCGGATGTTATCCTAAGTCACCTAGAGTTTAGAGTCAGTAGACCTAGAAATTTATTCAACTTGATCAAAATAATTCTTGATTCACGGAGTTTACCTCCTATAGGACAGATAAGCATATGCACTGTTCAGTAATATATGGAATATGGCAAAAGAGGTCTCACAGCCAATGGATTGTGCTTGGCCGTGGGCTTTGGTGCATGCTAAGAGGGGTGTTGGCCTGAGCGCTGCGCACAGGAGGGAGAGTACGGGACCAAGGGAGGAAGGAGGCTACGCTGTGGGGCTCCAGGGTGCTGTTATGTGTGAAGCTCGGCCAGGATAATGCTACTAAGGGGATTGTGGAGAGGGGCATGGCCATGAGGGGATTCGCTCGATGAGGTGGAATGGGTGGCGGCTGTGTGGGGATGAAGAGGAAGAAGAAGATTAATAATTAGGGTTAGGTTTATGATAGGATGATTTATATAGGATTAGAATTATTGGGTTTTTGGGTCTAATGGGTTAATGGGTTTGGGTAATGGGCAATGGGTAAAGCGTTAAAAGATAATGGGTTAGAGGGGTAAATAGGTTGAATCATGGGCTAATGGATATAAGAGAATGAATCAAGGAGGATAATAATAATACTAACACAATATTAATAATAACATTAATAATTAATAAACATAACAACAAAAATATTGTAACATAGAAATAATAATTATTAAGAATAATAACAATAGCAATAGTAATAAAATTTAATCATAGCAATATTAATAATAAGCACTAATAATAATTATCAATAATTTTAATAATTAATAACAATACTAATAATAGTATCAACAATAATAATTACTATTAATATTAATTAACAATGACCATAATAATAACAACAATATTAATAAGCAATAATGGTAATAAATATATATATCTAATCCAAATTAACATTTAATCTCTCTAAAATAATTTGTATTAATAATAATAATAAATTATAAATCAAGTTAATTAATAATAATAATAAATAGAATAAAAATTATAGCAAAATTGATAAGTATTCAGAAAAATAAAAAATATCATATTATTAACTAGGGATATTACACATAGTTTCTTTGAATAAATAATAAAAATAAACTTTATTTCTTAGGTTAATTGGGAAGTTTGACCAATAGTTAAACTTTTAGTCCCGTTTGGCTTGAACTAGGCCTTATAAGATAAATGGTAAGAAAACGTGATTGTAAAGAGCTGTGCGTAGTATTACATAGATTTTATGAACAAATAATAATGATAAACCTTATTTCTTGTGTTAATTTGGAAGTTTTGACCAATAGTCAAACATTCCTGACTGCCTGAGCTAGGCCTTATTAGAACCTAATTGGGCCAAAAAAGGGAGAAAACGTGAGTTTCAAGAGCGGAAAGTAGTATTACATAGTTTCTATGTACAAAACCTACTAATTAACCTTATTTCTAATCATATTTGGGAAATTTGACCAAAAATCAAACTTTCAGTACCAATTGGCCTGAGGCTGGCCTTATGAGAGCCGACTAGGGCCCAAATTATGAGAAAACATGATTTATACATAGTTTCTATGTAAAATTATAACTAGTTAACCTTATTTAAAGAATTCATTGGGAAGTTTGACTAAAAGTTTGACTTCTGTCAAACTTCCCAACTAAAACTAGAAATAAGGTTAATTAGTAATATCTGTACATTAAAACTATGTAATATTACTGCCGACTCTTGAAACTCACGTTTTCTCCCTATTTGAGCCTAATTCGGCTCTTTTAAGGCCTAATTTAGGCCAAACAGGGGTAGAAGTTTGACTATTAGTCAACCTTTCTAATTAACACAAGAATTAAGCTTAATTAGAAGTATTTGTACATAAAAACTATGTAATCCACCCTCGGCACTTGAAAACCACATTTTCTTGTAACTTGGGCTCAATTCGGCTCTTATAAGGCGGAGTTTAAGGCAATTGGAGCTGAAAGTTTGACTTTTGGTCAAACTTTCTAATTAAAACTTTAAATAAGGTTAATTAGTTATAAGTGTACATAGAAACTATGTAATTCTACTTCTGACCCTTGAAATGCAGATTTACTCCCTGTTTTGGGCCCAATTCGGCTTTAATAAGGCCTAGTTCATGCCAATCTGGGCTGAAAGTTTGACTTTTGGTCAAACTTCCCAAATATAACTAGAAATAAGGTTACTTAGTAGTACTTGTACATAGAAACTATGTAATACTGCTCCCGATTCTTGAAAACCAAGTTTTCTCCTCATTATGGCACTATTCGGCTCTTATAAGTTATAGTCCAGGTCAATCGGGGCTGAAAGTTTGACTTTTGGTCAAAATTTCTAATTAAGACTTGAAATAAGGTTAATTAGTTGTAATTGTACATAGAAACTATATAATTCTACTCTTGACTCTTGAAAAGCACGTTTTCTCACTGTTTGAGCCCTATTCGGATCTTATAAGGCCTACTTTAGGCCGACGGGGCTGAAAGTTTGACTTCTGATCAAACTTCCCAATAAAGACAAGAAATAAGGTTAATTAGTTGTATTTGTACATGTAAATTATGTAATGCTACTCACGACTCTTTAAAGTCACGTTTTCTTCCTGTTTGGGCCCAATTTGACTCTTCTAAGGCTTTATTCAGGCCAAAGAGGCTGAAAGTTTAACTATTTGTCAAACTTCCCAATTAACACAAGAATTAAGGTTAATTAGTAGTATTTGTATGTTAAAACTATGTAATTCTACTTCCAGCCATTGAAAATCACGTTTTCTCACTGTAGGACCATATTCGACTTTCATAAGGCTTAGTTAAAGCCAATCGGGACTGAAAGCTTGACTTTTGACAAACTTCCCAAATATTACTAGAAAGAAGGTTAATTAGTAGTACTTGTACAGAGAAACTGTGTAAAACTACTCCCAGCTCTGGAAAGCCACGTTTTCTCCTCGTTATGACCCTATCGACTCTTGTAAGTTATATTCCAGACCAATTGAGGCTGAAAGTTTGACTTTTGGTCTAACTTCCAATTAAGACTTGAAATAAGGCTAATTAGCTGTAATTATACATAGAAACTATGTAATACTACTCGCAACTCTTGAAACTCACGTTTTCTCCTTTTTTGGGCCCAATTTGGCTCTTATAAGGACTAGTTTAGGGTAGTCGGGGCTGAAAGTTTGACTATTGGTCAAACTTCCCAATTAACCTAAGAAATTAGATTTATTAGTATTATTGTCCATTGAATCTATGTAATACTACGTCCGACTATTGAAAACCACATTTTCTCACCGTTTGGCCCTATTCTGCTCTCATAAGGCCTACATCAGGCTAATCGGGGTTGAAAGTTTGACATTTACTGAAACTTCCCTAATATGACTAGAAATAAGGTGAATTAGTAGTACTTGTACATAGAAACTATGTAATACTACCCCCGACTCTTGAAAATAACATTTTCTCACCATTTGGGCCCTATTCGGCTCTTATATACCCTAGTTTAGGCCAATTAGGGCTCAAAGTTATATTTTTAGTCAAACTTCCTAATTAAGAATTTAAAATAAGGTTAATTAGTTGTAATTGTTCATAAAAACTATGTAATACTACTCTCGGCTCTTGAACTCACGTTTTCTCCCTATTTGGGACCACTTCAGCTCTTATAAAGCCTATTTCAGGGCAGTCGGGGTTGAAAGTTGACTATTAGTCAACTTCCTAATAACCAAATAAATAAGATTATTAGTATTATTTGTTCATAGAATCTATGTAATACTATACTTGCCTCTAGAAAACCACCTTTTCTCACAGTTTGGGTCTTATGCGGCTCCTATAAATCCGAGTTTAAGCTAATCGAGGCTGAAAGTTTGACTTTTGATCAAACTTCCCACTTAAGACTTTGAAATAAGGTAAATTTGTTGTAATTGTACGTAGAAACCATGTAATTCTACTCCTGGCTTCTGAAAAACTTGTTTTCTCACTGTTTTCACCCTATTCGGCTCTTATAAGTCCAAGTGTAGGCCAACCGAGACTGAAGGTTTGACTTTTCATCAAACTTTCCTATTAGGACTTGAAATAAGATTAATTAGTTATAATTTTACATAGAAACTATGTAATTCTGCTCTCAGCTTTTGAAAAACTGGTTTTTGACCCTATTCGGCTCTTATAAATCCCAGTTGAGGCCAATCAGGGCTGAAAGTTTGACTTCCCAATGAATTCTAGAAATAAGACAAATTTATATTTTTTATACCTAAAGACTATGTAATATTACTCCAGGTTCTTGAAACTCACATTTTCTTTCTGGTTGGGCCCAATTCGGCTGTTTTAAGGCCTAATTCAGGCCAATCAAGGCTGAATGTTTGACTATTTGTCAAACTTCCCAATTAACCTAAGAAATAAGGTTTATTCATATTATTTGTTCATAGAATATATGTAGTACTACTCTCGGCTCTTGAAAATCACGTTTCTTACCGTTTGGGCCCAATTCGTCTCTTATTAGGCCTAGTTCAAGCCAATCGGGCTGAAAGTTTAACTTTTGATCACATTTCCCATTTAAGACTTGAAATTTTGTTAATTAGTCATAATTGTACATAAAAACTATGTAATTCTACTCCCAGCTCTTGAAAAACATGTTTTCTCACTGTTTGGGCCCAATTCGGCCCTTATATGGCCTAGTTCAGGCCAAACGGGGCTGAAAGTTTGACTATTGATCAAACTTTCAAATTAACCTAGAAAATAAGGTTTATTAGTATTATTTGTTCATAAAAATTATGTAATTCTACTCCCGGCTCTTGAAAAGCTCATTTTCTCACTGTTGGGGCCTAATTTGGATCTTATAAGGCCTAGTTCAAGCCACTCGAGGCTTGAAGTTTGACTTTTGATTAAAATTCCCAATTAAGACCTGAAATAAGGTTAATTAGTTATAATTGTGCATAGAAACTATGTAATTCTATCTCGACTCTTGAAAAGCACATTTTCTCACTGTTTGGGTCCTATTCGATTCTTATAAGGCCTAGTTTAGGCAATCAGGGCTGAAAGCTTGACATCTGGTCAAACTTCCCAATTAAGATTAGAAATCAGATTAATTAGCTATATTTATACATAAAAACTATGTAATTAGCTATCTCTTGAAACTCACATTTTCTCCCTGTTTGGGCCTAATTTGGCTCTAATTCAGGCCAAACATGGTTGAAAGTTTAACTATTGGTCAAACTTTCGAATTAACACAAGAATTAAGATTAATTAGTAGTATTTTTTACATGAAAACTTTGTAATTCTACTCCTGACACTTGAAAACTACGTTTTCTCACCCTTTGGGCCCTAATCGGCTCTCATAAGCATACATCAAGCCAATCGGGGTTGAAAGTTTGATTTTTATTGAAACTTTTCAAATATGACTAGAAATAAGGTTAATTAGTAGTACTTGTACATAGAAACTATGTAATACTACTCCAGATTTTTGAAAAATATTTTCTCACCGTTTGGGCCCTATTCAGCTCTTATAAGGCCTAGTTTAGGCCAATCGGGGCTCAAACTTAAATTTAATGTCAAACTTTTTAGACTTTAAATAAGGTTAAATAATAGTAATTGTACATAAAAATTATGTAATACTGCTCTCGGCTCTTGAAATACACATTTTCTTTCTTTTTGGGACCAATTCAGCTTTTATAAGGCCTAGCTCAGGACAGTCGGGTTGAAAGTTAACTATTGGTCAACTTCCCAATTAACCAAAGAAATAAGATTTATTAGTATTATTTGTTCATAGAATCTATGTAATACCACGCCTGACTCTAGAAAATCACATTTTCTCACTGTTTGGGTCCAATTTAGCTCTTATAAAGCCTAATTCAAGCCAATCGGGGATGAAAGTTTATCTTTTGATCGAACTCCCTAATTAAGACTTGAAATAAGGTAAATTTGTTGTAATTGTACATAGAAACCATGTAATTCTACTCCCGACTTTTGAAAAACCTATTTTCTCCCCGTTTTGACCCTATCCGGTTTTTATATGTCATAGTTTAGGCCAATCGAGGCTGAAGGTTTGACTTTTCATTAAACTTTCCTATTAAGACTTGAAATAAGATTAATAAGTTGTAACTGTACATAGAAACTATGTAATTCTACTCCCAACTTTTGAAAACCTATTTTCTCCCTGTTTTGGCTATTATAAGTCCTACTTGAGGCCAATCAGGACTGAAATTTGACTTCACAATAAAGAATAGAATAAGACAAATTTGTAGTTTTTGTACATAAAAATTACGTAATACTACTCCTAGCGCTTGAAACTCACGTTTTTTCCCTGTTTGGGCCCAATTCGGCTGTTTTAAGGCCTAATTCAGGCCAAACGAGGCCAAACTTTTCGTCTCGATTAGCCTGAACTACACCTTATAAGGGCCAAATAAAGCCCAAACAGTGAGAAAACGTGATTTTTAATAAACGAGAGTAAAATTACATAGTTTCTATGTACAATTACAACAAATTAATCTTATTTCAAATCTTAGTTGAAAAGTTTGACCAAATGTCAAACTTTTAGCTCGATTGGCTGGACTAGGACTTATAAGAGCTGAATAGGGCCATAAAGGAGGGGGAATGTGGTTTTTAGGAGCCGAGAGTTGTATTACATAGTTTCTTTATATAAATACCACTTATTAACCTTATTTCTAGTCTTAATTGGGAAGTTTGACCAAAAGTCAAACTTTCAGCTGATTGGCAGGAAACCTTATAATAGCCGAATTAGGCTAAATAAGGAGAAAACGTGAGTCTTAAGAGTTAGGAGTAGTGTTACATAGTTTCTATGATCAATTACTACTAATTAACCTTATTTCTAGTTTTAATTGGAAAGTTTAATCAAAAGCCAAACTTTCAGCTATGATTAGCCTAAGCTTGGACTGTTAAGCGCCGAATAGGGCCAAAAGGTGAGAAAAATGTGGTTTTCAAGAGCCGGGACTATTATTATATAGTTCCATGTACAAATACTACTAATTAATCTTATTTCTTGTGTTAATTCAGAATTTTGACTAATACTCAAATTTTCAACCCTCGATAGCCCTGAACTGGGCCTTATAAGACCCGACCTGAGTCTAAACAGGGAGAAAACATAGTTTTCAAGAGCTTGGAGTAGTATTACGTAGTTTCTATGTAAAAATACCAGTAATTAACCTTATTTTTTGTGTTAATTGGGAAGTTTAACTAACAGTCAAACTGTCAGCCCCAATTGGCATGAACTAGGCCTCATAAGAGCCGAATTAGGCCCAAACAGGAAAAAACATGAGTTTCAAGAGATGGGAGCAGTGTTACATAGTTTTTATGTATAATTCTACTAATTAATCTTATTTCTAGTCTTAATGGAGAATTTTTATAAAAAGTCAAACTTTCAGGCCCGATTGGTATGAGCTAGGCTTATGAGAGCAGAATAGAGCCCAAACGGTTAGAAAATGTAGTTTTCAAGATTTGGGAGTAGTATTACATAGTTTTTATGTACAATTATTACTAATTAATCATATTTCTTTTGTTAATCAGAAGCTTGACTAATTGTCAAACCTTCAGCCCTGATTGCCCTGAACAAGTCCTTATAAGAGCAGAATTGAGCCCAAATAGGAAGAAAATGTGATTTTAAGAGCCGGGAGTAATATTACATAGTTTTTAAAAAACACCAAGAGGGGGGTGAATAGGTGTTACGCTAATCAAATGCACTTTTAAAACTAGTTGAGATGAAAATACAAGCGGTCACTCAAAATAAGAAATTGTAGCCGAATTCACGATGAAGGGCTCTAGAACTTCTCCTCTTTGCTTTCTCTAGATGATGAGTTGAGGTGCTTAATTGCTTCCTTGTTGATATGAGTATAGACCGAAAATACAAGAAGATGAATTGAATATAATTTTGAAAAATAAGACAAATAGTATCACAAGTAAGAATATAAAGCAACAAAGAGTAAGAAGAAATCAATCGCAAACAAAAGAGAATTTGTTTCGAGGTTTGAGCCACTGCTCTACGTCCCTGCCTTCACCACTATGAAGGATTTTCACTATACCACAAAGGGAACTTCCACAAAGGAACCTTACACCCAAGGGATTACAGCTTGGTCTATTCAAGACCGGAGTACCCAACTCCATCAATACTATCCTCCACACAAGAGGAATCACAACTTAATAGAATATAAGTCACTTGGTGATCTAGTAAGACCACAAACACTCTCTTACAACTTTTTATAGAGTGGAATATGATTTTAGGCTCAAGAAGCTAAGTGAGAGAAATTTCAGTAGCAAAGATTTAGAAGACTTAAAAACCAACTGAAAAACTTTGCAATAGAAAGAACTTTGAAAATGGAAAGCTATAAACACTTCTCTTTTTGAAAACACTTGAAACTTGGATATTTTTCCTTGTTCAAAACAAAACCCATGCCCTCTATTTATAGGCAAAGGATGAATAGCATCCAAGAGTGATACCAGGTCATTAGGGGTGAATTTAGCCCCTTGGAAACAAAAAATAGCCGTTGGAACCTATAAAAAAACAAAACAGATTCAAAATAGAGCCGTTGTGCCAACCTGGACGTCTGCCGGTCGACCGACACGTCACTTGGAAAATAGCCGTGACCGCAGGTCATTTTAAAAAGAAAATTTTGAACTGCCGGTCGACCGGCACAAACAGAGAGTAAGGCACTTGCAGTCGGTCGACCGGTCGGTTGACCGCAGGGGTTGACGGTCGACCGATCCGATCGATCGACAAACGTGCACATACGTGCACGCCCACGGCCAAAAGGGCCGGTCGACCGTTTTGGCCTGAAACGATACGATCGACCGGCCGGTCGACCGTTATGGCCTGAAATAGTTTTTAAACAGATTTTTGAACTTTAAAATATTTTAAAAATATTTTGTATTAGTTTGAGGGTAATGTAGCATAGAATAGGAGATAAAATACATGTTCTAAACTTGATATAAAAATTAAAAAAATATGAAATATGTATTAATACCAAACATTCAACAAAACCAATACTATCCAAAACTTGTATTTTTGAAAAGTGTATTTTTGTGTGTGTAACTTCTTGAGCACTTCTATCATATTCTTACTCTTTAACATACTAAAATCTTACAAGGGTCTAGGTGACTACAAGATCTTCAATCAGGCTTCTCCATTTGCATCGTTTGAGTGTACAGAGTTTTGATCCCGTATTTGAGTCTCCTTGAGTCCACAACACCTTCCTTTAGAGGAAGAAACCTCTTGAATCATTAGAACCCTTAAATAATCTTAAACACTTAAACTTGATTAGTACAAATAACTATATATATATATAATATATATATATATATATATATATATATATATATATATATATATTTATTTATTTATCATCAAAACCATAAAACCGGGTGATGTAACCTTTGGCCAACGATCTCCCCCCTTTTGATGATGACAAAACATATGAGTTATTTAAAAAAATGTGAAAGAGCTTGAAAAGCTCCCCCTCAAATTATGCTATCTATCAAGCACAAGAAAAGAAATATTATGAACTTTACAAAACAAATGAACTTTACAAAAATGAATGCATGGTAAATAATAATAACTCAAAATATTTCTCCCCCTTTTTGTCATGCATCAAAAAGGGTTAAGCCAACAAAATATTTTTGAAGAGTACTTGCAAAAATATCATAAATCCATAATGCAAATATTTAATTCACCACAAATAAATGAAAATCTATTATAATCTAGTGGTTTAGTAAAAATATCCGCAAGTTGAAAATCGGTGGAAACATAATCAATTTCAATATCTCCTTTCTCATAATGTCTCTAAGAAAGTGATATCGAATATTTATGTGCTTTGTCTTACTATATTGATTTGCATTTTAGTCATATGAATAGTACTAGTATTATCAAAAAATATCTTAATATGGTCATATTGCAAATCATAGTCAACGAGAGTATGTTTCATCCAAAGGACTTGTGCACAACAAGCCCTAGTCGCAACATACTCCGCCTCGGCGGTTGAGAGGGCTACAGAATTTTGCCTCTTGGAAGACCATGAAACAAGGCAATTTTCTAGAAACTGACAGGTTCCACTTGTACTCTTCCTATCCACTCTACAACCCGCATAGTCAGCATCCGAAAAACTCATGAAAAATTATCCGGTCTTCGGATACCACAAACCCATTCCAATGGTACTCTTAAGACATCTAATAATGCGTTTTACCGCAATCAAATAGAATTTTTTAGGACAAGATTGGAATCTAGCACATAGACAAACACTAAACATAATATCCGGCCTACTAGCCATTAAGTACAATAAACTACCAATCATACTACGATAGAGTTTAATGTCTACATTTATACCTTATTCATCCTTGTCAAGTTTTGTTGTGGTAGACATGGGAGTTTTGCTTGTCTTTATCCCTTCAAGCCCAAATTTCTTGATGAGTTATTTCGTGTATTTGGCTTGATTTATAAAAATTCCCTCGCTCCTTTGCTTGATTTGGAGTCCAAGGAAGTAGTTAAGTTCGCCTATCATTGACATCTCAAACTCATCCTTAATACATGATTCAAAATCTTTGCAAAGTTTTTCATTAGTAGATCCAGAGATAATATCATCAACATGTATTTGAAGAATAAGAATATCATTATCAACATGTTTAGTAAACAAAGTGGTATCTATTTTTCCTATAACAAAACTATTAGAAATAAGAAATGATGAAAGTCTTTCATACTAAGCTCTAGGAGCTTGTTTTAAATCATATAGAGCTTTGTCTACTTTGAAAACAAAATCTGGATGTGTGGGATCAACAAACCCTGGGGGTTGTTCAACATACACCTCCTCTTCAATAAAACCATTTAAAAAGGCACTTTTGACATCCATTTGAAAAAGTTTGAAATCTTTATAGGAGGCAAAAGCAAGTGTTATCCGTATGGCTTCTGATTGAGGTTTTACCTGCACAAAAATACAGAATTTCAGAACTTTTATAACAATAGTGCAAGGTGCTCAATTCTACCTCTATAGCAAGTGGCTATGCGGGTCGTGATCCGCAAGAAGGGACTAGCGATGGAAGCTTTTTAGTAAATTCTCTTTTATGCTACAAAGAATGGTTAAAGTTCATCTTTTGTTCTTTAAAAAGAAAAGAAAAATTAGGTTAAAGTGAGTTAGGAAGAAAGTGGTAGATAGAGAAGGTGGAGAAATGAAAGTGGATATGTACAAAGAAATTAAAAAAGATTGAAAGAAATTTGAAAGGTTGTGGTGTTAGTAATTTACACTAAAATTAAAAGAAAAGAAAACTAAAACCTAAAAAAGTTACTTACCTCTTCAGCGCCTGCTTACCTTTGACCCGTATCGACGATGTACCTTTGCTTGAAGGCGAGCGAAGTATGACAAATAGGATCTTCCCCATTCCCGTATTACACTATGAATTGAAGGGGCAAGCTATACTACCATAGAAATGGATATCCATCACCATAAGCCATCAACGACACTTGCAAGGTCAAGGCAACTTCGAGGCTATCTGTTTCATTTGGATCCACAAACACAGAAGAGAGAAGTAATCGAAAACAAGAGTAAAGAAGAAAAAAGAAACTTCGATTCGATTCAAATAACAATGGAAGAAAAGATCACTTACACCGGTGTCACCTTCAGTACAAGCTTGCTCTCATTCCTCCATGAAAGTATCCTCTCCTCTCAGTTACATAAAGAAAATAAAATTTACATAGAAAATAAAAACCTAAGTTACAAATTACAAATTAGCCTAAATTCTACTCTCTGCTTCGTCGTCACCTTTGCCTTTGAGATTGCAGGTATTTATAGGAGAAATGCAGAGGTTAGAGGAGTATGAAGATAGGGGAAGCTAGATATTTCTGAATTTAAATCCTCCCCTTATCTCCAAACTTGAATTGATGTAGATATTCAGTTCTGATCTGCAGCTTATTGGTGTGTTGATTCCTGAATATAACTTATCAAATGACAGAATTAGAAATAATGATCAACTTAAGAGTTATAGCCCTTTAAGTCTTCTTTCTGGAACATCTTGAATCATTAGATGTGAATTTCGCTAGCAAAAGTTATGATTCAAATACTAAAATGTATCTAGTCAGAATCTGAGTCAAATTTGCTTCATCTCATCCGTTAACCTTCTCTCTATCCATTTATCCCTTTAGATTTGGACTCTGTATTTAACGTTATCCTCGGTTGATCTTTAGATTAACCACTTGATTCATCAAAAACTGAATTTAACCAATTAGATTTGGGATCATCCTCCTTTAACCAAATAGATCTAGTTAAATCTGAATTTAACTGATATTGATTTGATTTTATCCTCTTTCTCCCCATGATTTATCTTCTACAAAATAGATATTTGAGACAAGGAATTTAGCAGATTTATTATATGATAAATGTGAAAATGTAATAAAGAATAATGCAATAAATGTGTGCAATCACACCCCCACACCTATCTTTTGCTCGACCTCGAGCAAAACAATAAAACTAAATCAAAGATTATTAGACCACTTTCGCAGGTCACGCGATTGAACTGAGCATGTGCAACAAGCCGTTAAACCTCTAGGTTCCCCTAGAGGACGAGTTTTGTCTCGTGAGGGTTTTCAGTGGATTGCACCCACAAAATCCATAAAGAAAGAGAAAAATGTTAGTATTTTGAAAATACATTTGAAAAAAAAATATTTGAAATATTATTATAAGATTTAAATAATCTATAAGTTATAGGAAAATTGAATTTTTCATTCCTAAACTTAGTCTCTATTTAAAAATTTGTTATGAATCAAAGTAAAGAGTCAAATTGTACTTCTCATCTAGTCTATTACTTTCCCCTAAGTCATATGCACCTTCGTGACCATGAAGTTTTGACTAAGGGTTCTTTAACTCTAACTCTTATGCCTTCCTTATTTATTTATTTATATATATATTTTCTATTTTATTTTTGGTGGTATTATTCCTTATTTCTATTAGGCTTTCTAATCTTCCCATGTAACGAGCCTTTAATCGGTGACTCCCAACCAAACGGTCTTAGGGCACCGGGTGAGAAGACACCCTAAGGACTTAAGGACTCGAGCAAACAAGGCCACAAAACTAAGAATTTTATTATATGAACCGCTTTTAGGCGTGAATACTTATGCTTTATGAGGCACAAATATCCAGCTTAATCAGAGGATTTTTATAGATATATATATATATATATATTTCTTTTTTTTTTCAAACTTACTAATCATCTTTTGCATAAATACCAAGGCTTGCTTAGGCCAAAGCACCTAGCTAATCAATAATTAGATTTGTTTATTTTTCATAGATATACATATATATTTTTTTTATAAGGCATAAGAATCTTTATTTTTTGAACCCAAGTGTGTAAGTGTATAAAGTGCGCATATTTCATCAAGGCAAAGATCAAGACCAAATTACTTTGACAAATTATCTTCCTAACCCTAAAAATCAAACAAATAATCTTATTTTGGCCAAATATAAGAAATCCTAATTATGATTCTCCTATTCCTTAAAATTGACTTAATTTCTTATAAAAAATATGTCAAAATATTGTTTCTATTTTCAAAAAGTTTTTTTTAAAAGTAAAGAAAATGTTAATTTTTTTAATTTTTTTAATTTTTAATTTTTTTAATAAAAAGGAAAACCTAAGTTATGTTAGACCCTCTGCATTGTCCTCAATGTATGAATTAATGCATAGATGCATGAAAAAGAAGAAAGGGAAGGAAAATATTACCTTAAGGTGGTGGTTCCGGTGGTGGTCTGATTGGTTCACGAAATTCAGCCCAATCTAATTTGCGTGGAGTTCAGAGGAACTCACCAGAAACCTCTCTGATATAACCCACTAAAATGATGTATATATGAATGATTTTAATTAAGAATTTTACCCCATCTAATTTTCAAATTTCACAAATAATTTCGGAGTCAATTTTATCAACACTCTTGTCCCAAAATGGAGTGTGAAAAGATGGAATGATTGACTTGGACTTAGAAAGTACATGAACTAACACCGACTCAGAAAAGTGACTTAAGTCAAGTAAAGGTTCAGGAGTCGAGATTGGTTCAGGAAGTGGGTCCAAATCAAGAAGTTGAAACTCAAGTCCACATTCATTTTTCCACAATAGAATGTGACTTTCTAAGATTGGTGATTTAAGTTCAAGAATAACAGGTGTGAGAATCAAAACTGACTCTAAAATATTACTCAAGCTAGGTAATAAAACAGGAGTCAATATTGATTCAGGAATTTGAACTGGATCACAAATTTGAGAATCTATGTCACATTTCTCATTGAGTTCAATTTCAGAAAAATGAGAACTTGCCAATTTGTCAATGGGACTTTCAAAAGTATGAAATTGGTCAAGTTCAATATGATGATCATAAAAGATTGGCGATTCAATTTCATAATGAATTGCCACAGGATCCAATGTTGACTTAGGAAAAAGTTTGAAATCAGGTGAAGACACCGGAGTCATTATTGAATCAGGAAGTAGAATTGAATCACCAAGTTGAGATTCAGGATCATATTCATTCTCAAGTTCAATTTTAGGAAAGGGATAACTTGCCAAAATGTCAATGTGGTTTTCAATATTCAGAGTTTGGGCAAGTTCAAATGGGTGTGCTAAAATGGAATCTTGTTTTCCAAAACAACATGATTCTTCGGCTCTAACAGAATGGTTAGCGACATCAGAAATGTTCAAATGGTGAGAATGGAGAGTTTGAACCATCATATCTATGTCATGATTACGAGCGATTTGAGCCTGAGTCATGGCTTCAAGCATCTTTTCATAGTTGATTGGTTCATCGTTTTGTTGCGATTGGACTTGAAAAGATGAAGTTTTTTTTGGAATTTGTTGTGAAATTATGAGTTCGTCAGATTTTGAGATTGTTGCTTGGACTCATGCATACTCATTTCCAAGATTGATGATTTTTTATTTTGAACTGGTGGAACTGAGTATGAATCTTGGAAATATTGTGGACAAGGTGGATAAGGAGGACAAGTTGGTTGAAAATTGGGCTCGGGGAATGTGAATCCCCATTGACTCTGTGAAGGGGTGCAATTATTTTGGAAATTATGATCATAAGATTGGGGGCATGGGTTATATTGATTCGGATAAGACCAATCCGGTACACTAGATTCGTTAAAGTTATGATATGCCGGGTTGGTAATATCCGAAAAAGAGGTCGGGGTGTAATATGGATTACCATTAAAATTGGAAAAATTATTATTATAAGCCATACACACAGGAAATGTCAAACACAAACAAAGAAAAGCAAACAAATAAAAAAATTTAAGCTAAGTTAGGGTAAACCTTAGACCTAGACGACTCCTAACTGGTTAGACTGTCCACGGGGGGTATATTGTCGAATCTGACCACAAGTTAATCGGCCAGGTAGGGGCAAGATTGGTGGGAGGTATCCATACAAAAGCGACGGGCCTAATTAAGCCAAACCACCAGCCTTCAGGGTTTCGCCCCTCAATCCTCAACCTTAGACACCGATTTGACAAGAGTCAAATTCAAATCAACTTCCCCTTAGGTCAGTCTCCTATTTGAGTCCGAGATGTCCCTTGGGCTAACGTCGACTCAGTTTTAGTTAGGTTTGAGTTAGTGAGTGAGGAGATTGTTTGTGGGCTAAGGGAGGGTAATTACTTCCCCACCTTATCTTGTTAATAGGACAAGCCCTTAAATCAATTTAGTGCAGTGTACAAATATATAGAAAAAAGTAACACTCAAGCAATATTTCATACAAGAATGAACCTTATACTAAATGTTATGCACACATACCTTGGCTCCAGCACTCTTCAATAGTAAATAGAAAATGTAATGAAATAGATACGTGCCTAAATGCAAAGTCTAAATCATTTTTAGCATTTACAATCAACTTTTTACTATTGTGTTAGAAATGTATATACAGCGATTCAGAAAAGGAAATAAATGTTACAGATATTAAACTATGCAATTCAGCCAACCTGCAGAAAATACAGGTTAGTAGTTCACTCAGATTGTCACAGGAATGTAGCAAATCTGAGGGCTTCTGGGCTCTGCTTTCTTGAGCAGAGTCTAGGGCCACTTATATGTCCACTACAACAAGAATTCCTTGTTGTTAAATCTGTACACTAAAAACAAAGAAGAAAGTTAACCAAAGATGTAAATCTAAAAAGAGAATAACTTACTGTCCCTCCCCTGCAACGGCACCAAAATTTGATTGAGGTTTTACCTGCACAAAAATACAGAATTTCAGAACTTTTATAACAATAGTGAAGGTGCTCAATTCTACCGCTATAGCAAGTGGCTATGCGGGTCCTAATCCACAAGGAGAGACTAGCGATGAAAGCTTTTTAGTAAGTTCTCTTTTATGCTACAAACAATGGTTAAATTTCTTCTTTTGTTCTTTAAAAAGAAAAGGAAAATTAGGTTAAAGTGAGTTAGGAAGAAAGTGGTAGATAGAGAAGGTGGAGAAAATGAAAGTGGATATGTACAAAGAAATTGAAAAAGATTGAAAGAAATTTGGAAGATTGTGGTGTTAGTAATTTACACTAAAATTAAAAGAAAAGAAAACTAAAACCTAAAAAAGTTACTTACCTCTTTAGCGCCTTCTTACCTTTGACCCGTATCGACGATGTACCTTTGCTTGAAGGCAAGCGAAGTATGACAAATAGGATCTTTCCCATTCCCGTATTGCACTATGAATTGAAGGCGCAAGCTACACTACCATAGAAATAGATATCCATCATCATAGCCATCAACAGAACTTGCAAGGGCAAGGCAACTTCGAGGCTATTGGTTTCATTGGATCCACAAACACAGAAGAGAGAAGTAATCGAAAATAAGAGTAAAGAAGAAAAAGAAACTTCGATTCGATTCAAATAACAATAGAAGAAAAGATCACTTACACCGGTGTCACCTTCAGTACAAGCTTGCTCTCATTCCTCCATAAAAGTATCTTCTCCTCTCAGTTACATAAAGAAAATAAAAATTACATGAAAAAAAAGTAAAAAACCTAAGTTACAAACTACAAATTAGCCTAAATTCTACTTTCTGCATCGTCGTCCCCTTGCCTTTAAGATTGCAGGTATTTATAGGATAAATGCAGAGGTTAGAGGAGTATGAAGATAAGGGAATCTGGATATTTCTGAATTTGAATCCTCCCCTTATCTCCAAACTTGATTTGATGTGGATATTCAGCTCTGATCTGCAGTTTATTGGCGTGTTGATTGCTGAATAAAACTTATCAAATGGCAGAATTAGAAATAGTGATCAACTTAAGAGTTGTAGCCCTTAAAGTCTTCTTTCTGGATCATCTTGAATCATTACGGTTGATCTTTAGATTTAATCACTTGATTCACCAAAAATTAAATTTAACCAATTGGATTTGGGATCATCCTCCTTTAACCAAATAGATCTAGTTAAATCTGAATTTAACTGATATTGATTTGATTTTATCCTCTTTCTCCCCATGATTATCTTCTGAAAAATAGATATTTAAGATAAGAAATTTAGCAGATTTATTATATGATAAATGTAGAAATGTAATAATGAATAATGCAATAAATGTGTGCAATCAGCTTCAAGCCGTGCTAGGGGTGCAAAGGTTTCCTCAAAATCGATATCTTCGATTTGGGTGTAACCTTGGGCCACTAATTTTGCTTTATTCCTAACAACATTACCTGACTCATCCAACTTGTTTCTAAAAATCAATTTAGTACCAATTGTTGGTCTATCATGGGGTCTAGGGACAAGATGCCAAACTTGGTTGCGCTCAAATTGATTGAGCTCTTCTTGCATGGCAAGTAACCAATATGAGTCGCCCTCGGCTTTGAGGATGTTCTTTGAGAAATAAAAGCATAATGGCCACAAAGATCATGGAGTTTGGAACGAGTAGTTACCCCTTTTGATACATCACCTATAAAGAGATCCTTGGGATGATGTAGAGTGAACTTCCAATCCTTTGGAAGTAGTTGTGTTGGCTCCACTTCAACTTCTTGAGCTTCACTTTGCACATCAATATTTGGCTTGTCTTCTTGTATAGGTGAGTCTTTCAAGGTTATCCTCTCCATGTCTTCACCTAAGGAATCTATTTCTACAACATTCTCAATAAAAACATTAGATTCCTCAAATTTTACATTTATAGATTCTTCAATAGTCATGGTAGATTTATTGAAGACTCTATAGGCTTTACTAGTGTTAGAATATCCAATGAAAATAGCTTCATAAGATTTTGCATCAAACTTACCTAAATTATCTTTAGTATTTAAAATAAAATATTTATAACCAAAAACTTTAAAATACGAAACATTTGGTGTTCTTGAATAATAAATTTAGAAAGAACTTTTAGAAGTGTTTTTGCAAAAGAAAACCCTATTTGATATGTAACAAGATGTGTTTACGGCCTCGGCCCATAGGTATTGAGGGAGACCGTATTCATTTATCATAGTCCTAGCCATTTCTTGTAGTGTTCGATTTTTTCTCTCAACTACTCCATTTTGTTGTGGCGTTCTAGGACAAGATAATTCATGTTTAATTCATTGTTCTTCGCAGTAAGTGATAAAGGATTGGCCGGAGGCGCCGGCGGAGGTGGTGGAGGTGAAGGAGATGTTGGAGGTTAGGGTTTTGGTGAAGAGAAGAAAGAGAAAGATGAAGTGAAAATGAATAAAGAAAGGAGAAGGAAAAGTATTTATAGGTTTAGATTTTGTGAAGGAGGTGCAAATAATTAAAAGAGAGGGGGGTTTTGTAAATAGGGGAGGTGAGGTGTCTCTCCTAGCCACACTTGGCTGGCCATGGAAGAGAGAGAAAAAGAGGGCATTTAATGAGGAAGTTGGTGGAAGTGTGTGGAGTTTATTGGAAATTTGGGAGAAAATGGAATTTTGGGAAATTGGAATTCTTGTGGATTGTGGAGGAAGGAAGGAAAGAAAAAAGGAAATGAAAATGGAAAAGGGAAATTATTCTCTTGGAAGAGAAAATGAAAAATGATGAAAGCGGCGGATTCCCGGGATTCGGTTGCGGATGCGGAAATCTTTCGGGAAAATACCGGAATCGTCCGAAATTCAAGTATCTCGGAACGACCCGAAATAATTATCAAAAATCAAGAATATTAATCTAAGAATTATAGTGAAATCCGTTTTAAGAAATACTTTACAGTTTTAAAACTAAAAATCCCGGAATCAGCTAGCTACCGACTCCGGTGGAATTTTCATAAATTCAAAAAATCCTCTGAAAAGTATTTAGGTAGAAAATATGATTTTAAGAAATAATGTCTAAAGGAACTTTTAGAAATTCTAAACCGTTCGTAAACTAAAAATCCGGGAATCGGTCAGCAGCACTGGCCGACACCGGTTTTGAAGATATTTAATTAAATTCAGGAAAATTTCAGAAAATCATATAAAATCTAAAATATAGGAAAATAATATTTAAAACTGAAATCGGTCAAATCTAATTACCGGAAAGACCAAATCAAGTAATACATTAGGATCGGGTCTTCGGTTCAGACTAGGGCTGACTCCGAGTCCACGAATCCAAATTTAAGACAAAATAATCGTATAAACAATTCATAATACAAAATAAGTACAGAAGGTAAATCGAAAAATACGATCAAAAATCTGAATACGCAACTAAGTACGTATTCCGGGAGCGGGGTGTTACATTCCATCCACCTTACAAAAAATTGCGTCCTCGCAATTTCGGTAGGGGTAAAATGAACACAAAGAGGTCAAGGGTTGAATTTATACCAATTAAGATATGAAGCACTATAGATAGGGCTCTCAGGTCGACTGAACAATAATCATCCTCCGCACTTCCGGCTGTATAAATCTTTAGAATTCCAGTTGTACTGCATATTTGATAGCCCTCCGAGAATAAGCCAGAATACTGAAGATAAAGGAAATCCTGATAGTCCTGAGCATAACAATAAAGAAGACCAATAATTAAGAATCCCGAATACTAGGCACCAATTACTCTGAAAGAATATCCGTAGAGAATTCCGACTGCTGACTTCTGAAAGATAGCCAGATCAGGATCAATCTGGAGAATACCAAGCTTCATAGAATTCGCCGAAGAGGTCACATAATAGCTTCATTCTGAACCAGCCACTACCTCTCTAGTCTAATCATATCTTAAGTTGGCATAAAGGCTTCATAAAACCAAAACAGGGAAAGGATAGGAGGGATTAGGAATCAAAGGAAGGATGGTCAAGAATTAGATAACTCTGCACTTGTAATTGGAATGTATAACCAAGACTCAAGTATTCCAATTGCAAATTTCTTTACCATTAATTTGCCCTCTGGACGTACTGAGGAAGTTAGAGCCTAGGCTCTGATACCAACCTGTAACGCCCCGATCCTGGCGGATACGGGGACGTCACTGCAACGTATATACGTAGGTCAGAACTACCCTCCCGTATATACGCTAAGCATCAGTACAGACAAGAATCAGAGTACGGAAGCAAATGGTGCATTATACATTCCAACACATAAGTACAATTACAAAGTTATCACCAGAAGTGATCCAATTACTGAAGATAAAGGAAATCCTGATAGTCCTGAGCATAATAATAAAGAAGACCGATAATTAAGAATCCCGAATACCAGGCACCAATCACTCTGAAAGGATATCCGTAGAGAATTCCGACTGCTGACTTCTGAAAGATAGCCAGATCAGGATCAATCTGGAGAATACCAAGCTTCATAGAATTCGCCGAAGAGGTCACATAATAGCTTCATTCTGAACCAGCCACTACCTCTCTAGTCTAATCATATCTTAAGTTGGCATAAGGGCTTCATAAAACCAAAACAGGGAAAGGATAGGAGGGATTAGGAATCAAAGGAAGGATGGTCAAGAATTAGATAACTCTGCACTTGTAGTTGGAATGTATAACCAAGACTCGAGTATTCCAGTTGCAAATTTCTTTACCATTAATTTGCCCTCTGGACGTACTGAGGAAGTTAGAGCCTAGGCTCTGATACCAACCTGTAACGCCCCGATCCCACGGATACGGGGACGTCACTGCAACGTATATACGTAGGTCAGAACTACCCTCCCGTATATACGCTAAGCATCAGTACAGACAAGAATCAGAGTACGGAAGCAAGTGGTGCATTATACATTCCAATACATGAGTACAATTACAAAGTTATCACCAGAAGTGATCCAATATTACAATAATATTACATCACTGATATGCGCAAATGCGGGAATACACGGAAATGTACAAGAATAAACAGAAAAGGGTACTCACGAGTTTACAAAGGGAAAACTCGGGAGGCACACAGGGGCCTGGAAGGATGGAGCTCTGGATGATCGGCTGGAGATCCACGCTACCGCTGTGCCGCTCCGATCAGCAACAGGAAGAAGCCACGCTCTAAGCTCCATGACCTGGACGTGAGAATCCAGGGGAGTCAGTGAAACTCCCCAGGCGAGTATGATACAAAAGCCAGGTGGCGAGCCAGGGTGAGCATAAGTGTGTATCAAGTACAGGAGACAGGAGGGTTAGAACACAAATATAGCAGGTAGGAACAGGTGAAACATAATCATCATAAAACTTGGAAATCCGAGGTAAATCCAATCATAAGCAAGACTGACTGTGTACGCTTAGGTCACGGTCCCATGAGACTAGTACATCGAAGGAATAATCCAAACAAGGAAATCCTCATCTATATACCTTTATCTCATACCACCGAAATCCAAGCGTATAGAATCAGAGTTGCAAATCACACGATGGTCAAAACAGGAGTACATAATAAGAATAACAGGAGTCCATAACAGGAGTCCATCACAGGTATAACAGGGATCATAAGAATCATGACAGGAATCTCATTATTATTACTCGTCTGACCCATATATCTAGGTATGTATCCGGGTGTACACCCCGACACACATACATCCATATATAAGCAAGCCGAGGGTTGTTAACGGAAGCAGATGGAGAACTGATATCACTTCTTATAGTAGTTCCCATACACCTGGGACCAGCTTGGAGGCCCTAAGTCCCCCTAACACGCATCTTCTGTGGGCCCTTAGTCCCACTAACACGAATCGTCAATATTTAATTCCATTACTATAAGCAAGGTATCATTCCGGCATCCATCACTTCCTCCCATTCCCCATACAAGTTGTCCTTTTTATGGTTTATTAACATAATTACCAGATTTCGGGAATGAGCAGGATCATAACTGGAATACATAACAAGAATCATAACTGGAATCATAACAGGAGATCAGATACTACATTCCCGTTATCGTGATAATTATATCAGAATCAGGTGCATCATGCTTGGTGTCAAGAGATAGCATGATAAGGTGATGATATTTAACAAGCAACCAAACATGACAAGAGATTGATAATAGTCTGGGTAAGTCATGACATAACAAGAGGGTCTTGCCAAATAATAGCATGCATGGTGGTCAGGTGATAACACACTAGATGCCAGGTGATATACATGTGTTAAATAGAAGCATGCAACTGACAGGTCTGAAGTAATAGCATGGCAAGTGGTAATCAGAGAAGTAGTCCAAAGTTCAACGACCACGAAGGGTCGGCCACGCATGGTATACAATAAAAAAGTAAGCATATCACAGGGCAATACATAAACATGGAAATATGAAGCGAAATACTTATCGACCCGACGAAACAGGGAAACTCAAATGGAGGCGAGAGCAAGAAGAGAAAAGCGAGACCACTCGCCTAAATCACCGAAAAGCCGAAAGGTCCGAAATCCACGAAACTCGGGATGCGCCATAATATATGATATAAATATGTAGAGTGAAGAGGAAAGAGAAAGAGAGGAGGGAAGATGATGTTTGTCAAGAGACAAGTCAAGTAGTACCAATATGTGATGTAAGTCTAGAGGATAAGGTTCCTATTCAAGAAAGAAATCAACCATAACAGACAGCTAAAGTTAGTCGACTAGGTGGAAAGGGTAGTCGACTAATAGAGGGGTTAGTCGACTAACAGTCTGGTATAGTCGACTAAAACTGGGTTCCAGAGAGTTGGGTTCTGGTTTCAGGAGAAGTTAGTCGACTAGGATGGAAAGAGTAGTCGACTAACAATGATTTCAAGTCGACCAACAGACACACTAAGTCGACTAAAACTGTGTAACAGAGAGTTGGGTTTCGGATTCAGGAAAAGTTAGTCGACTAGGGTCAAGGGAGTAGTCGACTAATCGAGGTTTCTAGTCGACTAATAAATAACCTAAGTCGACTAAAACTGTGTTCCAGAAAAGGTTACGTTTCAACTAAGGGTTTCAAGTCGACTAGTCCTTAGGTCAAGTCGACTAATCGACTGGAAACAGCGCACAGAACAGATTTGTGATGGTTTTGTTTGATGTCAACTAATCATGATTTGAAGACCTAAGTATACATGATATGAAAACATAATTATACTAAGAATCAATCAAATCTTGGTGAAGAAGAACACTCACCAAAAAGAGTACAAGGTGATGGAGTGATGGTGGTAGTGATGGAAGTTGATGATGAAGAAGAAGGTGGGATTAGTGGTTTTGTTGTTGTGTTAGTGAGAAGAAGTGGTGGCCGGAATTCGGGGGTCTCTCGCCGGCGTCGTGGTGGCCGGAGGCGCCGGCGGAGGTGGTGGAGGTGAAGGAGATGTTGGAGGTTAGGGTTTTGGTGAAGAGAAGAAAGAGAAAGATGAAGTGAAAATGAATAAAGAAAGGAGAAGGAAAAGTATTTATAGGTTTTAGATTTTGTGAAGGATGTGCAAATAATTAAAAGAGAGGGGGGTTTTTGTAAATAGGGGAGGTGAGGTGTCTCTCCTAGCCACACTTGGCTGGCCATGGAAGAGAGAGAAAAAGAGGGCATTTAATGAGGAAGTTGGTGGAAGTGTGTGGAGTTTATTGGAAATTTGGGAGAAAATGGAATTTTGGGAAATTGGAATTCTTGTGGATTGTGGAGGAAGGAAGGAAAGAAAAAAGGAAAAGAAAATGGAAAAGGGAAATTATTCTCTTGGAAGAGAAAATGAAAAATAATGAAAGTGGCGGATTCCCGGGATTCGGTTGCGGATGCGGAAATCTTTCGGGAAAATACCGGAATCGTCTGAAATTCAAGTATCTCGGAACGACCCGAAATAATTATCAAAAATCAAGAATATTAATCTAAGAATTATAGTGAAATCCGTTTTAAGAAATACTTTACAGTTTTAAAACTAAAAATCCCGGAATCAGCTAGCTACCGACTCCGGTGGAATTTTCATAAATTCAAAAATCCTCAGAAAAGTATTTAGGTAGAAAATATGATTTTAAGAAATAATGTCTAAAGGAACTTTTAGAAATTCTAAACCGTTCGTAAACTAAAAATCCGGGAATCGGTCAGCAGCACTGGCCGACACCGGTTTTGAAGATATTTAATTAAATTCAGGAAAATTTCAGAAAATCATATAAAACCTAAAATATAGGAAAATAATATTTAAAACTGAAATCGGTCAAATCTAATTACCGGAAAGACCAAATCAAGTAATACATTAGGATCGGGTCTTCGGTTCAGACTAGGGCTGACTCCGAGTCCACGAATCCAAATTTAAGACAAAATAATCGTATAAACAATTCATAATACAAAATAAGTACAGAAGGTAAATCGAAAAATACGATCAAAAATCTGAATACGCAACTAAGTACGTATTCCGGGAGCGGGGTGTTACATTCCATCCACCTTACAAAAAATTGCGTCCTCGCAATTTCGGTAGGGGTAAAATGAACACAAAGAGGTCAAGGGTGGAATTTATACCAATTAAGATATGAAGCACTATAGGTAGGGCTCTCAGGTCGACTGAACAATAATCATCCTTCGCACTTCCGGCTGTATAAATCTTTAGAATTCCAGTTGTACTGCATATTTGATAGCCCTCCGAGAATAAGCCAGAATACTGAAGATAAAGGAAATCCTGATAGTCCTGAGCATAACAATAAAGAAGACCGATAATTAAGAATCCCGAATACCAGGCACCAATTACTCTGAAAGAATATCCGTAGAGAATTCCGATTGCTGACTTCTGAAAGATAGCCAGATCAGGATCAATCTGGAGAATACCAAGCTTCATAGAATTCGCCGAAGAGGTCACATAATAGCTTCATTTTGAACCAGCCACTACCTCTCTAGTCTAATCATATCTTAAGTTGGCATAAAGGCTTCATAAAACCAAAACAGGGAAAGGATAGGAGGGATTAGGAATCAAAGGAAGGATGGTCAAGAATTAGATAACTCTGCACTTGTAGTTGGAATGTATAACCAAGACTCAAGTATTCCAATTGCAAATTTCTTTACCATTAATTTGCCCTCTGGACGTACTGAGGAAGTTAGAGCCTAGGCTCTGATACCAACCTGTAACGCCCCGATCCTGGCGGATACGGGGACGTCACTGCAACGTATATACGTAGGTCAGAACTACCCTCCCGTATATACGCTAAGCATCAGTACAGACAAGAATCAGAGTACGGAAGCAAATGGTGCATTATACATTCCAACACATAAGTACAATTACAAAGTTATCACCAGAAGTGATCCAATTACTGAAGATAAAGGAAATCCTGATAGTCCTGAGCATAATAATAAAGAAGACCGATAATTAAGAATCCCGAATACCAGGCACCAATCACTCTGAAAGGATATCCGTAGAGAATTCCGACTGCTGACTTCTGAAAGATAGCCAGATCAGGATCAATCTGGAGAATACCAAGCTTCATAGAATTCGCCGAAGAGGTCACATAATAGCTTCATTCTGAACCAGCCACTACCTCTCTAGTCTAATCATATCTTAAGTTGGCATAAGGGCTTCATAAAACCAAACAGGGAAAGGATAGGAGGGATTAGGAATCAAAGGAAGGATGGTCAAGAATTAGATAACTCTGCACTTGTAGTTGGAATGTATAACCAAGACTCGAGTATTCCAGTTGCAAATTTCTTTACCATTAATTTGCCCTCTGGACGTACTGAGGAAGTTAGAGCCTAGGCTCTGATACCAACCTGTAACGCCCGATCCCACGGATACGGGGACGTCACTGCAACGTATATACGTAGGTCAGAACTACCCTCCCGTATATACGCTAAGCATCAGTACAGACAAGAATCAGAGTACGGAAGCAAGTGGTGCATTATACATTCCAATACATGAGTACAATTACAAAGTTATCACCAGAAGTGATCCAATATTACAATAATATTACATCACTGATATGCGCAAATGCGGGAATACACGGAAATGTACAAGAATAAACAGAAAAGGGTACTCACGAGTTTACAAAGGGAAAACTCGGGAGGCACACAGGGGCCTGGAAGGATGGAGCTCTGGATGATCGGCTGGAGATCCACGCTACCGCTGTGCCACTCCGATCAGCAACAGGAAGAAGCCACGCTCTAAGCTCCATGACCTGGACGTGAGAATCCAGGGGAGTCAGTGAAACTCCCCAGGCGAGTATGATACAAAAGCCAGGTGGCGAGCCAGGGTGAGCATAAGTGTGTATCAAGTACAGGAGACAGGAGGGTTAGAACACAAATATAGCAGGTAGGAACAGGTGAAACATAATCATCATAAAACTTGGAAATCCGAGGTAAATCCAATCATAAGCAAGACTGACTGTGTACGCTTAGGTCACGGTCCCATGAGACTAGTACATCGAAGGAATAATCCAAACAAGGAAACCCTCATCTATATACCTTTATCTCATACCACCGAAATCCAAGCGTATAGAATCAGAGTTGCAAATCACACGATGGTCAAAACAGGAGTACATAATAAGAATAACAGGAGTCCATAACAGGAGTCCATCACAGGTATAACAGGGATCATAAGAATCATGACAGGAATCTCATTATTATTACTCGTCTGACCCATATATCTAGGTATGTATCCGGGTGTACACCCCGACACACATACATCCATATATAAGCAAGCCGAGGGTTGTTAACAGAAGCAGATGGAGAACTGATATCACTTCTTATAGTAGTTCCCATACACCTGGGACCAGCTTGGAGGCCCTAAGTCCCCCTAACACGCATCTTCTGTGGGCCCTTAGTCCCACTAACACGAATCGTCAATATTTAATTCCATTACTATAAGCAAGGTATCATTCCGGCATCCATCACTTCCTCCCATTCCCCATACAAGTTGTCCTTTTTATGGTTTATTAACATAATTACCAGATTTCGGGAATGAGCAGGATCATAACTGGAATACATAACAAGAATCATAACTGGAATCATAACAGGAGATCAGATACTACATTCCCGTTATCGTGATAATTATATCAGAATCAGGTGCATCATGCTTGGTGTCAAGAGATAGCATGATAAGGTGATGATATTTAACAAGCAACCAAACATGACAAGAGATTGATAATAGTCTGGGTAAGTCATGACATAACAAGAGGGTCTTGCCAAATAATAGCATGCATGGTGGTCAGGTGATAACACACTAGATGCCAGGTGATATACATGTGTTAAATAGAAGCATGCAACTGACAGGTCTGAAGTAATAGCATGGCAAGTGGTAATCAGAGAAGTAGTCCAAAGTTCAACGACCACGAAGGGTCGGCCACGCATGGTATACAATAAAAAAGTAAGCATATCACAGGGCAATACATAAACATGGAAATATGAAGCGAAATACTTATCGACCCGACGAAACAGGGAAACTCAAATGGAGGCGAGAGCAAGAAGAGAAAAGCGAGACCACTCGCCTAAATCACCGAAAAGCCGAAAGGTCCGAAATCCACGGAACTCGGGATGCGCCATAATATATGATATAAATATGTAGAGTGAAGAGGAAAGAGAAAGAGAGGAGGAAGATGATGTTTGTCAAGAGACAAGTCAAGTAGTACCAATATGTGATGTAAGTCTAGAGATAAGGTTCCTATTCAAGAAAGAAATCAACCATAACAGACAGCTAAAGTTAGTCGACTAGGTGGAAAGGGTAGTCGACTAATAGAGGGGTTAGTCGACTAACAGTCTGGTATAGTCGACTAAAACTGGGTTCCAGAGAGTTGGGTTCTGGTTTCAGGAGAAGTTAGTCGACTAGGATGGAAAGAGTAGTCGACTAACAATGATTTCAAGTCGACCAACAGACACTCTAAGTCGACTAAAACTGTGTAACAGAGAGTTGGGTTTCGGATTCAGGAAAAGTTAGTCGACTAGGGTCAAGGGAGTAGTCGACTAATCGAGGTTTCTAGTCGACTAATAAATAACCTAAGTCGACTAAAACTGTGTTCCAGAAAAGGTTACGTTTCAACTAAGGGTTTCAAGTCGACTAGTCCTTAGGTCAAGTCGACTAATCGACTGGAAACAGCGCACAGAACAGATTTGTGATGGTTTTGTTTGATGTCAACTAATCATGATTTGAAGACCTAAGTATACATGATATGAAAACATAATTATACTAAGAATCAATCAAATCTTGGTGAAGAAGAACACTCACCAAAAAGAGTACAAGGTGATGGAGTGATGGTGGTAGTGATGGAAGTTGATGATGAAGAAGAAGGTGGGATTAGTGGTTTTGTTGTTGGTGTTAGTGAGAAGAAGTGGTGGCCGGAATTCGGGGGTCTCTCGCCGGCGTCGTGGTGGCCGGAGGCGCCGGCGGAGGTGGTGGAGGTGAAGGAGATGTTGGAGGTTAGGGTTTTGGTGAAGAGAAGAAAGAGAAAGATGAAGTGAAAATGAATAAAGAAAGGAGAAGGAAAAGTATTTATAGGTTTTAGATTTTGTGAAGGAGGTGCAAATAATTAAAAGAGAGGGGGGTTTTTGTAAATAGGGGAGGTGAGGTGTCTCTCCTAGCCACACTTGGCTGGCCATGGAAGAGAGAGAAAAAGAGGGCATTTAATGAGGAAGTTGGTGGAAGTGTGTGGAGTTTATTGGAAATTTGGGAGAAAATGGAATTTTGGGAAATTGGAATTCTTGTGGATTGTGGAGGAAGGAAGGAAAGAAAAAAGGAAAAGAAAATGGAAAAGGGAAATTATTCTCTTGGAAGAGAAAATGAAAAATAATGAAAGTGGCGGATTCCCGGGATTCGGTTGCGGATGCGGAAATCTTTCGGGAAAATACCGGAATCGTCCGAAATTCAAGTATCTCGGAACGACCCGAAATAATTATCAAAAATCAAGAATATTAATCTAAGAATTATAGTGAAATCTGTTTTAAGAAATACTTTACAGTTTTAAAACTAAAAATCCCGGAATCAGCTAGCTACCGACTCCGGTGGAATTTTCATAAATTCAAAAAATCCTCAGAAAAGTATTTAGGTAGAAAATATGATTTTAAGAAATAATGTCTAAAGGAACTTTTAGAAATTCTAAACCGTTCGTAAACTAAAAATCCGGTAATCGGTCAGCAGCACTGGCCGACACCGGTTTTGAAGATATTTAATTAAATTCAGGAAAATTCCAGAAAATCATATAAAATCTAAAATATAGGAAAATAATATTTAAAACTGAAATCGATCAAATCTAATTACCGGAAAGACCAAATCAAGTAATACATTAGGATCGGGTCTTCGGTTCAGACTAGGGCTGACTCCGAGTCCACGAATCCAAATTTAAGACAAAACAATCGTATAAACAATTCATAATACAAAATAAGTACAGAAGGTAAATCGAAAAATACGATCAAAATCTGAATACGCAACTAAGTACGTATTCCGGGAGCGGGGTGTTACAGAAACACATGTGAGCCGTGTCAACTTCTTCGTCGGATTCACTCTCTGAATCTCATGTAGCCTTTAAAACCTTCTTCTTGTAGGGCTTCTTGGATGTGGAGGGTTTGCTCTTATTTTCTAGACATTCCGCAACGCTATGCCCCGGCTTCCGGCACTTGAAACAAATGATCTTCTTTTCTTCCTTTCCTTGCCATCTTCTTCTATTTGAAATTTTGCTTTGTTGTGCATTCTCCGAACATTCTTCACAAAAAGAGAGAGATCTTCATCATCCTCTTCTTCATCATCTTCGTCGGAGAAGGTGGAAGAGGTTTTGAAAGCGATTGCTTTCTTCTTTAGAGGAACCATCTCTTCTCTAGCCTTTTTTTCCATCTCATGGGTCTTAAGATTCCCTATAAGACCAATGAACTCCATTTCCTCTTTGTCGTTGAGCTCCTTCAAGGTTGTAGCTTTGACTTCCCAAGATGGTGGGAGTGAACGAATGATCTTCCTCACCTTTTGATCGTTGTCAATGTTGTCACCTAAGGAAGCAAGACCGTTAGTTATTTTTGTAAATTTTGTAACCATATCATCAATGGACTCATTTTCATGCATAGTGAAGTTTTCGTATTGGGAACGTAAGAGATCAATTTTAGTCCTCTTAACTTGTGATGTTCCTTCATGAGTAACTAAAAGGTGAGTCCAAATCTCATATGCGGATTTGCAGTGTATGACTCTAGCAATGTCATCATCATTAAGAGCTTGAAGTAAGGCATAGTGTGCCCTAGCATTTGCATCAAACTCTTTCGTAGCAATATCGGACCAAGTGTCCTCATCGCCAAGGGGTGCACTAAAGGGTTTAGTCATTTCTTTTGTAACCCGGCTTCCTAAGGATTGTAAAAACACGGTCATCTTAAACTTCAATATGGGAAAGTTAAGGCCATCAAACTTTGGTGGGGTCTTAATACCTTCGGCCATCTTTACTAATGTGAATGAGGATGAAATATGGAAAAGATGATTAGCAATTAAGGATCTCTCTAAGGTTGTTAAGCCAAGAAACTAGAGACCAAAGCTCTGATACCAATTGAAAAACACCTAAAGGGGGGGTGAATAGGTGTTATGCTAATCAAATGCACTTTTAAAACTAGTTGAGATGAAAATGCAAGCGATCACTCAAAACAAGAAATTGAAGCCGAATTCCCGGTGAAGGGCTCTAGAACTTCTCCTCTTTGATTCCTCTAGATGATGAGTTGAGGTGCTTAATTGCTTCCTTGTTGATATGAGTATAGACCAAAAATGCAAGAAGATGAAATAATGCAATAAAATAAGACAAATAGTATCACAAGTAAGAATGTAAAGTAACAAAGAGCAAGAAGAAATCAATCGCAAATATAAGAGAATTTGTTTTGAGGTTCGAGCTGCTCTACGTCCCCGCCTTCACCACTATGAAGGATTTTCACTATATCCACAAAAGGAACTTCCACAAAGGAACCTTACACCCAAGGAATTACAACTTGGTCTACTCAAGACCGGAGTACTCAACTCCAACAATACTATCCTCCACACAAGAGGAATCACAACTCAATGAAATATAAGTCACTTGGTAATCTAGGAAGACCATAAACACTCTCTTACAACTTATTATAGAGTGGAATATGATTTTAGGCTCAAGAAGCTAAGTGAGAGAAAAATTTCAGTAGCAATGATTTAGAAGACTTAAAAACTAACTGAAAAACTTTGCAAGAGAAAGAACTTTGAAAATGAAAAGCTATAACACTTCTCTCTTTGAAAACACTTGAAACTTGGATATTTTTCCTTGTTCAAAACAAAAACCCATGCCCTCTATTTATAGGCAAAGGATGAATAGCATCCAAGAGTGATACCAGGTCATTAGGGGTGAGTTTAGCCCCTTGGAAACAAAAAATAGCCGTTGGAACCCATAAAAATAAAATAGATCCAAATAGAGCCGTTGTGCCAACATGAACGTCTGCCGGTCGACCGACACGTCACTTGGAAAATAGCCGTTGGCTCCGGTCAATCGCCCGGTCGACCGCAGGTCATTTTAAAAGAAAATTTTGAACTGCCGGTCGACCGGCACAAACAGAGAGTAAGGCACTTATAGTCGGTCGACCACAGGAGTTGACGGTCGACCGATGCGGTCGACCGACCGGTCGACCGACAAACGTACACATACGTGCACGCCCACGGCCAAAAGGCCCGGTCGACTGACCGGTCGACCGTTTTGGCCTGAAACAGATATGGTCGATCGGCCGGTCGACCGTTATGGCCTGAAATAGTTTTTAAACAGATTTTTGAACTTTAAAATATTTTTAAAAATATTTTGTATTGATTTGAGGGTAATGTAGCATAGTATAGAAGATAAAATACATGTTCTAAACTTGATATAAAAATTTAAAAAATTATGAAACATGTATTAATACCAAACATGCAACAAAACAAATACTGCATTTTTAAAAAGTGTATTTTTGTGTGTGTAATTTCTTGAGCACTTCTATCATATTCTTACTCTTTAACATACTAAAATCTTACAAGGGTCTAGGTGACTACAAGATTTTCAATCGGGCTTCTCCATTTGTATTGTTTGAGTGTACAGAGTTTTGATTTTGTATTTGAGTCTCCTTGAGTTCACAACATCTTCCTTTAGAGAAAGAAACCTCTTGAATCCTTAGAACCCTGAAATAATCTTAAACACTTAAACTTGATTAGTACAAATAACTATATATGTTTTGTTATCATCAAAACCATAAAACCGGGTGATTGTAACCTTGGGCCAACAGTTTCTATATACAAATTACTAATTAACATTATTTCTTGTGATAATTAGGAGGGCTGATCAATATTCAAATTTTCAGCCCCCTATAGCCCAGAACTTGACCTTATAAGAGCCGAACTGGGCCCAAATAGGGTAAAAATATAGTTTTCAAGAGGTTGGAGTAGTATTACATAGTTCAATGTAAAAATACTAGTAATTATCTTATTTCTTGTGTTAATTGAGAAGTTTGACCAATAGTCAAACTGTCAGCCCCAATTGGCATGAGTTAGGCCTCATAAGATCGAATTGGGACCAAACTGGAAGAAAACGTGAGTTTTAAGAGACGGGAACAGTATTACATAGTTTTATGATAATTATTACTAATTAACTTATTTCCAGTCTTAATTGAGAAGTTTGACCAAAAGTCAAATTTTCTGGCCCGATTGGCCTAAGTTAGGCCTTATGAGAGCAGAATAGGCCCCAAACAATTAGAAAACATAGTTTTTCAAGATGCGATAGTAGTATTACATAGTTTTTATGTATAAATACTACAATTAACCTTATTTTTTTGTTAATCAGGAAGTTTGACTAATAGTTAAATTTTCAGTCCTGGCTGTCCTGAACAAGTCCTTATAAGAGTCGAATTGGGCCCAAATAAGAAGAAAACGTGATTTCCAAGAGCCAGAAATAGTATTGCATAGTTTCTATATACAAATACTGCTAATTAACATTATTTCTTGTGTTAATTAGGAAGGCTGACCAATAGTCAAAGTTTCAGTCCTCGATAGCCCTGAACTGGGCCTTATAAGAGCCGAAATTGGGCCTAAACGGGGAGATAACATGGTTTTTAAGATCATAGAGTAGTATTACATAGTTTTTATGCACAAATACAACTAATTAACCTTATTTCTTGTGTAATTGGGAACTTTGACTAATAATCAAGTTGTCAGCCTCATTGGCATAAACTAGGCCTCATTGGAGCCGAGTTGACACAAAAAGGGCGAAAACCTGAGTTTCAAGAGACGAGAGTAGTATTACATAGTTTATATATATAATTACTACTAATTAGCCTTATTTCTAATATTAATTGAGAAGTTTGACCAGAAATCAAACTTTCAAGTCCGATTGGCCTGAGCGAGGCCTTATAAGGGATGAATAGGGTTCAAATGGTTAGAAAATGTGATTTTCAAGGGCCGGGAGTTGTATTATATAGTTTCTATGTACAAATACTACTAATTAATCTTATTTCTTTTGTTAATTGGGAAGTGACCAATAATCAGCTTTCAATACCGATTGGCCTGAATAAAGGACTTATAAGAGCTGAATAGGACCAAAACGAAGAGAAAACAAGCTTTCCAAGATCCGCGAGGAGTATTACATAGTTTCTATATTCAATTACTACAATTTAACCTTATTTCTAGTCTTAATTGGGAAGTTTGACTAAAACTCAAACTTTCAGGCCTGATTGGCCTAAATTGGGCCTTTTGAGAGACAAATAGGGCCCAAACGGTGAGAAAACGTGATTTTCAAGAGCCAGGAGTAGTGTTACATAGTTTCTATGTATAAATACTACTATTAAACCTTAGTTCTTATGTTAATTGAAAGTTTTGACCAATAGTCATACTTTCAGCCCCGATTGGTTTGTTAGGCCTTATATGAGCTGAATAGGGCAAAAATAAGGAGAAAACATGGTTTTCAAAAGCAAAGAGTAGTATGACATAGTTTCTATATACAATTATTACTCATTAACTTTACTTCGAGTTTTACCAAAAGTCAATTTTTCAGCTCCGATTAGTGTGAATTATGCTTTATAAGAGCAAAATATAGCCCAAACAGAGAGAAAATGTGATTTTCAAGAGCCATGAGTAAAAGTAGATAGTTTCTATGTAAAATTACAACAAATTAACCTTATTTCAAATCTTAATTAGGAAGTTTGACCAAAATTTAAATTTTTAGCCTCGATTAGCCTGAATTAGGACTTACAACAGCCGAATAGGGCCATAAAGGGGTGAAAACATAGTTTTTCAGAGCTGGGAGTCGTATTACATAGTTTCTATAGACAAATACTATTTATTAACCTTATTTCTAGTCTTAATTGGAAAGTTTGACCAAAAGTCAAACTTTCAGCCCGATTGGCCGGAACTAGGCATTATAGGAGCTAAATTGGGCTAAACAGAGAGAAAACCTGAGTCTCAAGAGCCAGGAGTAGTATTACATAGTTTCTTTAAACAATTACGACTAATTAACCTTATTTCTTTTGTTAATTAAGAAGTTTGACTAATAGTCAAACTATCAGCCCCTATTTGGCATTAACAGGGAGAAAACACGAGTTTCGAGAGACGGGAGTAGTATTACATAGTTTCTATGTAAAATTACTACTAATTAACCTTATTTCTAGTCTTAACTGAGAAATTTGACCAAAAGCCAAACTTTCAGGCCCTATTGGCCGCCAGGCCTTATGAGAGCCCAATAGGACCCAAACAGTTAGAAAACGTGATTTTCATGAGTCGGGAATAGTATTACATAGTTTATATGTACAAATACTACTAACTAACCTTATTTTTTGTGCTAAGTGAGAAGTTTGATAATAATCAAACTTTCAGCCCCGATGAGCCTGAACAAGGACTTATGAGAGCCGAATAGGACAAAACGAGGAGAAAATATAGTTTTCAAGAGCCGGGAGCAGTGTTACATTGTTTTCTTGTACAATTACTACAAATTAAACTTATTTCAAGTTTTAATTAGGAAGTTTAACAAAAGTAAAATTTTCAGCCGCGATTAGCCGCAACTAGGACTTATAAAAGCTGAATTAGGGTCAAAACAAGGAGAAAACATGTTTTTCAAGAGCGAGAGTAGAATTACATAGTTTCTATGTACAACTAAACTAATTAACCATATTTTAAGTTTTAATTAGGAATTTTGACCAATAGTCAAACTTTCAGCCCCGATTGGCTTGAACTAGGCTTTATAGAAGAGCTGAATTGGCCAAACGGGGAGAAAACATGGTTTTCAAGAGCTAGGCATAGTATTACATAGATTCTATGAACAAATAATACTAATTAACCATATTTCTTTGATTAATTAAGAAGTTTGACCAAACTTCAAACTTTCAGCCCGATTGGTCTGAATTAGGCCTTATAAGAGCCAAATAAGGCCCAAACAGTAAGAAAATGAGGTTTTCAAGAGCCGGGAATAGTATTACATTATTTTGTGTATGAATATTACTGATTAACTTTATTTCTTCTGTTAATTGGGAAGTTGGATAATAGTCAAACTATCAGCCCCATTTGCCTTGAATTAGGCCTTATAAGAGCCAAATTGGACCCAAATAGGGAGAAAACTTGAGCTTCAAGAGCCGAGAGTAGTATTACATAGTTTTTACATACAAATATACTAATTAACCTTATTTATAATCTTAATTGAGAAGTTTAACTAAAAGTCAAACTTTCAGCCCCAGCTGGCCTGACTAGGTCTTATAAGGCCGAATTGGGGCCAAAGGGCGAGAAAATGTGATTTTCACGAGCCAGTAGTAGAATAACATAGTTTCTATGTATAATTATAAATAATTAATCATATTTAAAGTTTTAGTTGGGAAGTATAACCAAGAGTCAAACGTCCGCCCTGATTGGCTTGAACTAGACCAATTACTTGCCGAATTGTGCCCAAACAGGGTGAAAATACTGTTGGCCCAAAGGCCTATCACCCTAGTTTTGATGATGATCAACTCATGAAGTTATGTTTACTAATGATCTTGTGTTTAATTAGTGACAGATTCATTATCAAGATCTTAGTAGGTGTGGAGCTTCAACAAAGGATTTAAAGACAAGTTGGAAGCTAGCACCGGTTGATTCACGAGCCTATGCATCAAGAACACATCTAGAGATGAGCTCGGTGGATTGCATTTGGACCAAGTCAAGAAGATGAGAAGCCTTCAAGTGAAGACTTCAAGAGGATGAAGACTTGTGTCTAGGTATAAGATTTTTATTTGTTTTAGTTAAAATGTAAAGGATAGAATAGATTAGTGGATTGCTCAAGTCATATCACACACACACTCTTGAGATTTAATTGTCTTTTCATAAAAGAATTTTTAGTTAGAAAAGACTCTTTCTTTTTGGTAAAAAGATTTTTCATTGGATAAAATACATGTCTTGGTTTTTGATGTTACCTATATACATATCTTTCAAAACCAAGTTTAGAGCCTTATGTCAAAAACTAGATATTCATCTTATTTGTGTAGTGGATCATATCCATACACACTATGCTTTAAAAGTATATCTTGTTTTTGTATTTGATGAGATTTTCCTTATGACAAAATATCTACTTTGGGTTTTGGTAATTTCTTATATACATATCCTTTAACCAAAACAAGTTTAGTGCTTTATGTCAAAAAACTAGATATTTCATCTTGATTGTGTGGTGGATCATATCCATACACACTTTGCTTTATAAGTTCAAAATATCTTGTTTTTGTATTTTGTGAAGTTATGGAAAAACAAGTTTTAGAAAAACATATTTTAGAAAAACAGTTTTTATTTTGATTGAAACTATTTTTCTGGATTTACTGTGAATTTCTGGGATTTTATTAAGTTAAAAGACCAATCCTTAATCCCATTTTTCTGGTTCTGGCAGTTCTGATTTTTCAGAACTGACAGTGGCCGGTCGACCGGGTCGGTCGACCGGACGTGCACAGCGTGCACGCCAGTGTGCACTGGAGGATCGGCCGACCGGGCCGGTCGACCGCTCCAGAGAGCTTGCTCTCGGGAAACTTCGGTCGACCGCACCGGTCGACTGACAGAGAAGGAATTCTCTGCTCCAAGTGCTCGGTCGACCGAGCCGGTCGACCGGAGGCTGCAACGGTCGGATTTTGACCGTTGCCGGTCGACCGGACCGGTCGACCGGTAGCACTGATAGAGCCCCAACGGCTCTATTTTCTGACAGCCTATAAAAGGGGGTCTTGTCAACTGTTTTTAGTAGAAGATTTTGGAGACCTTTGAGCTAGTTTTTCCAACTGATTTCAGAAGTTCTCTCCACATAATTGAGTGCAAATACTTCCCATCTTAAAGGGAGTTTTTATCAAGAGAGTGTTTTAGTGATTCTTTGAGATTTTCACCATAGTCTTTCCTTGCTTTTCTCACACCACACTTGAGCTATCCATTGCTAGATATTCCTATAGGTGTGTTGTAGTGAGAGTGCTCTTTAGGTGATCAAGTGTTGTGATCATCAAAGAGATTTTTCTTTGTTCTTTGAGGATACGGGCAAGTGTGCTCGTTGGTGGTTGAGTTCGGTTGTGAACTCTTTGGTTTGAGGTGCGGCCTCGGCGAGTCGGTGGACTTGCGTGTGTACGGGACTTGGGAGTCCGAGAGCTTGTAGGTGTTGCGGCACCGGGGAGAGATCCATTGGGATCTTGCATAGTGGAAATCCTTCGTGTGTCGAAGGCGGGGATGTAGAGCAAGTGTGCTCGAACCTCGAAACAAACCCTTTGTGTTTGCGATTGCTCACTCTATCTCTCTCTCTCTCTCTCTCTCTCTCTCTTTGTCTCTTTTATATCTTGCATTCAATTATTGTCTATCTTTATATGCTTGATATACCCTTGTGCTTAATTGTTATATAATTGCTTGGGATTGATTGTCTAACACTTGTATTCAACCAAGAGGGCCAACGCGGCACCTCAACCCATTCAAGGGGAATCTAGAGGAGCTTGTCCAGAGCCTCGAAAGGGGAATTCGGCAACACTCTTGAGTTATACATAAGTGTTTAATTAAAAGAAATTTTAATTTGGTCAACTTAGTTTTAATTCCGCATTATTTGTTCATAAGTGACCATTAGATTGCCATCACCTATTCACCCCCCCTCTAGGTGATCTTACAATTGGTATCAGAGCCAAGTGCTCTTGATATTGGGTCTAACAACCTAGAGTTAAAGATCCTCCTTTAGGCTAATCACAATATTTTGTACACACACCATGGACTTCATGTCACCACCCACCTTTGACATCCTTAACATCCAAATTTGGAAGGTTAAGATGTCTTTGTTCCTCAAAGGACTTGGCCTTAGTGTATATCTTGCCACAACTAATAAAGAATATTGCTTAAATGGTAAGTACATTGAGGCTAATGCAAAAGCCCTTCATGCTCTTAAATGTACCCTAAATGATGATTATTTATCTAGGGTTTCTAACATTGAATCGGCTTTTGTAGCTTGGAACATCATCACCTCCCTTGGCGAAAAGGATCTATATTATGCCGGGAGCGATTCGGATGTTGGAAGCGACACCTCCAACAAGTGCTACATGGTCCAAGGGGATAACCCCCTTGAGGTAACTTCCGAATCCGAGGATGAGGATGCTACTATGTCATATGATGAGCTAAATTCATTTTGCCAATTATTGCTTGAGAGATATGACATAATTAAGAAGGAAAATAAAAATTTGAAAAAGGATATTGCTTGCATGCATGTAGAACATGACTCTTTTAGAAATAAACTTGCATGTTTAGAAAAAGAAAATAAAGTTTTGAAAAATGAGAATGTTTCCTTATTTTCAAAATTAAATGATTTATGTGAAGGGAACACTATTTTGAAGGATAAGATTGATTTGGTGGAAAAACAAAAGGAAATCGTTTTTCAAGAAAATAAATCTTTAAAAAGAAAATTTGTTGAAAAAGAAAAGGATAATGTTTTTCAAAAGGAAAAGAAAAATGATTCTTTATCTCACCATGCTTTACATGCCACAACTAATGAGATTAAGAATTTGAAAAATAAGATAGAAAATTTGAGCTCTAATTTGAGCACATGTGCATTCAATCATTCTAAGTTGGAATCTTTGTTTCAAAAGAAACAAGTTCCCCATGCTCATGCACATACACATCATGCTTATGCTTATGTTGCACATCATGATCACAATCACACTCATAAGCATCATGATAGGGTGTACACTTGTACACATTGTGGTCGCAAAGGCCATTTAGCAAAATATTGTTTTGATAAGAAGCATAACTTATATTTTGCTATGTCTAAAGGATTTTGGGTTCCTTATAATAAAGCTAACCCCAAAGGACCCAAGAAAATATGGGTACCAAAACCCCCACCTTTTGCTTGTGATGTAGGTGAGGGCTCTCACAAAACGTGAGAGGGATGGTACCTTGGTAGTGGATGCACTTGGACATGATGGACATACTTTTGGGTTGCATCGCTATCAAGGAGCTTTGGTGGGTCAACCACCATGCTAGGAGCTTTGGAGTTGGTAACAATTTCTAAACTCCTATCTCATTTATGTACATGCTTGTTCATTCATATTATTCATAGCATGTTCATGTTTTAAGATTTTATGTGCTTCTTGTGGCATTTACATGCTTAAATGTAGAATGTGTCAAAACTTGTATTTATACATATATGAATAGTGAACTACAATTGACTTATATATATATTTGAACTTCATGCTCATTTGTGTCCACTATATGCATGTGTATAGGCTAGTTTTGATGATTCCGTCATTTATACATGTTATGCCTATCTTTGATCTTACTTCATGTATATGTGTGTTTAATTCAAATCTAATAAATATACATGTATACCCTTGAGTCATTTGCCTTCATGCAATATATATTGGACTCTTTTCATATTTGGGATATGTATGCATATTGTTAGAATTGGATAAATCATACATATACCATGAAGATTAGTATTTTAAATAAATAATAAAAAATTTGATGATTTTTCATGTTTTTGATTTGTATTAAAGATTAAAACATGTGTAAAACAAAATGTGATTTATGATCTTTTTGAGCATGAATGACTACTTTCATAAAAATACTATTTACATGATCCTTTGAACACTCATCTTTATGATACAAAATATTTTGAGCTTTATAGACCATGAGTGATTAAATCTTTGTGTATTTAGTATTGCTTTATGAAAAATATATGATTTGTTTTAAGATGAAAAATAAGATTTTCATGAGATTCATGCTTCACTTTCTATTTTCATGAAAATACCATTTACATAACCTTTGAACACTCATCTTTTATGATAAAAGATAATTTTTGAGCTTTATGGACTATGAGTGCTTAAACTTGTATGTATTTAGTATAATTCATGAATAACATATGATTTCATGCTTGTGAAGGATCTTTAACTAGTTTTTCAAAAATTATTTATAACTATTATTTATTCTTCAAATTTGGTAGTGCTTAGACATAACTATTTTTAAAACCTACCAATTTTGGTTATGAGTATATACATGACTTACAATGTTAATTTTACAATTGGTATATTACTTACATTTTGGTTCCTATATATGTATGCCCTAATTTTCAAAATGGTCTTATCTATTCACATACATATATATGATTTTCATGTGCTTGCTTTACAATTGATTTACATTCTTAAAAGCACAAAAAGTTTATGCTAAGTTAAGTTAACACCTTATATTAACTATGCATAAGCTTATGAAAAATAAAAGATTTTATTTTAGATCTTTCATTTGGTATCAATATGCTTCAACTTCAAATTTGTTATATGATTACAATTGATATCAATATGTTTGAAACATTAAAAGATTTTGCAATGATAACTTGATATCACACATTTTCAAGTGCTATTTTCTATTGGTATCAAAATTACAAATTATGATTGGTTCAAAATTTGTTTTATTGGGAAAAGTTCAAAATTTTGTTTTGATAAAAAAAAAAAAATTAAAATGTTTTGTTTTGTATTTCCTGTATGCAAGGAGAGCTTAACATCTCTCTTACATATAGATTCATGTTGAGTATATTATAAATTGAGGAGCTTAACATCTCTTCTTTATATGATATACGTGTGTAGGGGGAGCTTCACATCTCCTTCTATGCATTACATAGTTGTGTTGTGTGAATTAGGGCTTCACATCCCTCTTTCATGCAATGCACATTGTAGGGAAGCTAACTTAACGTCTTCCTCTTCATGAATGTATATCGCATATAAATCTTTATTGGTTGATTTGTATTTACCCCTTCTTGATTCTTTTGTTTTTGACAAAAAGGGGGAGAAAAATTTGTTTTGATTTGCTTTTACTTTGAACCCTTTGTTGATGATTGACAAAAAGGGGGAGAAGTATTTGTGATGTATTTGTGATATATGCATGATTTCCTTACTTAAGGGGGAGAAGTATTTGTCTTCCTTACTTAAGGTTGTATAAGATTTGTATTTATGCATATATATGTTGTCTTGCAATTAGGAGCAAAAGATTTGACTTAAGATTTGATTTTTGTTATGATTGCATCTCCTACATTGCATACATGTCATGTGCTTTTATTGCCACATCTATTATTTATTTGGTATGCATGAGTTAAGGGGGAGCTTCTTTGAAGCTTTACTTTAATCCATGCATATATAACTTCATGAGTTTTGTCATCATCAAAAAGGGGGAGATTGTTGGCCCAAAGGCCTATCACCCTAGTTTTGATGATGATCAACTCATGAAGTTATGTTTACTAATGATCTTGTGTTTAATTAGTGACAGATTCATTATCAAGATCTTAGTAGGTGTGGAGCTTCAACAAAGGATTTAAAGACAAGTTGGAAGCTAGCACCGGTTGATTCACGAGCCTATGCATCAAGAACACATCTAGAGATGAGCTCGGTGGATTGCATTTGGACCAAGTCAAGAAGATGAGAAGCCTTCAAGTGAAGACTTCAAGAGGATGAAGACTTGTGTCTAGGTATAAGATTTTTATTTGTTTTAGTTAAAATGTAAAGGATAGAATAGATTGGTGGATTGCTCAAGTCATATCACACACACACTCTTGAGATTTAATTGTCTTTTCATAAAAGAATTTTTAGTTAGAAAAGACTCTTTCTTTTTGGTAAAAAGATTTTTCATTGGACAAAATACATGTCTTGGTTTTTGATGTTACCTATATACATATCTTTCAAAACCAAGTTTAGAGCCTTATGTCAAAAACTAGATATTCATCTTATTTGTGTAGTGGATCATATCCATACACACTATGCTTTAAAAGTATATCTTGTTTTTATATTTGATGAGATTTTCCTTATGACAAAATATCTACTTTGGGTTTTGGTAATTTCTTATATACATATCCTTTAACCAAAACAAGTTTAGTGCTTTATGTCAAAAAACTAGATATTTCATCTTGATTGTGTGGTGGATCATATCCATACACACTTTGCTTTATAAGTTCAAAATATCTTGTTTTTGTATTTTGTGAAGTTATGGAAAAACAAGTTTTAGAAAAACATATTTTTAGAAAAACAGTTTTTATTTTGATTGAAACTATTTTTCTGGATTTACTGTGAATTTCTGGGATTTTTATTAAGTTAAAAGACCAATCCTTAATCCCATTTTTCTGGTTCTGGCAGTTCTGATTTTTCAGAACTGACAGTGGCCGATCGACCGGGTCGGTCGACCGGACGTGCACAGCGTGCACGCCAGTGTGCACTGGAGGATCGGCCGACCGGGCCGGTCGACCGCTCCAGAGAGCTTGCTCTCGGGAAACTTCGGTCGACCGCACCGGTCGACCGACAGAGAAGGAATTCTCTGCTCCAAGTGCTCGGTCGACCGAGCCGGTCGACCGGAGGCTGCAACGGTCGGATTTTGACCGTTGCCGGTCGACCGGACCGGTCGACCGGTAGCACTGACAGAGCCCCAACGGCTCTATTTTCTGACAGCCTATAAAAGGGGGTCTTGTCAACTGTTTTTAGTAGAAGATTTTGGAGACCTTTGAGCTAGTTTTTCCAACTGATTTCAGAAGTTCTCTCCACATAATTGAGTGCAAATACTTCCCATCTTAAAGGGAGTTTTTATCAAGAGAGTGTTTTAGTGATTCTTTGAGATTTTCACCATAGTCTTTCCTTACTTTTCTCACACCACACTTGAGCTATCCATTGCTAGATATTTCTATAGGTGTGTTGTAGTGAGAGTGCTCTTTAGGTGATCAAGTGTTGTGATCATCAAAGAGATTTTTCTTTGTTCTTTGAGGATACGGGCAAGTGTGCTCGTTGGTGGTTGAGTTCGGTTGTGAACTCTTTGGTTTGAGGTGCGGCCTCGGCGAGTCGGTGGACTTGCGTGTGTAAGGGACTTGGGAGTCCGAGAGCTTGTAGGTGTTGCGGCACCGGGGAGAGATCCATTGGGATCTTGCATAGTGGAAATCCTTCGTGTGTCGAAGGCGGGGATGTAGAGCAAGTGTGCTCGAACCTCGAAACAAACCCTTTGTGTTTGCGATTGCTCACTCTATCTCTCTCTCTCTCTCTCTCTCTTTGTCTCTTTTATATCTTGCATTCAATTATTGTCCATCTTTATATGCTTGATATACCCTTGTGCTTAATTGTTATATAATTGCTTGGGATTGATTGTCTAACACTTGTATTCAACCAAGAGGGCCAACGCGGCACCTCAACCCATTCAAGGGGAATCTAGAGGAGCTTGTCCAGAGCCTCGAAAGGGGAATTCGGCAACACTCTTGAGTTATACATAAGTGTTTAATTAAAAGAAATTTTAATTTGGTCAACTTAGTTTTAATTCCGCATTATTTGTTCATAAGTGACCATTAGATTAGCCATCACCTATTCACCCCCCCTCTAGGTGATCTTACAAATACGAGTTTCAAGAGCCGAGGTAGTATTACACAGTTTCTATGTATAAGTACTACTAATTAACCTTATTTCTAGTAATATTTGGGAAGTTTAACTAAAAGTCAAAGTTTCAACTCCGATTGGCTTGAACTAGGCTTATTAAGGGTCGCATTAGACCTAAACAGTGAGAAACATGATTTTCAAGAGACGAGAATATTAATTACATAGTTTTTATGAACAAGTAATACTAATTAATCTTATTTCTTAGGTTAATTGGGAAGTTTGACCAATACACAAACTTTCAGCCCTGATTGCCTAAATTAGGCCTAATAAGAGCCGAATTGGACCCAGACAGAGTGAAAATGTGAGTTTCAAGAGCCGAGAGTAGTATCACATAGTATCTAAATGCAATTACTACTAATTAACCTTATTTATAGTCTTAATTAGGAAATTTGACCAAAAGTCCAACTTCAGCTCCGATTGGCCTAAACTAGGCCTTATAAGAGCGAATAGGGCCCAAACGATGAGAAAATGTGGTTTTCAAGAGCTGGAGCAGTATTTCATAGTTTCTATGTACAAATACCACTAGTTAACCTTATTTATTGTGTTAATTGTGAAGTTTGACCAATAGTCATAGTTTCAGTCATGATTGGTCCGAACTAGGCCTTATATAGAACATGATTTTCAAAAGTCGAGAGTAGTATTACATAGTTTTTATGTACCACTATTACTAATTAACCTAATTTCTTGTGTTATTTGGGAAGTTCGACAATAGACAAATTTGGGAAGTTCGACAGTAGAGCCGAATAGGCCCAAACGATGGGAAAATGTGATTCTCAAAAGCCGAGAGTAGTATTATATAGTTTTTATGTGCAAATATTACCAATTAACCTAATTTATTATGTTATTAGGGAAGTTCAATAATAGACAAACTTTCAGCCCCGATTTTGCCCTGAAGTAGGTCTTATAAGAGTCGAATTGGGCTCAAACGGGGTGAAAACTTGAGTTTCAAGAGCCAACAGTAGTATGTCATAGTTTCCATGTACAATTCTACTAATTAATTGTATTTCCAGATTTAATTGGGAAGTTTAACTAAAAGTTAAACTTTCACCCCCGACTGGCCTAAACTGGTCTTATAAGAGCCAAATGGGGTCAAAATGGGGGTGAAAACAGGATTTTCAAGATTCGGGAGTAGAATTACATAGTTTTGAGATACAAATACTACTAATTAGCATTATTTTTTAGTCTTTATTGGAAAGTTTGACCAAAATCAAATTTGCAGCCTCGATTGGGCTGAACTAGGCCTTATAAGAACTGAATTGGGCCATATAGCGAGAAAACATGAGTTTTAAGTGTCGGGAGCAGTATTATATAGTTCCTATGCACAATTACTACTAATTAATCTTATTTCTAGTTTTAATTAAGAAGTTTGACTAAAAATCAAACTTTTAGCCCCGATTAGCCTCAACCACGACTTATAAGAGCTGAACAGGGTCAAAATGGGGGTGAAAACGGGGTTTTCAAGAGCCGAGAATAGAATTATATAGTTTCTATATACAATTACAACTAATTAATATTATTTCTAATCTTAGTTGGTAAGTTTTATCAAAAGTCAAACTTTCCACTCCGATTGGCTTGAATTATGCCTTATAACAGTCGAATTAGGCCCAAACGGTGAGAAAATATAGTTTTCAAGAGCTGAGAGTAGTATTACATAGTTTCTATGAACAAATAATACTAGTTAACCTTATTTTTTATGTTAATTGGAAAGTTTCACCATAAATCAAACTTTCAGCCTCGATTGGCCTGAACTAGACCTTATAAGAGCCGAATAGGGCCCAAACGGTGGGAAAATATGGTTTTCAAGAGCCGAGAGTACTATTACATAGTTTTTATGTATAAATATTACTAATTAACCTAATTTCTTGTGTTAATTGGGGAGTTTAGCAACAGTCAAACTTTCAGCCACGGTCACCCTGAACTAGGCATTATAAGATCCGAATTAGGTCCAAACAGGGTGAAAACGTGAGTTTCAAGAGCCGGGAGTAGTATTACATAGTTTCTATGTATAATTGTACTAATTAATCTTATTTGCAGACTGGTTGGGAAGTTTGATAAAAGTCAAACTTTCAGCCCCGATTGGCTTGATTTGGCCTTATAAGAGCTGAATTAGGCCCAAACGGTGAGAAAACATTATTTTCAAGAGTCGGGAGTAGTATCACATAGTTTCTATAAGCAAATAATACTAATAAACCTTATTTCTTAGGTTACTTGCGAAGTTTGACCAATAGTCAAACTTTCAACCCCGATTGTCCTGAAGTAGGTCTCATAAAAGCCAAATTAGGCCCAAACAGGGAGAAAACGTAAGTTTCAAGAGCCGAAGTAGTATTATATAGTTTCTATGAATAATTATAAATAATTAACCTTATTTTAAGACTTAATTGGGAAGTTTAACGAAAAGTCAAACTTTCAGCACCAATTGGTCTGAACTAGGACTTATAAGAGCCGAATATGGCCACAACGAGGAGAAAATATGATTTTCAAGAGCCTTCAAGAGCCGAGAGTGGTATTAAATAGTATATATATATAAGTACTACTAATTAATCTATTTCTAGTGATATTTGAGAAGTTTGACCAAAAGTCAAACTTTCAACCCCAACTGGCCTGCATTATGCCTTTAAAGAGCCGAATTGGGCCCAAATAGAGATAACGTGCCATTCAATAGCTGGGATTAGAATTACAAAGTTTGATTTACAATTATACAACTAATTAACCTTATTTAAAGTCATAATTGAGAAGTATGACCATAAGTCAAACTTTCAGCCCGATTGGCCTGAATTAGTTCTCATAAGTGTCGAATTAGCTCAAGCCAGGGAGAAAACAGGGTTTTCAAGAGCCTGGATTAGAACTACACAATTTTTTATGTATAATTACTACTAATTAACCTTATTTCAATTTTTTGTTGGGAAGTTTGATCAAATTCAAATTTTCAGCCCCGATTGGCTTGAACTGGGCCTTATAAGAGCCAAATTAGGCCAAACAGTTAGAAAATATGGTTTTCAAGAGTTGGGAGTAGTATTACATAGTTTCTATAAATAAATAATACTAATTTACTTTATTTCTTAGGTTAATTAGGAAGTTTGACCAATACACAAACTTTCAGCACCGTTTGGCCTGAAGTAGGCTTTATATAAGAATTGAATTGGGCCCAAACAAGGAGAAAACATGAGTTTCAAAAGCCGGAATTAGTATTACATAGTTTCTATGTACAATTACTTCTAATTAATCTTATTTATAGTTTTAATTTGAAAGTTTGACCGAAGCCTAAGTTTTGCCTCGGTTGGCCAAAACTAGGCCTTATAAGAGCCGAATAGGGCCAAACGGTGAGAAAACATGGTTTCAAGGGTCGGGAGTAGTATTATTAGTTTATATGTAAAATATTACTAGTTAAGCTTATTTTTTTGTGTCAATTAGAATGTTTGACTAATAATCAAGCTTTCAGCCTCAATTGGGCTGAACAAGAACTAAGTAGAGCCGAATAGGGAAAAATCGAGGAGAAAACATGGTTTTCAAGAGTCAGGAGAAGTATTATATGGTTTATATATATAATTACTATAAATTAATCTTATTTCTAGTCTTAATTGGGAAGTTTGAACAAAACTTAAACTTTCAAGTCTATTCAGCTCTTATAAGTCCAAGTTTAGGCCAACCGAGACTGAAGGTTTGACTTTTCATCAAACTTTCCTATTAAAACTTGAAATAAGGTTAATTGTTATAATTTTACATAGAAACTATGTAATTCTACTCCAGCTTTTGAAAAACTGGTTTTCTCCCTGTTTTGACCCTATTCGACTCTTATAAATCCTAGTTGAGGCCAATCATGGCTGAAAGTTTGACTTCCCAATGAATTCTAGAAATAAGACAAATTTATAGTTTTTATACCTAAAGACTGTGTAATACTACTCCAGGCTCTTAAATCTCACTTTTTCTCTCTGGTTGGGTCCAATTCGGCTGTTTTATAAGGCCTAATTCAGGCCAATCGAGGCTGAATGTTTGACTATTTGTCAACTTTCCAATTAACCTAAGAAATAAGGTTTATTTATATTATTTGTTCATAGAATATATGTAATACTACTCTGTTCTTGAAAACCATGTTTCGTACCGTTTGGGCCCAATTCGCCTCTTATTAGGCCTAGTTCAAGCCAATCAGGCTGAAAGTTTGACTTTTGATCAAATTTCTCAATTAAGACTTGAAATTTTGTTAATTAGTCATAATTGTACATAAAAACTATGTAATTCTGCTCCCAGCTCTTGAAAAGCATGTTTTCTCACTGTTTGGGCCCAATTCGGCCCTTATATAGCCTAGTTCAGGCCAAACGGGGCTGAAAGTTTGACTATTGATCAAACCTTCAAATTAACCTAAAAATAAGGTTTATTAGTATTATTTGTTCATAGAAATTATGTAATTCTACTTCCGGCTCTTGAAAAGCTCATTTTCTCACTGTTTGATCCTAATTTGAATCTTATAAGGCCTAGTTCAAGCCACTCGAGGCTTAAAGTTTGACTTTTGATTAAAATTCTCAATTAAGACTTGAAATAAGGTTAATTAGTTATAATTGTGCATAGAAACTATGTAATTCTACCTCGGCTCTTGAAAAGCACGTTTTCTCACTGTTTGGACGCTATTCAGCTCTTATAAAGCCTAGTTTAGGCAATCAGGGCTGAAAGTTTGACATCTGGTCAAACTTCCCAATTAAGACTAGAAATAAGGTTGATTAGCTGTATTTGTACATAAAAACAATGTAATTAGCTGTCTCTTGAAACTCACGTTTTCTCCCTGTTTGGGCCCAATTTGGCCCTAATTCAGGCCAAACATGGCTGAAAGTTTAACTATTGGTCAAACTTTCCAATTAAAACAAGAATTAAGATTAATTAGTAGTATTTTTTACATGAAAACTTTGTAATTCTACTCCGGACATTTGAAAACTACGTTTTCTCACCCTTTGGGCCCTATTCGGCTCTCATAAGGCATACATCAAGCCAATGGAGGTTGAAAGTTTGATTTTTACTGAAACTTTCCAAATATGACTAGAAATAAGGTTAATTAGTAGTACTTGTACATAGAAACTATGTAATACTACTACAGTCTCTTGAAAACAACGTTTTCTCACCGTTTGGGCCCTATTCAGCTCTTATAAGGCCTAGTTTAGGCCAATTGGGGCTTAAATTTAAATTTAATGTCAAACTTTTTTGACTTTAAATAAGGTTAAATAATAGTAATTGTATATTGAAACTATGAAATACTACTCTCGGCTCTTGAAATACACGTTTTCTCCCTTTTTGGGACCAATTCGGCTTATATAAGGCCTAGTTTAGGACAGTCGGGTCGAAAGTTGACTATTGGTCAACTTCCCAATTAACTAAAGAAATAAGATTGATTAGTATTATTTGTTCATAAAATCTATGTAATACTACGCTTGGTTCTAGAAAATCACATTTTCTCACCGTTTGAGTCCAATTTAGCTCTTATAAAGCCTAATTCAAGCCAATCGGGGATGAAAGTTTATCTTTTGATCAAACGCCCTAATTAAGACTTGAAATAAGGTAAATTTGTTGTAATTGTACATAGAAACCATGTAATTCTACTCCCGACTTTTGAAAAACATGTTTTCTCCCCGTTTTTACCCTATTCGGTTCTTATAGTTTAGGCCAATCGAGGCTGAAGGTTCCACTTTTCATTAAACTTCCCTATTAGACTTGAAATAAGATTACTAAGTTGTAATTGTACATAGAAACTATGTAATTCTACACCCAGCTTTTGAAAACCTATTTTCTCCCTGTTTTGGCTATTATAAGTCCTATTTGAGGCCAATCAGGGCTGAAAGTTTGACTTCACAATGAATAATAGAATATGACAAATTTATAGTTTTTGTACATAAAATTTACGTAATACTACTCCTACCTCTTGAAACTCACATTTTCTCCCTGTTTGGGCCCAATTCGGCTATTTTAAGGCTTAATTTAGGCCAAACGAGACTGAAAGTTTGACTACTATTGGTCAAACTTCCCAATTAACCTAAGAAATAAGGTTTATTCATATTATTTGTTTATAGAATATATATAATACTACTCCCGGCTCTTAAAAACCAAGTTTTTTCACCGTTTGGGCCCAATTCGCCTCTTATTAGGCTTAGTTCAAGCTAATCGGGCTGAAAGTTTAACTTTTGGTCAAATTTTCATTAACACTTGAAATTAGGTTAATTAGTCGTAATTGCACGTAGAACTTTGGATTCTACTCACGGCTCTTGAAAAGCACATTTTCTCACTGTTTGGGCCCAATTCGGCTCTTATATGGCTTAATTCATACCAAACAGGGCTAAAAGTTTGATTATTGGTTAAATTTACCAATTAATTTAAAAAATAAAGTTTATTAGTATTATTTGCTCATAGAAACTATGTAACTCTACTCTCGGCTCTTGAAAAGCTCGTTTTCTCACTGTTTGGGCCCAATTCTGCTTTTATAAGGCCTAGTTCAAGCCACTAGGAGTTTAAAGTTTGACTTTTGGCCAAACTTCTCAATTAAGACTTGAAATAAGAATAATTAGTTGTCATTGTGCATAGAAACTATATAATTATACTCTCTGCTCTTGAAAAGCATGTTTTCTCACAGTTTGGGCTCTATTCGACACTTTAAGGCCTAGTTCAGGGGCCCTGAAAGTTTGACACCTGGTCAAACTTCCCAATTAAAATTAGAAATAAGGTTAATTAGAAGTATTTATATATAAAAACTATGTAATACTACTCTCGGCTCTTGAAACTCATGTTTTCTCCCTGCACGGACCAAATTCGGCTCTTTTAAGGCCTAATTCAGGCCAAACAGGGTTGAAATTTTGATTATTGGTCAAACTTTCTAATTAACACAAGAATTAAGGTTAATTGGTAGTATTTATACATAAAAATAAAGTAATTCTACTCCCGGCACTTGAAAATCACGTTTTCTCACCGTTTAGGCCCTATTCGGCTCTCATAAGGCCTACATCAGGCCAATTGGGGATGAAAGTTTTACTTTTGCTGAAACTTCTCAAATATGACTAGAAATAAGGTTAATTAGATGTGTATATAGAAACTATATAATACTACTCTCGGCTCTTGAAAATAATATTTTCTCTCTGTTTTGGCCCTGTTCGGCTCTTAATGGCCTAGTTTAGGCCAATTGGGGCTCAAAGTTAGACTTTTAAACTACCGAATTAAGACTTTAAATAAGGTTAATTAGTAGTAATTATACATAGAAACTATGTAATACTATTCCTGGCGCTTGAAACTTACATTTTCTCCCTGTTTGGGTCCAATTCGACTCTTATATAAGGCCTAATTCAGGCCAATTAGGGTTGAAGTTTGTGTACTGGTCAAACTTCCCAATTAACCTAGGAAATTAGGTTAATTCATATTATTTGTTTATATAAATGATGTAATACTACTTTCAGCTCTTGAAAACTATATTTTCTCACCGTTTGGGCCCAGTTTAGCTCATATAAGGCCTAGTTTAAGCCAATCCAGGCTGAAATTTTGACTTTTGGATAAACTTTTCAACTAAAATTTTAAATAAGATTAATTACCTATAATTGTATATAGAAACTATATAATTCTACTCCGGCTCTTGAAAAGCAGGTTTTCTCCCTGTTTGGGCCAATTTCTGTTATTATAAGGCCTAGTTCAGGCCAATCAGGGCTGAAAGTTTGACTTTGGTCAAACTTTCAAATTAAGACTTGAAATAAGGTTAAGTAGTTTTAATTGTACATAAAAACTATGAAATACTACTCTGACTCTTGAAACTCACATTTTCTCCCTTTTTGGGCCCAATTCGACTCTTATAAGGCCTAATTCAGGTCAAACAGGCCTGAAAGTTTGACTATTTGTTAAACTTTCCATTTAACATAAGATTAAGGTTAATTAGCAGTATTTATGTATAAAAACTATGTAATTCTACTGTTGACACTTGAAAACAATGTTTTCTCACTGTTTGGACCCTATTCAGCTCTCAAAAGGCCTACATCAGGCCAATCGGGGCTGAAAGTTTTGACTTTTACTGAAACTCTTGAATCTGATTAGAAATTAGGTTAATTATTATTTCTTGTATATAAAAACTATGTAATACAACTTTCGACTCTTGAAACTAATATTTTCTCCCTGTTTGGGCCCAATTTGGCTTTTTTAGGGCCTAAGTCAAGCCAAACGGGGCTGAAAGTTTGAGCTTTGGTCAAACTTCCCAATGAAGACTTTAAATAAGGTTAATAAATTATAATTGTACATAAAAACTATATAATTCTACTCCCAGCTTTTGAAAAGCACATTTTCTCACTGTTTGGGCTCAATTCTGCTATTATAAGGCCTAGTTTAGGCCAAACGGGGCTGAAAGTTTGACTATTGGTCAAACTTTTTAATTAACCTAAGAAATAAGGTTTATTAGTATTATTTGTTCATAAAATCTATGTAATTCTACACCTGGATCTTAAAAGGCACGTTTTCTTATATATGGCCTAGTTCAAGTGTAACGGTCCTAGATTTAGTTAAACTAATCCACCATGAAACTTCTAAATCAAGGTTAATAGGATAATTAATCACTTAATTTTCACAAAATTATTTACAAGCATTTCCCTTAAACTTCATCACTTGTCCATTTATAATACATCATAAAAAATAGCCTAATGGCATACACCAATCTCAACATTTCTTAATATATAACAATCACCCACGCAGTTAATAAGGAAATTTCGACTTGACCTCGCCTACTTATATAATTCTCAACACACACACATATAAACATATATGTCACAACTAGAATTCATCAGAGTCCATACCATCATATAACATATTGTTACAACATCTCCATATACCTTATAACTATCACCCTCCAAAGTCCATTGCTTGAAGTTACTACATTTACATCACCACTTACTATAGTCACATTCATCCATAATTGGTCTATTACATATGTTTTACAATAGCATCCATCTTATACATAGGAAGTTTCAAAAGTTTATACACAAAAATAAGGAACATCTAAAAAGAGAAGGTCTTGGTCAGAATGAGTCTTTTATCCTTCTGACATCCCACTTTCAAGTTTTAAGCGGGATTTTTACTTTTATTTAGTCTTGAAAACAACGGGGTGATCTCAACGGCTCGACAAGTAAAACAATTAACCCAATACAATAACACCATTAACATACGCAATAGGCAATTACACAACATGCATAGTGTCAAAATTTTGCAGAAGGAAAGCAACTATTTCAATGCATGTAACACATATTTCTAAATAAATTTATGTACATGTGTATGACAATTTAACTTAGTTTGATTCATAATTCTTTAGTGCCGTCTTCACACTTACCGGTTCCACCTGATTCTTTCCTCTGAAAACACAATTTTGTCCCATCTCGCACCCACCGGTTACACTCGGTCCCTTTCTCTGAAAACACAATTTTACCCCATCTTCACACCCACAGGTTTCACCCAGTCCCTTCCTCCAAGTATACAGTTTCATTTTGAAGTAACAATATGTACTCATTTCTTCTAGCATGCATGGTCTAATCTTTACCATTTAAGGTTATAACAACAAATGATGGTTTCACATATAAATGATGAATACATAAAGAGCTATTCATCAATACTAATATGCAATAATCTTTTTATATACACATGAACAGATGAACTTGCCAACTACATTAACATGCAACATTCTTTCATGTGTAAACATGATGGACTTGCCAACCACATTAACATGCAACATTATTTCATGTGTAAACATGACGGACTTGCCAACCACATTAATATGCAACATTCTTTTCATATGTATATGTATCATGAATACACAAGAAACTTGCCACCAATACTACCTTGCAATATGTCTTTCATATGTATAAAGGAGCTTATTACTAAAACTATTATGAAACAATTACCACCAAAAAAAGTATTTCCCACTTCAAATAAGTATTAGCTCACCTAAAGCAATTAGTACACATAAATGACCCTTTTCATTTTTCATTCATAACAACATACATGAGACTTTTAAGTTAAAATATGTTATATATAATTAGCAATTAACATGCTACAATATCTACATGAAATTAATCCCCTTCTTAATTTAATTCAAAACATTATAACATTCCATTTTCTTAACCCCCAAGCATACATATTTTCTTTAAATATTCAATAAAAATCATATTTTTATGTGTTTTTACCACTCTTTATTTTTAATCATTATTATCGCTTGTATTAGGGTTAAGGTTTTACTTATTTTTTAAAACATTCACTGATTTTCCTTACTCAACTTGCCTATCCTCAAAGTCCTATATAACAATATAATCATCTCACTAATCGCTTGTAGGTAAAGGAGGGATCAAGTTCATTTTAATACAAAATAATTGTTGCCTTGAAACTTTGGCAAGAACACTCCTAAACAAAAAATCCTATCCAAGCTTGCTTGTAGAGGGTAATCTTCTTCAAGCAAGGATCAAGATCTCCCCAAAACTAAAGAATTTCATGGTAAAAATTAAATTTTTTAGAGAGAGAAGGGTGAGTATATAGGGGGAAGAGAGGGTGTATATAGGGGGAGAGAGAGGAGAGGTGGGGCCGACTGCCCTAGAGGTGGCCGACGGCTGGCCCTTGTATCTGGCAGTGGAGCAAAAGGGGAGGGGGGAGTGAAGAGTGGAAAAGGGAGGGGGGAGAGAGTGCTTGATGAAATGAAATAAAAATTTCTTTTTCTCTTTTAAATCTAATCCTATACACATAGATGAGTGCCATGTGTGCCTTAATTTCCCCCCACTTTATCTCCACCATACACCTCTCACCGAATACAAGCATGGTGCAAGTTTGACTAAAAGAAACGGGAGAATTCTTTCATATTTCATATAACAACAATACATGTATAATACATGTATATATGTGAAGGCATGAAATTTCTATTCTACAATGAATGCATTATGTTTATCCTTTGATCAAAAATTTAATTACTCATGTAATATAAAATTTAAATTTATCCTCTTAATTATTTCAATAAAAGCAATAATTAAAATATTACAAGATATCTACTATAGTCTTACGTAAATATATATAATGATCATGTAGGGGTTCTAATCATAATAAATTTAATTTGGTCATTACATCAAGCCACTCGGGCTTAAATTTTAACTTTTGGTCAAACTTCCTAATTAAACTTGAAATAAAGTTAATTAGTTGTAATTGTGCTTCAAAACTATGTAATTTTACTCTTGGCTCTTGAAAAGCCCGTTTTCTCACTGTTTGAGCCTTATTCGGCTCTTATAAGGCCTAGTTCAGGCCAAGAGCTGAAAGTTTGACTTCTGGTTGAACTTCACAGTTAGGACAAGAAGTAATGTTAATTAGTAGTATTTATATAAAAATTATGTAACACTACTCCTATCTCTTGAACTCACATTTTCTTGGGCCCAATTCGGCTCTTTTAAGGCCTAATTTCAGGCCAAATAGTGCTGAAAGTGTGACTATTGGTTAAATTTTCCAATTAACACGATAATTATAGTTAATTAATAGTATAAAAACTATGTAATTCTACTCTCGGCACTTGAAAATCACCTTTTCTCACCGTTTGTGACCTTTTCTGCTCTCATAAGGCCTACATCAGGCCAATCGGGGCGAAAAGTTTGACTTCTACTGAAACTTCTCAAATATGACTAGAAATAAGGTTAATTAGTAGTACTTTGATTAGTCAACAATTCGACATTATTATATCGCATTCCCTACCGATTTATGAATAAAATATCATTTCTAATTGTGTTTTGGTCTACTTTGCAGATAAATCAAGAGTCCAATGGCAAAAGGGTAATAAGAGCTTAATTAAACCCATTTTCGGGTAATTAAATCCGCATTTCTTGGAGGCCAGGCAAGGGAACTTCTAGAAGATGCATTGAACCTAGACCTTTGCGCACGTCAGACGAAGATCCGGACGAATATACCCGAAACCAAGCATACCAAGAAGGTCCTAGAAGTGACGGGCATCTCTCGCCAAAAACCAGGGACCTAAGTCTCTGGTTTGGCCACGGAAACACGGCTATATGGTGGGGCCACGCGTCGATCTTCGACGCGTGGCCTCGTCTCGTCTGCTAGAATCCCCTTTCGCCTATAAATACCCCTGTAGAGGCCTGAAACGGAAGCAGATTTGGATTTAGGCTAGGTTTTCTCTCTTCTAGTTGTAGATTAGGATTTTCTTCTTCTTTTATTTTGTATTTTCATTTCCTTTTTAGATCTTGTAGTAGGGCAGAGAGATTCAGAGAGAGATAGAGAGATATTGATGTAATAGATGGTGACAATCTATGTAAAGGTGCCTCCTTTCTTCTCTATTGTAATCTTCTCCATCTTCTACATCATGCTTAGCTAGATTTTCTCTCATGGTGACTAACTACTAACACTAACTAGCTAATCACTTACTTGATAATCCACATGAATCTAATAGCCGCTACAAGGTCTTGCTCTTGCAAGAGCCATTGATGGCTCATGATGATGGGTTCTAGCATCTAACTTGCTAACTTGCTAACCAGTTTGCCGAATTGGGCCCAAACAGGGAGAAAGCGTGAGTAGTATTACATAGTTTTTATGTACAAATACTACTAATTAACCTTATTTCTAGTCTTATAGGAAGTTTGATCATATGTCAAACTTTCAGCCCCGATTGGCCTGAACTACGTCTTATAAGAGCCGAGTAGGGCCTAAACAGTAAGAAAAACGTTTGACTTCTAGTCAAATTGCTAACTTGCTAACCAGTTTGCCGAATTGGGCCCAAACAGAGAGAAAGCGTGAGTAGTATTATATAGTTTTTATGTACAAATACTACTAATTAACTTTATTTCTAGTCTTATAGGAACTTTGACCAGATGTCAAACTTTCAGTCCCGATTGGCCTGAATTAGGTCTTATAAGAGCCGAGTAGGGCCTAAACAGTGAGAAAAATGTGCTTTTCGAGTGCCGAGAGTAGAATTACATAGTTTATATTCACAATTACAACTAATTAACATTATTTCAAATCTTAATTTCGAAGTTTGACCAAAAGTTAAACTTTAAGCTCCGAGTGGCTTAAACTAGACCTTATAAGAGCCAAATTTAACCCAAACAGTGAGAAAACGTGCTTTTCAAGAGCCTGAAGTAGAATTACATAATTTCTATGAATAAATAATACTAATAAATCTTATTTCATAGGTTAATTAGAAAGTTTAACCAATAGTCAAATTTTCAGTCCCTTTTGATCTGAATTAGGCCATTGATAAGTAGTAAAAAGTGTATATTTATCATCACATTTACCATCATATTTCCCTATTTATTCTTTTATTAAGCACTGCTACTAATGTTTTATTGTTTAATGTGTGCTGGCCTTTAATAATTTAAATAATAAAGAAATAAAGCCCAAGTGAAGCCCAAAAAGTCCACAAGCCCACATGTAAAATTAATTGTAGTAATTTAGAAGTTTCTACATTATTAACCTAATCTAAACTTGGATTTTAAAATCTAAGGGAGGAAGAGGAAGGATAAAATAGAACTCCTAATTGCTAAAAAGGGGAGGAAAAGGATAAGATCAGATGGAATTCTACTCAAACCTAGTTGCTTGTAAGACAAGGATAAAAGGGGAGAGAACTTAAAGATAAAAAAAACAAATCCTTTTATAAATTCGGATTTGTGATAACTTGCTTCCCAAGTTTTCCCGAGTTCTCAAGATAGAAGATTCAAATACAGAATCCAGAAGGAGGCGCCCAGATGAACGGACCAGAAGATGCCATGCAAGAAAGCGTGTGGCCATTGGTCACGCTATTGCCGCGGAAACGCGGCCATAGCCGCATTTTCGCGGCTTGTTGGATAAGACTGGTTACAGGTTTTCGTGAGAGAGTTGTGCTGGGACTGTACTTCCTATATATCCTATAAATACCCCTACAGAGCAACAGAGAGGGGGCATGTAGAAACTGAAGCTTAGGTTTTTCTTTAGGTTTTTCCTCTTTCCGAAATTTCTTGTATTTTCATTTTTGTTATTTAAAGAAGAATATTTTGAAGAAGGAGAGGAGCTTTGTAATTGGCCAAGTGACATCCAATAAAAGGTTACTCATTCTTCTTTGCTATTTAATTTAGTTTTCTTTTTGCTTAGATTAATTATTTTTTCTTCTTTTCGTTCTTCATGCAATTTTTCATATTAAACATAAAAATTGAAAATAAAATAAAAATGAATAACTAAATTCAATCTATAGTTTGCTAATCTCTCGATCAACCCTAGTTTAGTTTAAAAGGTGAATTGATTGATATCTATTGTTAGAAACCCTAGGATTAAAATGGTCTTCTTGAAGGTGAATTGATGATTAGGTTTTCTTAATTCTGTTTACCACTTTTTAAATGATTCTTCATAAGTTCATACTTAAAAACTTTGATAGCATAATTTTAAGTAAAAACTTCTCTTATGCTATACTTTGAAATTAGGATGAACGACTGTTTGATCTTTATTAGTGCATACTAGTTAGGATTCCAACATTATTCATTTTGTTTGAATAGCAATTAATAACCTAGGTTGGATGTTTATTTCTTCAATATGATATTCATTCTTTGAGATTAATACTATAGGTTGTGGTAGATGATTAGCAAACTATACTTCTTAAACTTGATCAAATCTAATCAATCTCTCTTTTTCTTTTCCAAACAAAATTACAGAGAAGATCGTTCCGAAATGCTTCCATCGCATCCTTCCCTGTGGATCGACCAGCATAGCCAATGCTACCGCGGATAAATTGAAACGAGACTAAGACTTTCTAACTCTAAACTATTTTCAAGACAATTTCTCGTTCCAATCAACCATATAAGAGTTGAATTGGACCAAACAGTGAGAAAGACGTGCTTTTCAAGAGTTGCGAGTAGAATTACATAGTTTCTATGTACAATTATGACTAATTAACCTAGTCTCAAGTCTTAATTGAAAAGTTTGATCAAAAGTCATACTTTCAGCCCCGATTGGCTTCAATTGAATTAGGTCTAATAAGAGCCGAATTGGGCCCAAACAGTGACTAATTAATCTTATTTCTAGTCTAAATTGAGAAGTTTGATCAAAAGTCAAACTTTCAGCCACGTGGCCTGAAGACCTTATAGGAGTCAAATAGGGCCCCAACGGTAAGAAAAGGTGGTTTTCAAGAGTTGGGAGTATTATTTCATACTTTCTATATACAAATACTCTAATTAACATTATTTCTTTTGTTAATTAGAAATTTGACCAATACTCAAAATTTTAGCCCCCAATAACCTGAGTTGGGCCTTATAAGAGCCGAATTGGGCCCAAACACGGAGCCATTATGGTTTTCAGGAGCCTGGAATAGTATAACATGTCTAAATTGAACAGTTTGACCAAAAGTCAAGCTTTCAACCTTGACCTTATATGAGCCGAATAGGGCCATTATGGGGAGAAAATATGGTTTTAAATAGACGGGAGTAGTACTACATAGTTTCTATGTAAAAGTACTACTTGTTAACTTTATTTCTGGTCTTATTGGAACTTTGACAAAAGTCACACTTTCAGAACCGATTGGCGTGATCTAGGCCTTATAAGAGCCGAATTGGGCGAAACATGAAGAAAATGTGAGTCTCAAGAGCAGTGAGCAATATTACATAATTTCTATGATCAATTACTATTAATTAAACTTATTTTTGGACTTATTTGGGAAGTTTGACAAAAAAATCAAACTTTCAGCCACGATTGGTCTGAACTTGGCCTTATTCTTAAATAGGGCCCGAACAGCGAGAAACATGATTTTCAGGAGCCGAGAGTGGAATTACATAGTTTTTATGTATAATTACAACAAATTAACTTATTTCAAGTCTTAATTGAGTGGAATTACATAGTTTTTATGTATAATTACAACAAATTAACCTTATTTCAAGTCTTAATTGGACAGTTTGACCATAAGTCAAACTTTCAGTCCCGATTGGCTCTTATAAGAACAAAATTAAATTGGGCCCAAATGGTGATAAAAAGTAGTTTTCAAGAGCCGGGGTAGTTACATAGTTTCTATGAACAAATAATACTAATAAACCTAATTACTTAGGTTAATTGAGAAGTTTGACCAATAGTCAAACTTTCGGCCCCAACAATCCTAAACTAGGCCTTATAAGAGCCGAATTGGGCCCAAAGAGGAGAAAATGTGAGTTTCAAGCCGGAAGTAGTATTACATAGTTTCATGTATAATTAAAATTAATTAACCTTATTTCAAGTCTTAATTGGAAAGTTTGATCAAGAGTCAAACTCTCGCCCCAATGGCCGGAACTAGGACTTTTAAAAGCTGAATAGGGCCATAATGACGTGAAAATATGATTTTCAAGATCCAAGAGTAGTATTACTTAGTTTTTATGTACAAGTACTACTAATTAGTCTTATTTTTAGTCATATTTGAGAAGTTTGACCAAAAGTCAAACTTTCAACCCCGATTGGCCTAAACTTGGCCTTATAAAGTTGAATTTGGCCTAAACAGTGAGAAAACGTGCTTTTCAAGAGCCGGTAGTAGAATGACATAGTTTTCAAGTATAATTACAACTAGTTAACCTTATTTTATTTTTAGTAGGGAAGTTTATCCAAAAGTCAAACTTTCAGCCCCGATTGGCTTGAATTAGGTCTTTTAAGAGCCGAATTGGGCCCAAACAGTGAGAAAACATGGTTTTCAAGAACAGAGAGTAGTATCACATAGTTTCTGTAAGCAAATAATACTAATAAACCTTATTTCATAGGTTAATTGGGAAGTTTGATCAATAGTCAAACTTTCAGCGTCGATTACCCTGAATTGGCTCTTATAAAAGTCGAATTGGGCCCAAACAGGGAGAAAATGTGAGTTTCAAAAGCCGAAAGTAGTATTTTATAGTTTCTATGTATAATTATAAATAATTAACCTTATTTCAAAACTTAATTGGGAAGTTTAACGGAAAGTCAAACTTTCAGCCTCAACTGGCCTGAACTAAGACTTAAAGAGCCGAATATGGCCACACGAGGAGAAAACCTGATTTTCAAGAGCCAAGAGTAGTATTACATAGTTTCTATGTATAAGTACTACTAATTAACCTTATTTCTAGTCATATTTGGGAAGTCGATTAAAAGTCAAACTTTCATCCCCAACTGACCAGTTAAGCCTTAAAAGAGCCGAATTGGATCCAAATACGGAGAAAACGTGCTTTTCAAGAACTGGGATTAGAATTACATAGTTTTAATGTACAATTACAACTAATTAACCTTATTTAAAGTCCTAATTGAGAAGTTTGACCATAAGTCAAACTATCAGCCTCGATTGGCTTGAATAGGGCTCATAAGTGTCGAATGGCTCAAAACGGAGAGAAAATAGGGTTTTCAAGAGCCTGAAGTTGAACTACACAATTTTTATGTATAATTACAATTAATTAACCTTATTTTTATTTTTAGTTGAGAAGTTTGACCAAATTCAAACTTTCAACCTCGATTAGCTTGATCTAGGCCTTATAAGAGCTAAATTGGGCCAAACGGTTAGAAAATGTGGTTTTCAAGAGTCAGAGTAGTATTACATAGTTTCTATAAATAAATAATACTAATTTACCTTATTTCTTAGGTTAATTAGGAAGTTTGACCAACTCACAAATTTTCAGCCCCGATTGGTCTGAAGTAGGCCTTATAAGAGCCGAATTGGGCCCCAACAAGGAGAAAACTTGAGTTTCAAGAGGTGAAAGTAGTATTACATAGTTTCTATGTACAATTACTACTAATTAACCTTATTATAGTTTTAATTGGGAAGTTTGAGCGAAATTCTAACTTTTAGCCCTGGTTGGCCAAAATTAGGCCTTATAAGAGCCGAATCGGGCCAAACGGTGAGAAAACGTGATTTTCAAGAGTCGGGAGTACTATTATATAGTTTCTATGTACAAATACTACTAATTAACCTTATTTTTGTGTTAATTAGAAGTTTGACCAGTAATCAAACTTTCAGCCCCAATTGGGCTGAACAAGGACTAATTAGAGCCAAATAGGGCAAAAATGAGAAGAAAACGTGATTTTCAAGAGTCAGGAGCAGTATTACATAGTTTCTATATACAATTACTACAAATTAATCTTATTTTTAGTCTTAATTAGGATGTTTGAATAAAACTTAAACTTTCAGACCCGATTGGTCTGAATTAGGCCTTATGCGAGATGAATATGGGCCAAAAGGTGAGAAAATGTGATTTTCAAGAGTCATGAGTAGTATTACATTGTTTTTGTAGGATCTAAAAATATGACAATACAAACACTGGAGGGGGGTGAATAGTGTTTTTAAAAATCTAGACAATAAATGTTCATAACTTGCGAGAAATAAGATGCATAGAATAAATCTCAGAAAATACAAACGCATACACAAGAGATTTTATCCTAGTTTTGTCCTCTTGACCTACATCAAGTCCCCAAGCAACTGCTTGAGATTTTCTTATCCTGATTTTGAAACGCACAAAATCAAAACACAGTGCAACTTGACAAACTCCTTTGCTGAATCTGTACACCTCTTCTTATCACCAAGAAGACCTTTATTTGAACGAATACAAATTATCCTATAAGCATTTGTGTTTTATATGCATGCTTATGTTTATGCATATATTATGTTTTATTCTCAAGAATCTCAAGAATATTAAGTTTAATTGATTTATAGAGTTTGCTTTGTAATTGGTATCAGAGCTAGTGCTCCTGATACTTAGGCTTAACATCCTAGGAGTGAGATCCATTTGCTTGCTAATCTCATTTGCATTTGCTTGTTTGCACATATTTAGTTTATACCATGGACTTCATGACCCCACCTAGTTTTGACCCTTCCAACATTGATGTTTGGAAGTATAGGATGTCCATGTACCTAAAGACCCTAGGTTTGCATGTCTTCCTTGCCGCTACCAAGAGATGTTATCTTGGTGATTGCAATCATATAGGGGCCAATGCACAAGCCCTAGAGGCTATTAGAAGCACACTTCCTAAAGATTATCTTTTATGTGTTTCTAATCTTGATTCCGCTTTTGCAGTGTGGAACAAGTTGACAACAACCACCACCTCCAAGCTTCAATTGCCAATCCAAGAAGAGGAATCTAGTGGAGAATCCGATCCACAATGCTTCATGGTCTAAGGGAATGACTCCCTTGAGGTACAATCGGAAACTAAACTAGATAGTAATGATTGTGCTAGTTCTTCAAATGATTATGTTGATCCCCATGCCTTAAATGAAGAACTATCTATTGTGTGTGAAAAGTTAATAGAAAAGTATAAAGTTTTGAAAAAGAAAAGTCTAAAAATTGAAAAAGAAAACAAATGTTTGCATTCTAGACTTGACAATGTTTTGCAAGAGAAGGATGAGATTGCTAATGAAAGGGACTCATTAAAATCTCAACTTAATCTTGCTTTAAATGAAAATAAAATTTTGAAAAATAAAAATGATTGTGAAGATGTTTTGAAGAAAAATGATTCTTTAACTTCAAAACTTGATTTTGTTTTAAAAATAACCATTCTTTGAAAAATGAAATTGAATTTATTTCAAAAGAATTAGAAATTTGTTTAAAGAAAAATATTGTTTTGAAAAATAATATGGATGCACATGTTTGCCATGCTAGGGTAGTATCACACACTTCATCTATTGCATGCCACACTTCTTCTTCTAAGATTAATGATGATATTTGTTTGCTTAAGAAGAAGGTTGATTGTTTGGGCTCCACTATGAGCCAATGTGCCTTGAACCACAATCGGTTGGAAACCTTGGTTCGAAAGAAACAAGTTCCATCCTTTATGCATGCACACCCTTCACGGCATACACATGCTCCTCACGGACACCATCAACACAAGTATGCTCATGTGTACACATGTACACATTGTGGCCGAAAAGGCCATCTTGCTAAATTTTGCTATGATCGTTTACATGTTGAAAATTTAGCCAAGAAATTTGTTTGGGTTAGAGAAGGGACTAACCCCCATGGACCCAAAAGAGTATGGGTACCAAAGACCACCCCTCCTATTTTTGATGTAGGTGTGGGCTCTCACATGACGTGAGAGTGATGACACCTTGGAGTGGATGCGTTCCGGACTTCATGGAAATCAAATTGGACGCATCACTTTCAAGGGAAGATTTGGTGGAGATGACCACCATGTTTTGGAGACAAGGAGAGTTGCTTCTTCGGTTTTGGTAACAATCCTTTACTCCCATTTATTGTTTACATGCTTTCCATGTTTTAATGTTTATAGCATGTTTTTGATGTCTATGGATTAGTATGTTCATTCTATGTTTATTAGATCCTTGACATACATGTATAGTATTTGAGACACATATGCTTATATGAACCCATATTTAGTGTTCTCACTTTTGTTTAAGCTATAATGAACATCATGAATCTAATGCATGTGAATTTACATAGTAATCATGTTTTAGTTTTATCATGATGACTTTTATATTTGTTTTGATGCTTCATATTTTGAATATATGTTTAGATGTTTGTTTTCATTAAGACTAGTTATATACTTGTACATAGAGTGGGCTACAAATAAATCTATATATGTTGAGCTTGATTGCTTATTTGAACCCATTAGATGTGCTAGTATAGTATAGTTTTGATGATTCATACATTTCAAACTTGTATTCCATTTTTGGATTTGTTTTATGAGTTTTCACTTCATGTATATGTGTATTATTGTCAAACTTTAAGATATACATGTATACCCTTTGAGTCATTTGCCTTTCATGCAAATCTATATATGGACTCAATTGTGTTTAGGGATATGTATGTATACTTCATGTTTGACAATTCATACATATACCTTGAAATGAAATTTGTTGTGATGAAAATTTAGTTTTTCATGTTTCATGTATTTATGTTTAACTTCATGTATATGCCCATCTTATCCAAACTATTGACTATACATGAGTATCCTTTTTGAGCCACGTGCCTTCATGCATATATCCTTGTGGACTCGTTTGTATCTTGGATATGTATGTATACTTTAGTTTGTATTAGACGTACATATGCCGTGAAGATTAGATAGTTTTGATGATTTCATGTTTTTAAGGAATAATTGAGCTTAATGAAATATTTTTCATGATTATGATCTTCACATATTATTTGTACACTCAAATCTATTGCTCATGTTTTGTTTCTCATGAGGTATGCTTTATTGGTTAGAGTGATGATTATCATGTGAATTTCATTTTTTGTTTTATTCCTTGCTTGAAGGATTTTGTGCTAGTTAACAAGTTTTCCATTTAACTAGTTGCGGTGTTCTTCATTTTGGTAGTGATTTTCAAACAAAACTACATTTTCAAATCTATCTTTGAAAACCCCTACCTTCTAAGGGCGGTAGGATGGGGGATCATGTTCATGTATGCCCTAAATTGAAAATCTTTAAAACTTGAATTATGATTGGGTGGTAGATAATATGATGTATACACTTGAACTTATTGTTATGTCAATTGGTATCATTGAACTCTTTCAATTGGTATCATTTTGATTTTCTTGTATACTCATATATGTTTTGTATGTATGTATGCTTTAAATTCCAAGTATATCAATTTCTATTGGTATCTATCTTTTCATACATATATATGTTTGTGTTTATGCTAGTGCTTGAGTTTCAATTTTGTTTAAATTGATTATTTTTAATTGTTATCAAGACTATGCATGACTTTAGTTTGTATTTCATAAAGGGGGAGAAAATGAGTATTTCATATGATTTTGTATTTCAATTGGTATTTGTACTCCCACACTTTATGATTAAAAGTTGTTTATATGTTTTAAAATGAACAATTCTTACAATTGGTATCAATGTTTCTATGTAAAATCTTTTCTATTGGTAAAATATTTACAATTGGTATCATATTTAAGAAATTCAAAATTTATTTTGGTTCCAAGATTCATGTTTAAGAATTCAAGACTTATGTTTAATTACAATTGGTATTTTCAAAATTTTGTTTAAAGAAAATATTCAAAGTTTTGATTTGTATTTCCTATATGCAAGGAGAGCTTAACATCTCTCTTACATATAGATTCATGTTGAGTATATTATAAATTGAGGAGCTTGACAACTCTTCTTTATATGATATACGTGTGTAGGGGGAGCTTCACATCTCCTCTTATGCATTACATAATATGTGTTATGTGAATTGGGGCTTGTCATCCCTTCTTCATGTAATGCATATGTGTAGGGAAGCTAACTTAGCGTCTTCCTCTTCATGAATGTATATAGCATATAACATATATTGATCCTTATATTTCTAATTGATATCATGTTTGTAGTCACCCCTTATTGACTTTGTTTTTGTTTTAGACAAAAAGGGGGAGAACATTGTTTGCATTGTTTTGTTTGACATAAAGGGGAAGAAAGATTTTTACCCCTCGTTTTATCTATGGTTTTGATTACCCCTTTGTTGATGATTGACAAAAAGGGGGAGAAGAATTTGAGTTTTGTTTTTATATATGCATGATTGTGTTTTTGTATATACCAAGTTCATGCATAGGGATAAATAATAAGATATGATGCATGCTTTTGTTTAGTATCATTTGTTTAGTATCATGTGCTTTCATTGCATATCTATTATGTTTATTGTGATGCATGAGTTAAGGGGGAGCTTCTTTGAAGCTTAACTTTAATCCATGCATATATAACTCCATGAGTTTTGTCATCATCAAAAAGGGGGAGATTGTTGGCCCAATGGCCTTCCACTCTAGTTTTGATGATGATCAACTCATGAAGTTATGTTTACTAATATTCTTGTGTTTCTAAGTTTCAGATCATTAGCTTCAACAAGATGATTAGAAGCTTATCATGGTGATTCCGGTGCCAAAGCTTAAAGATCATACCTTTGCACTTGGAGAATCACGGAGTTTTGGAGCAAGTCTACTTGAAGATGAAGATCGTCAAGAAGACTTAGGTATCCTAGTTTAGATTATGAGTTTTAGATCCATTTGTAAAGCTTAGTATAGTTGATATGCTCAAGTGTGGAAACTAAGTGTTTTTTGAAACAAGCAACAAAGAAAAACTACTTGGGAAATCTCTTGTATATGATAGAAATAAAAGATCAAATCAAAATCCCAAAACCTAGTTCTCTTTGATTTTCCAAAAACCCAAAACAATAAAGATTAGAAGTTTAAAGCTCAAAAACTACTTTTTAAAACTCTTTTAAACACTTCAGAAACATGGAATTTTTCCTCTTAAAAATCTTGGCCAAAATCCCCAAAGAGATGGAGTTTATATAGGCCAAACAGAAAACTAGCCGTTAGGCTGATGTGGCAGTCTGACCAACTGCCGGTCGACCGGCCCGGTCGACCGCCAACGGTCAAAAATGTGACCGTTGGACAACATCGGTCGACCGGTCCGGTCGACCGAAATAAACCGAGAGCAGAGCTCTCAGGCCCGGTCGACCGGCCCGGTCGACCGTCCACTGTGCCTAACAGACGTGCACGTCTGTGCACGTCGGTCGACCGGCTCGGTCGACCGGCCCTTGGTGCGGTCGACCGGTCCGGTCGGCCGACCAGCCTGTCAGCACAAAACCAGGTCAGAAAAATTTGGAAAAATATTTTCTAAAAAATCGTTTATCTCTTTTAAAAATACCATAAAAATTGTTTAATTATTTTATGTTGAAACATAAACATGTGATAAAAATTTCAAGACATATATCAATCATATCAATTCATTTTTGTGTCTTGCCAATTTTATCAAAAACAAAACTTGTATTTTTATCAAACTTGATTTTCCAAAGCATGAATAGGATAGTCAAAATAAGTTTGTTTACCAAGTTAAAGCATGTATGTATAAATAGAAAACATCTACTATACATAAAACATATGTAAACTTGTTTTGATCTATTATTCATGAAAACCAAATATCAAATCATAAAACGTGTGTGTTTGTGCACTTGAGCATATCAACTATACTAAGCTTTACAAATGGATCTAAAACTCATAATCTAAACTAGGATACCTAAGTCTTCTTGACGATCTTCATCTTCAAGTAGACTTGCTCCAAAACTCCGTGATTCTCCAAGTGCAAAGGTATGATCTTTAAGCTTTGGCACCGGAATCACCATGATAAGCTTCTAATCATCTTGTTGAAGCTAATGATCTGAAACTTAGAAACACAAGAATATTAGTAAACATAACTTCATGAGTTGATCATCATCAAAACTAGAGTGGAAGGCCATTGGGCCAACAATAAGTCGACTATACTAAGTATCAGTGTGTGTTCAAGGCTTTTACATATTTCTAAAAAATAATAAAATTACAGAAAAAATAGTAAAAAAACCTTCTACAAACTTGTACTTCATTAGCTCCATGATTAAGTCATATCTTCATAGACACTTGTTTAAAAAACCTGCGACACTTGTTTAAAAAACCTGCGACACAAGTATGAGTATGTATATATATGTAAATGATATGATATATATACAAATTTGTTATCATCAAAATCTGATATGATATATCAACAGGGGTAAGTTTCAACATTCTCCCTATTTTTGATGGTGACAAACAAGTATGTATATATGTGTGAGGATATATATAACACAAGGAGAATAGGGATAAATATTAGTCTTTTACTCCCCCTGCAGAGAACACATAAGAAACAAGTTCTCCCCCTGCATATATAACATGATAACACACATGATAAGACACATGATACTTAACACACAGGATACAACATGATAACACACCATGATACATGATAACACATAGGATAACACACATGATACTTAACACATAGGATACAACAAGATAATACACCTTGATACATGATAACACATGATACATAATTCTCCCCCTTTGGCATCAACAAAAAGAGAAAGAACAACAAAAGGAAAAAGAAATAGATAAATAAAAAAGTGATAGTTATTACAAAGGAGTTCATGCAAGAAATAAACAAAGACACATAAGTGGAGTACAAAAACAAGAAAACAGAAATAGAAATCATGCAACTGAAAGAAAAACCACGGCCCAACTGACCATTACATATTAGAGATCCGGATGGAGGAGGTAGAGGAGGAAACTGAGTTTTGAGAATCCCAACCATTTCCTGTTGAGTGGCCTCAAAGGAATCCATCTTAATTTACATGTTTTAGAAATGTTCCATGAGCATACTTGGATTGTTGAGTAGAGCAGTTTAGGATTCCATCATTGAAGCTTGTTGACTGTTTATCTCCAATAGTTCAGCAGTGAGAGTATTGTATAGTAAGCATCAGAGAAATGAATTGGAGGTGGTTGAGAAGAAGATTGAGGTGGACGTTGGGAACTTTGAGAAGGAAAAGTGGATTGTGGTGGAGGAGTTTCAATTAACTTCTTACGAAGTAGAACAGAGCGATCAAAAGGTTCAAAGAGTTTGAAAACATTTGTTTCGGATGCAAGATCAATCTTAAACTTGCGAAACACATACGTGAGGAAAGCACCATATGAAGGAAATGAAGAGTGCTCCTTCACCATTGTGTCAAATATGATTTTAGCCCAATTGACTTCAAGTCCAGCCATAATGGCATAGACACAAGAGGCTCTGATATCAAATGTAAGATCTAAAAATATGGCAACACAAACACTAGAGGGGGTAAATAGTATTTTTAAAAATCAAGACAAGAAATGTTAATAACTTGCAAGAAAATAAAAATATAAACGCAAACACAAGTGATTTTATCCTGGTTCGGTCCTTTTGACCTACATCTAGTCTTCAAGAAACCCGCTTGAGATTTTTTTATCCTGATTTTGAAACCCACAAAATCAAAACACAGTACACTACTTGACAAACTCCTTTGCCAAATATTTATACCTCTTCTTATTGTTGGCCCAAAGGCCTATCACTCTAGTTTTGATGATGATCAACTCATGTAGTTATATTTGCTAATGATCTTGTTTAATTAGTGACAGATTCTTTATCAAGATCTTAGTAGGTGCAAAGCTCAACAAAGGATAAAATGTCAAGATTTGGAGCTAGCACGGTGTGATCCAAGGAGCTTTTGGATCAAGCTTGGACGAAGTCAAGAAGATGAGAAGACTTCAAGGGAAGACTTCAAGAAGTTGAAGACTTGTGTCTAGGTATAAGATTTTTATTTGTTTTAGATAAAAATGTAAAGGATAGAATAGATTGGTGGATTGCTCAAGTCATATCACACACACACTCTTGAGATTTAATTGTCTTTTCATAAAAGAATTTTTAGTTAGAAAAGACTCTTTCATTTTGGTAAAAAGATTTTTCCTTATGACAAAATATATGTCTTGGTTTTTGATATTCATGTTTACATCTTTCAACCAAAACCAAGTTTAGTGCTCTATGTCAAAAACTAGATATTTCATCTTGATTGTGTAGTGGATCATATCCATACACACTATGCTTTAAAGTATATCTTGTTTTTGTATTTGATGAAAATTTGGAAAAACATGTTGTTTTAGAAAAACAGTTTTTGTTATGAGCCAATATTTCCAAATTACAAAAAATAGTCAAATCTTTAATAACATGCCTTGATTTTGTGCAAGCATGTTTCTATATCATAAAACTATTTTTTGTAGAATTTCTAAGTATTTATGAGATTTTTTTATTAAGCCAAAAAGACCAATCTTTAATCCCAAAATTTTCAGGTTCTGGCAGTTCTGATTTTTCAGAACTGACAGTGACCGGTCGACCGGGTCGGTCGACCGGACGTGCACAGACGTGCACGCCTGTGTGCACTGGAGAACGGTCGACCGGACCGGTCGATCGCTTCAGAGAGTTTGCTCTCAGGAAATCTCGGTCGACCGGGCCGGTCGACCGACAGAGAGTTTACTCTCTTCTCCAGTTGCGCGGTCGACCGGGACGGTCGACCGGAGGCTGCAACGGTCGGATTTTGACCGTTGCCGGTCGACCGGAAGCTCTGACAGAGCCCAACGGTCAGATTTTTCTGGCCTCTATAAAAGGGGGTTTTGTCATTGTTTGAAGCCAAGATTTTAGGAGAGCTTTTGTCCAGTTATTTCCATTCTTTTAGCAGAGTTTTCTCCACAAAATAGAGTGCCAATATTTCCTATCAAAAGGGATTTTATCAAGAGAGTGTTTATTGTGATTTCTTGAGTTTTCCATCAAAGTTCTTTCCTTGATTTCTCACACTACACTTGAGCATCCATAGTTATATCTATCCTATAGGAGAGTTGTAGTGAGAGTTTTTGTAAGGTGATCAAAGTGTTGTGATCACCAAAGACTTGTTCTTTGTTCTTTGAGGAGACGGGCAAGTGTGCTCGTTGTGGTGTGGAGTTCGGGTGTGAACTCTTGTGGTGCGAGGTGCGGCCTCGGCGAGTCGGTGGACTTGCGTGTGTAAGGGACTTGGGAGTCCGAGGGATTGTAGGTGTTGCGGCACCAAGGAGAGATCCGGTTGGATCGTGCATAGTGGAAATCCTTCGTGTGTCGAAGGCGGGGATGTAGAGCAAGTGTGCTCGAACCTCGAAACAAACCCTTTGTGTTTGTGATTGCTCACTCTATCTCTCTCTCTCTCTCTTTGTCTCTTTTATATCTTGCATTCAATTATTGTCTATCTTTATATGCTTGATATACCCTTGTGCTTAATTGTTATATAATTGCTTGAGATTGATTGTCTAACACTTGTATTCAACCAAGAGAGCAACGCGGCACCTCAACCCATTCAAGGGGAATCTAGAGGAGTTTGTCCAGAGCCTCGCAAGGGGAATTCAGCAACACTCTTGTGTTATACATAAGTGTTTAATTAAAAGAAGTTTTATTTGGTCATCTTAGTTTTAATTCCGCATTACTTGTTCATAAGTGACCATTAGATTAGCCATCACCTATTCACCCCCCCTCTAGGTGATCTTACACTTATCACCAAGAAGACCTTTCTTTGTATGAATACAAATTGTCCTATAAGCCTTGACTTTTGTTTATGAGTGAAAATACAAGGATCTTATAGGGAGATATTCAGATTTCTTCACTAAAGTTTGAAATGGGGTGAAGAAAGATAGAAAGTAGAGATTATTTTCTGAAAATCACAAATTTCAGAATTTTGACTGAAAGTTATATGAAAAAGAGTAGTGCTTGAACCCAAAGGCAATGCCCCTATTTATAGCTATGAAAATAGGACAGTTGGGGTAGTTATGTAATTTAAATTTGAATAGAAAAGCGTGGAAAAAATACCAGAAAATTAAAACTGTTTAACAGTAAGAAACTGCTTTTATAGTGGACTAGGATCATAGATTAGTTGACTAGCAATAGCATATTTGCTCAAGATAGTCAACTAGAAGGTAGTTGTAGTCGACTAATACTGACAAATATAAGATATGAATGTTTCTGTAAAGGGAGTTAGTCGACTGTATATGGTATTAGTCGACTAGGTCCAGAATATTTTGGACGGACACTAAATTAACTGTGATAAATTTGAATAAGAGAACAGTTATCAAAAGATATAGTCGATTAAAAAGGTTTTATAGTCGACTAATCTGACAAACAGAGAAACCTACACTTTTATTAAACACACTTAATCGACTAGGACAAGAAATAGTCAACTAGGAAAAGGTGTTAGTCGACTAGGTCTTTGGTATAAGTCGACTATTCTAAGTATCAGTGAGTGTCTTCAAGGCTTTTACATATTTCTAAAAATAATAAAAATTATAGAAAAATAGTAAAAAACCTTCTACAAATTTGTACTTCATTAGCTCCATGATTAAATCATATCTTCAGAGACACTTGTTTAAAAAACCTGCAACACAAGTATGAGTATGTATATATATGTAAAGGATATGATATATATACAAATTTTTTATCATCAAAATCTGATATGATATATAAACAGGGGCCTGCATTCTCCCCTTTTGATGATGACAAACAGGTATGTATATATGTGTGAGGAGATATATATATATATATATATATATATATATATATATATATATATATATATATATATATATATATATATATATATATATATATAACACAAGGAGAACATGGATAAATATTGGTCATTTACTCCCCCTGCAGAGTGTTACATAAGAAACAAGTTCTCCCCCTTCATATAATATTCAAGTTCTCCCCTGCATATAACATGATAACACACATGGTACTTAACACACAAGATACAACATGATAAAACACCATGATACATGATAACACACAAGATAACACACATGATACTTAACATACAGGATACAACATGATAACACACAATGATACATGTAATACATGATACATAATTCTCCCACTTTGGCATCAACAAAAAGAGAAAGAATAACAATAGGAAAAAGACATATATAAGTAAAAAAGTGATAGTTATGACAAAGAAGTTCATGCAAGAAACAAACAAAGACACATAAGTGGAGCATAAAAAATAGAAAATAGAAATAAAAGTCATACAACTGAAAGAAAAAACATGGCTTATCTGACCATTACATACTGGAGCCGGATGGAGGAGGTGGAGGAGGAAACTGAGTTTTGAGAATCATTTCCTGTTGAGTAGCCTTAAAGGAATCCATCTTAATTTGCATGTTTAAGAAATGTTCCATGAGCATACTTTGATTGTTGAGTAGAGCATGTAACGCCCCGATTCCACGAATACGGGAACGTCACTGCAACGCATATACGTAGGTCAGATGGTGCCCCCACGTATATACGCTAAGCATTAAGTACAACAAGTATCAGAGTACAACACACAGCGTGGTATATTCATATGCCAACTTACAAGATATAAATACAAAGTTATACAAGTTATGATAAGCAATATCACTCTACAAGTGTCCTTTATCACAACCCAAGTCCAAAATGGATCCTATATAACCAAAAATACAAAAACGCTCACGAAATGGATGGAGATCCCGTGAACCAAAAGGAAGAGTCGGCACGATGAGACTAGAGCTGGTCAGCCTGCTCAGAAAGATAGGCCCGGTCCTCTGTGGAAGGCTCCACTTCGTCCCAAGTCTCAGAATCTGAATATGCAAATCCAAAGGGTCAAGACATATAATAACAAATAAAAGATAGTCAAGTGACATAAGGATCATGAATAAAGGCAATGAAGTTACAATAAATAGCAATGAATAACAAGCGATGTAAACTCAATAAGGCAAGATCATATGCAACAAATCTACAATTAACGTCTTATTATTATTACTTGTCTTACTGTGATATCTAGCTATGTGACCCAGCGTCCCAGAGCACATAGATCCATATCCTAGTGAAACAAGGTTGTTATTGGAAACAGCGGTTGTATCGACGAACTATGTTTACAGTGGGTCCCGTGCATACCCGGGACCACGGCCCAGGATTGTTCCGTTGCTTGAAGACGGAACCTGCCGCAAGGCTAAACAGGAGGGACTTATGTATGCCCTTGTCATGACAGTAAACAGGAAAGGGAGCAAGCACTCCCCTCGGTCCCCTGGTGTACCGCAGGTTAGACCGGAATATGATTGTACAATATACCTAATACCACTGTAAACACGAACACGTATCGATATCCGCATATTTCCCCCGACCCATATGTAAGTTGGTGCTTTTTATGTAAAAGTCAAGTGTATCATGCTTAGTTTTAAGAGATGGCATGATAAGTGGTGATATTACTGTTTAACATGTCATGGAACGAGTATATGCAATAATAAGTCATGAGGTAACAAGAGATACATCCATCCAGTAATAGGTCATGTGGAGCCAGTATTGAAGCATGAACAAGCAAGATATAATACACATGTATCAAGTATAAGAACCAAATTCAGAACAGAAATTAACTATGACACACAGCCAGAATTAGTCGACTAGTAGTAAGGGTTAGTCGACTAATAGGGGTCTCTAGTCGACTAACGGACACTAAGTCGACTAAGTCTGTTGATACAGAAAGTTGGATTTCTGGTCTAGGGAGGATTAGTCGACTAGGGGGATTCAGGAGTCGACTAATAGTGATTTCTAGAGAGTTGAGATTTACGTCCAGAAAAGATTAGTCGACTGGTATTTGGGGTAAGTCGACTAATACTGTGTTTTCCGGAAAAACTAAGTTTCAGCTAAGTGTTCTAGTCGACTAGTTCCTATGATAAGTCGACTAATACTGGGAAAAACAGTGAGCAGATCAGAATTTCTGGAATTGTGCTTGGTGGTTCAATTCGTGGTTTTTGGTGACCTAGGTGTACAAGAAGTGTAGATACAAGTATTCTAGGGCTAATACAAGTCTTGGTGAGTGAAATACTCACTTGGAATCGTTAGATCGAAGCTCTACGAGTCCGGGAAGCGGGTAGTCGTCAAAGGCACCTATGAGATCCTTGGCGACGAAGTGAGCCACGATCCAAGCTCCAAAGAAGTGACTGGAACTGGAGGTGAAGAGCTTTGGGGAGTTCTCTGGAGTTAGGGTTCAGGTTGAGGTAGGAGAGGGTTTGAGAGCTTCTCTTCTCTAGAGTTGTAGTGGAGGAAGAAAAAGAGGTAAGTTGCAAATGAAAACCTATATATAAGATGGGGGTTTTGTAAAGGAGATGGAATTTGTGTAGAAAGGAGGGGTTTCCTTGCAAAAAGGAAGGGGTGAGATGAGTGTCCTCTCCTTGGCCACTTGGCCGGCTGTGGGTGAGAGAGAGAGTGAGTGGTGTTAGGTGAAGGGTGAGTGGGATTTGAGGTGGCACATGAGGTGGAAAATGGAATTTGCAATTTTTGAAAAAATGTCCAAAATTCAAGTATTTCGGAATGACCTGAAAATTTTACCAAAAATCAAGAATAAGATTTTAAGACTCATGGTGAAATTCGTTTGAAGAAATAATTTGTAGTTTTAAAATTAAAAATCCCGGAATCAGTCACCTGCCGACTCCGTTGGAATTTTCATAAATTCGTAAAATCTCCAGAAAAAGAGTGTAGGTTGAAAATATGATTCTAAGGAATAATGCCTAAAGGACCATCTAGAAATTCCTAACTGTTGGTGAGTTAAAAATCCTGGAATCGGTCAGCGGCACTGGCCGACACCGGTTTTGAAAATATTTAATTAAATTCAGGAAAATTCCAGAAAATCACATAAAATCCAAAATATTGGAAAATGATATTTGGAATTGAAATTGGTCAAATGCGGATGGTAAATCAGAAAATACGATCGAAAGACTGGATACGTAACTAAGTACGTATTCCGGGAGAGGGGTATTACAATCTACCCACCTTACAAAAATTTCGTCCTCGAAATTTCATAAGGTGAAAGATAACAGGAAAAGCAACAGATAGATATGGATACAAGGAAAGATAACGGTAAAGAAGAGTAGAAGAAAAGAGTCTTACCCAATCAAGATGTGAAAAGTTGAGGGTAACGCTCCCGGATAACGTCCTCACGCTCCCAAGTGGCCTCTCCTGGCGCATGCCTGTTCCATGACACCAATACCAATGGAATAGCTCTGTTCTTCAGTGTCTTGACACTCCTATCCAGAATGGCCAACGGCTGTTCTTGGTATGATAAATCCGGTTGTAGCTCCAGCTCAGAATGATCCAGAATATGGCCGTCATCCCTGACATACTACCTCAACTGAGACACGTGGAAGACATTATGCACCCCGTCCAGAGATGGCGGTAATGCCAATCTATAGGACACATCTCCCATACGATCCAGGATCTCGAATGGGCCAATATACCTTGGACTTAGCTTCCCACGAGCACCGAACCGGATCACCCCCTTGGTAGGTGATATCCTCAAGAATACATGATCTCCAACCTGGAACTCCAATGGCCTTCTCCGAGTGTCTGCCCAACTCTTCTGCCTACTCTGAGCAGCCCTGAGATGATTTCTGATAACCCTGACTTTCTCTGTAGTCTGCATCAGAATCTCTGGTCCCAAAAGACTCCTCTCACCGACTTCATCCCAACAAATCGGTGATCGGCACTTCCTACCATACAATGCCTCAAAGGGTGCCATCTTAATACTTGCCTGGTAGCTGTTGTTATATGAAAACTCAGCCAAGTGAAGATGGTCTTCCCAAGATCCCCCAAAGTCAATCATGCAAGCCCTCAACATATCTTCAAGGATCTGGATAGTCCTCTCAGATTGTCCGTCTGTCTGAGGATGATAAGAAGTACTGAATTTCAGACGAGTTCCCAGACTTTCTTGGAGACTCTCCCAGAAATGAGATCTGAATCTGGTGTCTCTATCTGACACAATACTAACTGGAACTCCATGCAGACGAACCACCTCCTTCATATACTTATCTGCCAGAACCTCTGTCGACTGGCCTACCCTGAATGGTATGAAGTGAGCTGACTTGGTGAGGCGATCAACTATAACCCACACAGCATTATTACCCCTGGGACTCCGAGGTAATGCCGTCACAAAATCCATGGTGATATGCTCCCACTTCCATTCGGGTATCGGCAAAGGTTGAAGAAGTCCAGCTGGTCTCTGATGCTCGATCTTTATCTGCTGGCAAACCAAGCACTTGGCAACAAACTGGGCTATCTCCCTCTTCATAGCATTCCACCAAAAGTGCTTCTTCAGGTCCTGGTACATCTTGTTTCCCCCAGGGTGTATAGAATAAGCTGAACTGTGAGCTTCCTCCAAAATCTTCTGTCTGACTTCCCCTTGGGGAACACAAAGTCTACCTCCAAAATACAATGCACCATCTGGATGAATGCAGATATCCGTCCTCAATCCAGCCTCCACCTGAGCTCTGAATGTCTGCAATCTGGGGTCCTCCTTCTGAGCTTCCTTGATCTCCTCTATCAATGATGACTGGATCTGTAAAGCCATGAACTGCCCGGCCTTATCACCTCCTAGCACTAACATCAAATCCAATCTGATGAACTCCTGAATCAACTCCCTCTGCTGCGTGAGGTGGACTAGCACTCTGTTCTCTGGCATCCTGCTCAGTGCATCTGGAACTGTATTGACTTTGCCTGGATGATATTGCAAGTCAATATCATAGTCCGCCATAAGCTCCAACCACCTCCTCTGCCTCATATTCAACTCTTTCTGTGAGAAAATATACTTGAGGCTCTTGTGATCTGTGTATATCAACACTTTGTCTCCCAGAAGGTAGTGTCTCCAGATCTTCAAAGCAAATATCACAGCTGCCAACTCCAAGTCATGAGTTGGGTAATTCCTCTCATGAGGCTTCAACTGCCTAGATGCATATGCTATAACATGATCATGTTGCATAAGCACACACCCCAGGCCTTTACCTGATGCATCACAGAAAATGACCATCCCTCCTCTTCCTGAAGGAGTCCTCAAGATTGGAGCTGTGATAAGCCTCTGCTTCAACTGCTCAAATGCTGCATCACAATCTTCTGTCCATATGTATCTCTCCCCTTTTCTGGTGAGCCTGGTCAACGGAGCTGCAAGTCTAGAGAAATCCTGGACAAAGCGCCTGTAATATCCGGCTAGTCCAAGAAAGCTCTTTATCTCAGTCACCGTCTTCGGAACTGGCCAATTCTGCACTGCCTGGACTTTGCTGGGATCCACTGAAATTCCTTCTGCTGAAACAATGTGCCCAAGGAAGGCTATACTGTCCAACCAGAACTCACACTTGCTCCTCTTGGCATGAAGCTGCTCCTGCTGGAGGGTCTGCAACACAATCCTCAAGTGTTCTGCATGCTCCTTGTTGTTCCTGGAATAGATCAAGATGTCATCAATGAAAACAACAACGAACTGATCCAAGTAGGGCGAGAACACTCGGTTCATCAAATCCATGAAAACCGCAGGGGCATTGGTGACTCCGAAAGGCATAACTAGAAATTCATAGTGGCCATAACGGGTCCTGAATGCCGTCTTCGGAACATCCTCCTTCTTCACCCTCAGCTGATGGTAACCCGACTGCAAATCTAACTTAGAAAATACACGGGCTCCATGAAGCTGATCAAACAAGTCATCAATCCGGGGTAAGGGATACTTGTTCTTGATGGTGACCTTGTTCAACTCCCTATAATCAATACAAAGCCTCTTACCACCATCCTTCTTATTCGCCAAGAGCACTGGAGCTCCCCATGGTGAAGTGCTTGGCCGAATCAATCCCTTGTCCGAATACTCCTGCAGTTGCTTCTTCAAGATCTCCAACTCTGTCGGTGCCATCCTGTACGGAGCCTTGGATATAGGAGCTGCTCCTGGAATTGTATCAATGGAGAACTCAATTATCCTCTCCGGTGGAAACCCTGAGACCTCAGCAAAGACTTCTGGAAACTCATCCCACACTGGCACTCCCTTCAGAATCTCCGAAGTGGTCATCTGAATCTCCTTCTTAGCAGGCTTCACCTCTCCACTAAACTGGAACTCCGGCTGATGCGGGATTCTGAAATTGATCTTCCTTCCTCTACAGTCAATCACTGCATAGTACTGACTGAGCCAAGTCATGCCTAAGATTACGTCGTACCCTTTGGTGTCTAGTACGAGCATATCTATGGCCAAGATCTTATCACAAAGTTCCACCGGACAGTCAGCACAAACTCTAGAAGATATAACTACCCCATTTCCGGTACTTATCTCCCACTTGTGGTCTAAAGCCTTAACAGGTATGGAATGAACAGCCACAAAATGGTCGGAGATATAACAGTGGGATGCACCCGAATCGAAGAGAGCGAGAACAGGTATAGAATGAACTCTGATGTTACCTGAAATCACCTCCTCTGAAGCCTCAGCCTCCTCTGCTGTCAGGTTGTAGGCCTGACCTCTGCCACGCCCTGCTGCTGTCCGGGCTCCTCTTTGCACTGGGCGAGCAACATGCGGTGGAGGAAGGGGAAGGGCTCTCCTCATCACTGGTCCCTGGTGCCTCTGCCCAACTGGCCCTGGTAGTGCCCTCTGTCCATTCTGCCCTTGAGGTGCCGGCAAGGTTTGATTAGCAAACCCCATTTTCCTGTGAGGACAGGTCTCTACGGCATGGTCTCGTGCTCCACACACCAAACACAATCCATTTGCCCTCCGGCAATTCTGCTGAGAGTGTCCTGGTTTCTGGCAAAAGTTGCAGATAAGACCTGGTCGAGCCACCTGGTAAGGAACTGCCCTGAATGGTTGCCTGGCCTGGACCTTCGCTGCTCTGGATGGTCCTCCTCTACCCACCGGTACAACCGGCCTCTTCATGGCCTGGTCCTTCCTCTGATCTCCTTGCTTCTTCTCAAACCCACGCTCCACCTCTCGAGCGCTGGTGAGAACTTCTGCATAGGTCTTCAGATGATGGGGCATTAGGAACATCTGAATGTCCATTTGCAGACCTTGCTGGAACCGGCTTGCCCTCTTCTCCTCATCTGCTATCATGTACGGGGCGAAGCGACTCAACCTGAGAAATTCTGCAGCATACTCATCTACGGATCTATCCCCCTGTTGAAGCCTGATGAACTGCTCCTCCATGTCCTTCTGAGCAGTGGCGGGAAAGAACCTGCTATAAAAGCTCTTGGAGAACGTATCCCAAGAGATAGGTTTCTTCAAGCGAGCCTCCTCTGCAAGCCACCAAGTCCTGGCTATGTCCTTCAGCTGGATCTTTGCAACCTCCACTTGGTTCTCCTTAGGCACCCTGGCGGCGTTCAGCAGATCGGTGGTGTCTGTTAACCACTGTTCAGCCTCCAATGGCCTCTCGACTCCCGTGAATACGGCCGGCTGTAGCCGTCGGAAGTCTGAGATGCTCCCCGGCTTCTGCTCCTTCGGGGCTGCCAACTCCTGCCTGAGGAGCTCAGTCTGCTGATGCTGATTCTCCATCTGCTGTTGCTGGTTTCCCAGCATAGTCTGAATGATCCTCAGGATATCAGCACCCTCTCCTCCTACGGGTCCATTCGGTACTTGCCCGACATTGTTGCGACCCGAACGTCTCTCCATACCGAAAGGGATAAGATCTGGAATTGGAAACAAAGGGAAGGAGTTTAGGATACGAGGAATGAATCAAGGACGAAGTCAAGAAGGACTATATAACTTTGTACATTGTAGTTGGCATTAGCAAATCACTAGAATTTGCCACTTGGTTGTACTTTTAGGTTTGAGAGCCTAGGCTCTGATACCAACCTGTAACGCCCCGATCCCAATGATACGGGAACGTCACTGCAACGCATATACGTAGGTCAGATGGTGCCCCCACGTATATACGCTAAGCATTAAGTACAACAAGTATCAGAGTACAACACACAGCGTGGTATATTCATATGCCAACTTACAAGATATAAATACAAAGTTATACAAGTTATGATAAGCAATATCACTCTACAAGTGTCCTTTATCACAACCCAAGTCCAAAATGGATCCTATATAACCAAAAATACAAAAACGCTCACGAAATGGATGGAGATCCCGTGAACCAAAAGGAAGAGTCGGCACGATGAGACTAGAGCTGGTCAGCCTGCTCAGAAAGATAGGCCCGGTCCTCTGTGGAAGGCTCCACTTCGTCCCAAGTCTCAGAATCTGAATATGCAAATCCAAAGGGTCAAGACATATAATAACAAATAAAAGATAGTCAAGTGACATAAGGATCATGAATAAAGGCAATGAAGTTACAATAAATAGCAATGAATAACAAGCGATGTAAACTCAATAAGGCAAGATCATATGCAACAAATCTACAATTAACGTCTTATTATTATTACTTGTCTTACTGTGATATCTAGCTATGTGACCCAGCGTCCCAGAGCACATAGATCCATATCCTAGTGAAACAAGGTTGTTATTGGAAACAGCGGTTGTATCGACGAACTATGTTTACAGTGGGTCCCGTGCATACCCGGGACCACGGCCCAGGATTGTTCCGTTGCTTGAAGACGGAACCTGCCGCAAGGCTAAACAGGAGGGACTTATGTATGCCCTTGTCATGACAGTAAACAGGAAAGGGAGCAAGCACTCCCCTCGGTCCCCTGGTGTACCGCAGGTTAGACCGGAATATGATTGTACAATATACCTAATACCACTGTAAACACGAACACGTATCGATATCCGCATATTTCCCCCGACCCATATGTAAGTTGGTGCTTTTTATGTAAAAGTCAAGTGTATCATGCTTAGTTTTAAGAGATGGCATGATAAGTGGTGATATTACTGTTTAACATGTCATGGAACGAGTATATGCAATAATAAGTCATGAGGTAACAAGAGATACATCCATCCAGTAATAGGTCATGTGGAGCCAGTATTGAAGCATGAACAAGCAAGATATAATACACATGTATCAAGTATAAGAACCAAATTCAGAACAGAAATTAACTATGACACACAGCCAGAATTAGTCGACTAGTAGTAAGGGTTAGTCGACTAATAGGGGTCTCTAGTCGACTAACGGACACTAAGTCGACTAAGTCTGTTGATACAGAAAGTTGGATTTCTGGTCTAGGAAGGATTAGTCGACTAGGGGGATTCAGGAGTCGACTAATAGTGATTTCTAGAGAGTTGAGATTTACGTCCAGAAAAGATTAGTCGACTGGTATTTGGGGTAAGTCGACTAATACTGTGTTTTCCGGAAAAACTAAGTTTCAGCTAAGTGTTCTAGTCGACTAGTTCCTATGATAAGTCGACTAATACTGGGAAAAACAGTGAGCAGATCAGAATTTCTGGAATTGTGCTTGGTGGTTCAATTCGTGGTTTTTGGTGACCTAGGTGTACAAGAAGTGTAGATACAAGTATTCTAGGGCTAATACAAGTCTTGGTGAGTGAAATACTCACTTGGAATCGTTAGATCGAAGCTCTACGAGTCCGGGAAGCGGGTAGTCGTCAAAGGCACCTATGAGATCCTTGGCGACGAAGTGAGCCACGATCCAAGCTCCAAAGAAGTGACTGGAACTGGAGGTGAAGAGCTTTGGGGAGTTCTCTGGAGTTAGGGTTCAGGTTGAGGTAGGAGAGGGTTTGAGAGCTTCTCTTCTCTAGAGTTGTAGTGGAGGAAGAAAAAGAGGTAAGTTGCAAATGAAAACCTATATATAAGATGGGGGTTTTGTAAAGGAGATGGAATTTGTGTAGAAAGGAGGGGTTTCCTTGCAAAAAGGAAGGGGTGAGATGAGTGTCCTCTCCTTGGCCACTTGGCCGGCTGTGGGTGAGAGAGAGAGTGAGTGGTGTTAGGTGAAGGGTGAGTGGGATTTGAGGTGGCACATGAGGTGGAAAATGGAATTTGCAATTTTTGAAAAAATGTCCAAAATTCAAGTATTTCGGAATGACCTGAAAATTTTACCAAAAATCAAGAATAAGATTTTAAGACTCATGGTGAAATTCGTTTGAAGAAATAATTTGTAGTTTTAAAATTAAAAATCCCGGAATCAGTCACCTGCCGACTCCGTTGGAATTTTCATAAATTCGTAAAATCTCCAGAAAAAGAGTGTAGGTTGAAAATATGATTCTAAGGAATAATGCCTAAAGGACCATCTAGAAATTCCTAACTGTTGGTGAGTTAAAAATCCTGGAATCGGTCAGCGGCACTGGCCGACACCGGTTTTGAAAATATTTAATTAAATTCAGGAAAATTCCAGAAAATCACATAAAATCCAAAATATTGGAAAATGATATTTGGAATTGAAATTGGTCAAATGCGGATGGTAAATCGGAAAATTCGATCGAAAGACTGGATACGTAACTAAGTACGTATTCCGGGAGAGGGGTATTACAGAGCAGTTTGGGATTCCACCCTTGAAGCTTGTTGACTTTTTATCTCCAATACCTCAGCAGTGAGAGTATTGTAGTAAGCATCAGAGAAATGAGTTGGAGGTAGTTGAGAAGAAGTTGAGGTGGACATTGGAAACTTTGAAAAGGAAAAGTGGGTTGTGGTGGAGGAATTTCAAGTAACTTCATACGAAGTAGAACAGAGCGATCAAAAAGTTCAAAGAATTTGACAACATTTATTTCAAATGCAAGATCAATCATAAACTTGCGAAACGCATGCGTGAGAAAAGCACCATATGGAAGAAATGAAGAGTGCTCTTTCACCATTGTGTCAAACATGAGTTTAGCCCAATTGACTTCGAGTACAACCATAATGACATAGACACAAGAGGCTCTGATACCAAATATAAGATCTAAAAATATGATAATACAAACACTAGAGGGGAGTGAATTATTTTTTTAAAAATCTAGACAAGAAATATTAATAACTTGTAAGTAAATAAAGATGCAAACGCAAACACAAGAGATTTTATCATGGCTCGGTCCTCTTGACCTACATCCAGTTCCAAGCAACCCGCCTGAGATTTTCCTTATCCAGATTTTGAAACCCACAAAATTAAAACACAGTACACCACTTGACAAACTCTCTCGCCAAATCTGTACACCTCTTCTTATAACCAAGAAGACCTTTCTTTGAATGAATACAAATTGTTCTATAAGCTTTGATTTTTGTTTGTGAATGAAACTACAAGGATTTTATAGGGAGACTTTCAGATTTCTTCACTAAAGTTTGAAATGGGGTGAAGAAAGATAGAAAGTAGAGACTATTTTCTGAAGATCTCAAATTTCAGAATTTTGACTGAATGTTATGTGAACAAGAGTAGTGTTTGAACCCAAGGACAATACCCTATTTACAGCTAAGGAAATAGGACAGTTGGGGTAGTTATGTAATTCAAATTTGAATAGAAAAGAGTGAGAAAAACACCAAAAAATCAAAATTGTTTTAACAGTCAGAAACTGCTCTTATAGTCGACTAGGATCATGCATTAGTCGACTAGCCATAGGAATTTGCTTAAGATAGTCGACTAGATGGTAGTTGTAGTTGACTAATACTGACAAATATCAAATATGAATGTTTATGGAAAAGGGAGTTAGTTGACTGTATATGGTATTATTCTACTAGGTCCAGAATATTTTGAACGGACATTAAATTAACTGTGATAAATTTGAATAAGAAAACAGTTATCAAAAGATATAGTCGACTAAAAATTTTTTATAGTCGACTAAATGACAAACAGAGAAACATAAACTCTCTGTTAAAACACACTTAGTCGACTAGGACAAGAATTAGTCGACTAGGAAAAGGTGTTAGTTGACTAGGCCTTTAGTATAAGTCGACTATGCTAAGTATCAGTGCGTGTGCTCAAGACTTTTACATATTTCTAAAAATAATAAAAATTATAGAAAAATAGTAAAAAATCTTATACAAACTTGTGCTTCATTAGCTCCATGATTAAGTCATATCCTCAGAGAGACTTGTTTAAAAAACCTGCAACACAAGTATGAGTATGTATATATAAAGGATATATATATATATATATATATATATATATATATATATATATATATATATATATATATATATATATATATATATATATATATATATATATATATATATATATATATATATATATATATATATATATATATATATATATATATAGAACACACACACACACACAGATACATATTCAGGGGCAGATTTTGTAATCATCAAAATCTGATATGATATATAAATAGGGGTAAGTTTCAACCGTTTTTATGTATAAATTCTACTAATTACCTTAGTTCTTGTGTTAATTGAGAAGTTTGATCAATAGTCAAAATTTTCAGCCCCGATTGGCCTTATATAAGCCGAACAGGGTCCAAATAGGGAGAAAACATGATTTTCAATGATAGAGAGTAGTATGACATACTTTCAATATATTATTATTAATAATTAGCTTTATGTCCAGTTTTAATTGTGAAGTTTGTTTAAAAGTCAAACTTTCAGTCCCGATTAGCCTGAACTACACCTTTAAGAGCTAAATATAGCCCAAACAGTGAGAGTCGGGAGCAAAATTACATAGTTTCTATGTGCAATTACAACAAATAAACCTTATTTCAGATCTTAGTTGGAAAGTTTGACCAAATGTCAAACTTTTAGCTCCGATTGGCTGGAATTAGGACTTATAAGAGCCGAATAGGGCCATAAAGGGGAGAAAATATGGTTTTTAGGAGCCGGAAGTTGTATTGCATAGTTTCTTTATATAAATACTATTTATTAACCTTATTTCTAGTCTTAATTGGGAAGTTTGACTAAAAGTTAAACTTTCAGCTGATTGGTAGAAACTAGGCCTTATAAAAGTCGAATTAGGCTAAATAAGGAGAAAACGTGAGTCTCAAGAGCCGGGAGTAGTGTTACATAGTTTCTATGATCAACTACTAATTAACCTTATTTCTAGTCTTAATTGAAAAGTTTAACCAAAAGTCAAACTTTCAGACACGATTGGCCTGAGCTTGGACTGTTAAGCGCCGAATAGGACTCAAAAGGTGAGAAAAACGTGGTTTTCAAGAGCCGAGAATATTATTACATAGTTCCATGTACAAATACTACTAATTAATCTTATTTCTTATGTTAATTCAAGAGTTTGACTAAACTCAAATTTTCAACCACCGATAGCCTAGAATTGGGCCTTATAAAAGCCGAGCTAGGCCTAAATAGGGAGAAAACATAGTTTTCAAGAGCTTGGAGTAGTATTACGTAGTTTCTATGTAAAAATACCAGTAACTAACCTTATTTTTTGTGTTAATTGGGAAGTTTAACTAACAGTCAAACTGTCAGCCCCAATTGGCATGAATTAGGCTTTATAAGAGCCGAATTGGGCCCAAACAGGAAAAAACATGAGTTTCAAGAGATGGGAGCAGTATTACATAGTTTCTATGTATAATTTTACTAATTAACCTTATTTCTAGTCTTAATTGAGAAGTTTGACAAAAAGTCAAACTTTCAAGCCCGATTGACATGAGCTGGCCTTATGAGAGCAGAATAGGGCCCAAACGGTTAGAAAATGTGATTTTCAAGATCCGAAAGTAGTATTACATAGTTTTTATGTTCAATTACTACTAATTAATCTTATTTCTTTTGTTAATCAGAAAGGTTGACTAATTGTCAAACTTTCAGCCCTGATTGCCATGAACAAGTCTTTTATAAGAACAGAATTAAGCCCAAATAGGAAGAAAATGTGATTTTCAAGAGCCGGGAGTAATATTACATAGTTTTATATACAAATACTACTAATTAACATTATTTCTTGTGTTAATTAAGAGGGGTGACCAATATTCAAATTTTCAGCCCCCTATAGCCTAGAACTTGGCCTTATAAGAGCCGAACTGGGCCCAAACAGGGTAAAAACATAGTTTTCAAAAGGTTGGAGTAGTATTACATAGTTCAATGTAAAAATACTAGTAGTTAACCTTATTTCTTGTGTTAATTGGGAAGTTTGACCAATAGTCAAACTGTCAGCCCCAATTGGCATGAGTTAGGCCTCATAAGACCTGAATTAGGACCAAACTGGAGGAAAACGTGAGTTTCAAGAGACGGGAGCTGTATTACGTAGTTTCTATGATAATTACTACTAATTAACCTTATTTCCATTCTTAATTGAGAAGTTTGACCAAAAGTCAAACTTTCTAGCCCGATTGGCCTAAGTTAGGCCTTATGAGAGCAGAATATGGCCCAAACAGTTAGAAAACATGGTTTATCAAGATGCGAGAGTAGTATTACATAGTTTTAATGTACAAATACTACTAATTAACCTTATTTTTTTGTTAATCAGGAAGTTTGACTAATAGTCAAATTTTCTCTCGACTCTTGAAAACAACGTTTTCTCACTAGCTGGGAGTAGTATTACATAGTTTTTATATACAAATACTACTAATTAACATTATTTCTTGTGTTAATTAGGAGGGATAACCAATATTCAAAATTTTCAACCCCCTATAGCCCAGAACTTGGCCTTATAAGAGCCGAACTGGACCCAAATAGGGTAAAAACATAGTTTTCAAGAGCTTGGAGTAGCATTACGTAGTTTCAATGTAAAAATACTAGTAATTAACCTTATTTGTTGTGTTAATTGAGAAGTTTGACCAATAGTCAAATTGTCAGCCCTAATTAGCATGAGTTCGGCCTCACAAGACTCGAATTGGGCCCAAACTGGAAGAAAACGTGAGTTTTAAGAGACGGGAGCAGTATTACATAGTTTCTATGATAATTACTACTAATTAACCTTATTTTCAGTCTTAATTGAGAAGTTTGACCAAAAGTCAAACTTTCTGGCCCGATTGGCCTAAGTTAGGCCTTATGAGAGCAAAATAGTGCCCAAACAATTAGAAAACAAGTTTTTCAAGATGCGAGAGTAGTATTACATAATTTTTATGTACAAATACTACTAATTAACCTTATTTTTTTAATCAGGAAGTTTGACTAATAGTCAAATTTTTAGTCCTCACTGCCTGAACAAGTCCTTATAAGAGTCGAATTGGGCCCAAATAAGAAGAAAATGTGGTTTCCAAGAGTTAGAAGTAGTATTGCATAGCTTCTATGTACAAATATTACTAATTAACTTTATTTCTTGTGTTAATTAGGAAGGCTGCCAATAGTCAAAGTTTCAGCTCTCGATAACCCTGAACTGGGCCTTTAAGACCCGAAATTGGGCCCAAACGGGGAGATAACATGATTTTCAAGATCATAGAGTAGTATTACATAGTCTTTATGCACAAATACAACTAATTAACCATATTTCTTGTGTTAATTGGAAAGTTTGACCAATAATCAAATTGTCAGCCTCATTGGCATGAACCCTCATAAGAGCCGAGTTGGACACAAAAATGGCGAAAACGTGAGTTTCAAGAGACTAGAGTAGTATTATATAGTTTTTATTTATAATTACTACTAATTAGCCTTATTTCTAGTATTAATTAAGAATTTGACCAGAAGTCAAACTTTCAAGCCCGATTGGCCTGAGCAAGGCCTTATGAGAGCCGAATAAAAATGGTTAGAAAACACAGTTATCAAGTGCCGAGAGTAGTATTACATAGTTTTTATGTACAAATACTACTAATTAATCTTAATTCTTTTGTTAATTGGGAAGTCTGACCAATATCAAATTTTCAGCCCCGATTGGCTTGAATAAGGACTTATAAGAGCCGAATAGGGCCAAAACGAGGAGAAAACAAGCTTTTCAAGAGCCGCGAACAGTATTACCTAGTTTCTATGTACAATTACTACAATTTAACCTTATTTTTAGTCTTAATTGGGAAATTTGACTAAAACTCAAACTTTCAGGCCCGATTTGGCCTAAAGTGGGCCTTATGAGAGACAAATAAGGCCAAACGGTGAGAAAAATATGGTTTTCAAGAGCCGAGAGTAGTGTTACATAGTTTCTATGTATAAATACTACTATTTAACCTTAGATCTTGTGTTAATTGAAAGTTTTGACCCATAGTCATACTTTCAGTCTTGATTGGCCTGCCTTATATGAGCTGAATAGGAGAAAAATAAGGAGAAAATATGGTTTTCAATAGTAAAGAGTAGTATTTCATAGTTTCTATATACAATTATTACTCATTAACTTTACTTCGAGTCTTAATTGTGAAGTTTGATCAAAAGTCAAATTTTCAGCCCCGATTAGTGTGAACTATGCTTTATAAGAGCCAAATATAGCCCAAACAGAGAAAAAATATGATTTTCAAGAGACGGGAGTAAAATTACATAGTTTCTATGTACAATTATAACAAATTAACCTTATTTCAAATCTTAATTAAGAAGTTTGACCAAAAGTCAAATTTTTAGCCCCGATTAGACTGAATTAGGACTTATAACAGCCGAATAAGGTCATAAAGGGGTGAAAACATAGTTTTCCATAGCTGGGAGTCGTATTTCATAGTTTCTATAGACAAATACCATTTATTAACCTTATTTCTAGTCTTAATTGCAAAGTTTGACCAAAAGTCAAACTTTCAGCTCGATTGGCCGGAACTAGGCCTCATAAGAGCTAAATTAGGCTAAACAGGGAGAAAACCTGAGTCTCAAGAGCCAGGAGTAGTATTACATAGTTTCTATAAATAATTACTACTAATTAATCTTATTTCTTTTGTTAATTAGAAAGTTTGACCAATAGTCAAACTATCAGCCCCTATTGGCATTAACTAGGCCTCACAAGAGTCGAATTGGGCCCAAACAGGGAGAAAAATGAGTTTCGAGAGACGGGAGTAGTATTACATAGTTTCTATGTAAAATTACTACTAATTAACCTTATTTCTAATCTTAATTCAGAAATTGACTAAAAGCCAAACTTTCAAGCCCGATTGGCTGTCAGGCCTTATGAGAGCCCAACAGGTTCCAAATGGTTAGAAAACGTGGTTTTCATGAGTCGAGAGTAGTATTACATAGTTTCTATGTACAAATACCACTAACTAACCTTATTTCTTATGCTAAGTGGGACGTTTGACTAATAATTAAACTTTCAGCCCCGATGAGCCTGGACAAGGACTTATGAGAGCCGAAGAGGACAAAACGAGGAGAAAATATGGTTTTCAAGAGCCGAGAGTAGTATAACATAGTTTTCATGTACAATTACCACAAATTAACCTTATTTAAGTTTTAATTGGGAAGTTTAATAAAAAGTAAAACTTTCAGCCACGATTAGCCTCAACTAGGACTTATAAAAGCCGAATTAGGGTCAAAACAGGGAAAAAATATATTTTTCAAGAGTCAGGAGTAGAATTACATAGTTTGTATGTACTATTAAACTAATTAACCATATTTCAAGTTTTAATTAGGAATTTTGACCTATAGTCAAACTTTCAACCCTGATTAGCTTGAATTAGGCTTTATAAGAACTGAATTGGGCCCAAACGGGGAGAAAACATGATTTTCAAGAGCTAGGCATAGAATTACATAGATTCTATGAACAAATAATACTAATTAACCATATTTCTTTGGTTAATTAGGAAGTTTGATTAAAATTCAAACCTTCAGCCCGATTGGTTTGAATTAGGCCTTATAAGAGCCAAATAGGGCCCAAACAGTAAGAAAATGAGGTTTTCAAGAACCGAGAGTAGTATTATATAGTTTTGTGTATAAATATTACTAATTAATTTTATTTCTTCTGTTAATTGGGAAGTTAGACAATAGTCAAACTATCAGCCCCGATTGCCTTGAACTAAGCCTTATAAGAGCCGAATTGGGCCCAAACAGGGAGAAAACTTGAGCTTCAAGAGCTGAGAGTAGTATTACAAAGTTTTTATGTACAATTATACTAATTAACCTTATTTATAATCTTAATTGAGAAGTTTAACTAAAAGTCAAACTTTCAGCCCCAACTGGCCTGAACTAGGTCTTATAAGACCGAATTGGGCCCAAAGGGCGAGAAAACGTGATTTTCAAGAGCCAGTAATAGAATAACATAGTTTCTATGTATAATTATAACTAATTAATCACATTTAAAGTTTTAGTTGGGAAGTATAATCAAGAGTCAAACTTCCAGCCCCGATTGGCTTGAACTAGGCCTATTACTTGCCGAATTGTGCCCAAACAGGGTGAAAATACGAGTTTCAAGAGCCGAGAGTAGTATTACATAGTTTCTATATACAATACTACTAATTAACCTTATTTCTAATAATATTTGGGAAGTTTAACCAAAAGTCAAATTTTCAACTCCGATTGGCTTGAATTAGGCCTATTAAGAGCCGCATTAGGCCTAAACAGTGAGAAAACATGATTTTCAAGAGACGAGAGTATTAATTACATAGTTTTTATGAACAAGTTATACTAATTAACCTTATTTCTTAGGTTAACTAGGAAGTTTGACCAATACACGAACTTTCAGCCCTGATTAGCCTGAATTAGGCCTAATAAGAGCCTAATTGGGCCCAGACAGGGTGAAAATGTGAGTTTCAAAAGCCAAGAGTAGTATTACATAGTTTCTAAATGCAATACTACTAATTAACCTTATTTATATTCTTAATTGGGAAATTTGACCAAAAGTCCAACCTCAGCCTCGGGGCCTAAACTAGGCCTTATAAGAGTGAACAGGGCCCAAACGGTAAGAAAATATGGTTTTCAAGAGCTGGGAGCAGTAGTTTATAGTTTCTATGTACAAATACCACTAGTTAACCATATTTCTTGCCTTAATTGTGAAGTTTGACCAATAGTCATAGTTTCATTCACGACTGGTCTGAACTAGGCCTTATATAGAACGTGATTTTCAAAAGTCGAGAGTAGTATTACTTAGTTTTTATGTACCTATATTACTAATTAACCTAATTTCTTGTGTTATTTGGGAAATTCGACAATAGAAAATTTGGGAAGTTCGACGGTAGAGCCGAATAGGCCCAAACGATAGGAAAATGTGATTTTCAAAAGCTGAGAGTAGTATTATATAGTTTTTACGTACAAATATTATCAATTAATCTAATTTATTATGTTATTAGGGAAGTTCGATAATAGACAAACTTTCAGCCCCGATTTTGCCTTGAACTAGGCCTTATAAGAGTCAAATTGGGCTCAAACTGGGTGAAAACTTGAGTTTCAAGGGTAGGCAGTAGTATTTCATAGTTTCCAGTTACAATTTTACTAATTAATTGTATTTCTAGATTTAATTGGGAGGTTTAACTAAAAGTCAAACTTTCACCCCCGACTTACCTAAACTGGTCATATAAGAGCCAAATATGGTCAAAGGGGTGAAAACGGGATTTTCAAGATCCGGGAGTAATATTACATAGTTTCGAGATACAAATACCACTGATTAGTCTTATTTTTTAGTCTTTATTGGAAAGTTTGACCAGAATCAAATTTTTAGTCCCGATTGGGCTGAACTAGGCCTTATAAGAACTGAATTAGGTCCATACAGGGAGAAAACGTGAGTTTCAAGGGCCGAGAGCAGTATTACATAGCTCCTATGCACAATTACTACTAATTAATCTTATTTCTAATCCTAATTAAGAAGTGACTAAAAGTCAAACTTTCAGCCCCGATTAGCCTGAACCACTACTTATAAGAGCTCAATAGGGTCAAAATGGGGGGTGAAAATGGGGTTTTCAAGAGCCAGGAGTAGAATTATTTAGGTTCTATATGCAATTACAACTAATTAATATTATTTCTAATCTTAGTTGGTAAGTTTTATCAAAATTCAAACTTTTCGCTCCGATTGGCTTGAATTATGCCTTATAGCAGCCGAATTAGGCCGAAACGATGGGAAAACATCATTTTCAAGAGTCGAGAGTAGTATTACATAGTTTCTATGAACAAATAATACTAGTTAACCTTATTTTTTGTGTTAATTGGAAAGTTTGACCATAAATCAAACTTTCAGCCTCGATTGGCCTGAACTAGGCTTTATAAGAGCCGAATAGGACCCAAACGGTGGGAAAATATGGTTTTCAAGAGCCGAGAGTAGTATTACATAGTTTTTATGTATAAATATTACTAATTAACCTAATTTCTTGTGTTAATTGGGGGAGTTTAGCAATAGTCAAACTTTCAGCCCCGGCCGCCCTGAACTAGGCCTTATAAGATTCGAATTCGGCCTAAACAGGGTGAAAACGTGAGTTTCAAGAGCCGGAAGTAGTATTACATAGTTTCTATGTACAATTGTACTAATTAACCTTATTTGTAGACTAGTTGGGAAGTTTGATAAAAAGTAAAACTTTCAGCCCCGATTGGCTTGAATTAAGCCTTATAAGAGCCGAATTGGGCCCAAACGGTTAGAAAACATGATTTTCAAGAGTCAAGAGTAGTATCACATAGTTCTATAAGCAAATAATACTAATAAACCTTATTTCTTAGGTTAATTGGGAAGTTTGACCAATAGTCAAACTTTCAACCCTGATTGTCCTAAAGTAGGTCTTATAAAAGTCGAATTGGGCCCAAACAGGGAGAAAACGTGAGTTTCAAGAGCCGAGAGTAGTATTAGATAATTTCTATGTACAATTATAAATAATTAACCTTATTTCAAGACTTAATTGGGAAGTTTAACGAAAGTCAAACTTTCAGCCCCAATTGGTATGAACTAGGACTTATAAAAGCCGAATATGGCAACAAGAGGAGAAAACATGGTTTCAAGAGCCTTCAAGAGCCGAGAATAGTATTACATAGTTTCTACATACAAGTATTACTAATTAACCTTATTTCTAGTGATATTTGAGAAGTTTGATCAAAAGTTAAACTTTCAACCCCAACTGGTCTGCATTAGGCCTTAAAAGAGCCGAATTAGGCCCAAACAGAGAGAAAATGTGCCTTTCAAGAGCTGGAATTAGAATTACAAAGTTTCGATGTACAACTACACTAATTAACCTTATTTAAAGTCATAATTGGGAAGTTTGACCATAAGTTAAACTTTCAGTCTCGATTGGCCTGAATCAGGGCTTATAAGTGCTGAGTTGGCTCAAAACGGGGAGAAAACAGGGTTATCAAGAGCCTGGAGTAGAACTATATAGTTTTCTTATATAATTCAAACTAGTTAACCTTATTCCTATTTTTAGTTGGGAATTATATTGGCTTGAACTGGGCCTTATAAGACCCAAATTGGACAAACAGTTGGAAAATGTGGTTTTTAAGTCAGAGTAGTATTAAATTGTTTCTATAAATAAATAATATTAATTTACCTTATTTCTTTGGTTAATTAGGAAGTTTGACCAATACACAAACTTTCAGCACCGATTGGCCTGAAGTAGGCCCTACAAGAATTGAATTGGGCCCAAATAGGGAGAAAATATGAGTTTCAAGAGCCGGGAATAGTATTACATAGTTTCTATGTACAATTAATTAACTTTATTTATAGTTTTAATTCGAAAGTTTGACCGAAGCCTAACTTTAGCCCCGGTTGGCCAAAACTAGGCCTTATAAGAGCCGAATAGGGCCAAACGATAAGAAAAAGTGGTGTCCAAGGGCCGGGAGTAGTATTATATAGTTTATATGTAAAATATTACTAATTAACCTTATTTTTTGTGTCAATTGGAAAGTTTGACTAATAATCAAGCTTTCAGCCCCGATTGGGCTGAACAAGAACTAATTAGAGCCAAATAGGAAAAAATCGAGGAGAAAATGTGATTTTCAAGAGTCGGGAGCAGTATTACATGATTTCTATGTAAAATTACTACAAATTAACCTTATTTTTAGTTTTAATTAGGAAGTTTGAACAAAATTTAAACTTTCAGGCCTGATTGGCTTAATTAGGCCTTATGCGAGACGAATAGGGCCCAAACGATGAGAAAATATAGTTTTTAAGAGCCAGGAGTAGTATTACATAGTTTCTGTAGGATCTAAAAATGTGACAACACAAACACTAGAGGGGAGTGAATAGTGTTTTTAAAAATCTAGATAAGAACTAGGTCTTATTAGAGCCGAATTGGTCTCTAACAGTGAGAAAACGTGCTTTTCAAGAGCCGGTAGTAGGAATACATAGTTTCTATGTACAATTACAACTAATTAATCTTATTTCAAGTCTTAATTAAGAAGTTTGATCAAAAGTCAAACTTGCAACCCCGAATGGCCTCAACTTGGACTTATAAGAGCCGAATAGGGTCAAAACGGGGAGAAAACAGGTTTTTCAAAAGCCGGGAGTAGAATTACATAGTTTCTATGTACAATTAAAACTAATTAATCTTATTTCAAGTCTTAATTGGGAAATTTAATGAAAAGTCGAACCTTCAGCCTCGATTGGGCTGAACTAGGACTCATTAGAGCCGAATAGGGTCAAAATGGGGTTTTCAAGATCCAGGAAATTACATAGTTTCTATATACAATTACAGCAAATTACCTTATTTCTTGTCTTAATTGGGAAACTGACCAAAAATTAAACTTTCAGCCCTGATTGGCTTGAACTAAGTTTATAAGAGCCGAATTAAGCCCAAATTGTTAGAAAACGTTGTTTTCAAGGGCCGGGCGTAGTATTACATAGATTATATGAACAAATAATACTAATAAACCTTAATTTTTTGGTTAATTAAGAAGTTTGACCAGTAGTCAAACTTTCACCCCTACTGCCCTGAACTAGGCCTTGAACCGAATTGGGCCCAAAAAGGGAGAAAACATAAGTTTCAAGAGTCGGGGTAGTATTACATAGTTTCTATGTATAATTACAACTAATTAATCTTATTTCAAGTCTAATTGGAAATTTATCCAAAGTCAAGCTTTCAGCCCTAATTGGCCTGAACTAGGACTTGTAAGAGCCGAGTAGGGCCATAGTAAGGAGAAAACATGATTTTCAAGAGCCGAGAGTAGTAAGTATTACATAGTTTCTATGTATAAGTACTACTTAATTAACCTTATTTCTTGTCATATTTAGGAAGTTTGACCAAAAGTTAAAATTTTAGCCCCGATTGACCTGAAATGGGCTTTATAAGAGCCGAATAGGGCCCAAACTGTGAGAAGACGTGGTTTTCAAGTGTCGGGAGTAGAATTACATAGTCAGCTAATTAATCTTAATTCTTATGTTAATTAGAAAGTTTGACTAATGTTAAACTTTCAACCCCATTTTGTCTGGTTTAGGCCTTAAAGGAGTCGACTTGGGCCCAAAGGGGGAGAAAACGTGAGCTTCAAAATTTGAGAGTTGTATTACATAGTTTTTTATTTACAAATATTATTAATTAACCTTATTTCTAATCTTAATTAGGAAGTTTTACTGGAAGTCATACTTTCAGCCCCGATTAGCCAGATCTAGGCTTTATCAAAGCTGAGTACGGCCTAAACAGTGAGAAAACGTGCTTTTCAAGAGCTAAGAGTAGAATTACATAGTTTCTATACACAATTTCAACTAATTAGCATAATTTCAAGTCTCAATGGGGATATGACCAAAAGTCAAAGTTTAATCCCCGAGTGGCTTGAATTAGGTTAATTGGGAAGTTTTACTAATAGTCAAATTTTCAGCTCCGTTTGGCCTGAACTAGGGCTTATAAGAGCCGAATTAGATCCAAACGGTGAGAAAATATGATTTTCAAGAGCCCGGCGTAGTATTATATAGATTCTTTGAACAAATAATACTAATAAACCTTATTTCTTATGTTATTTGGGAAGTTTGACAAATAGTCAAACTTTTAGCCCAGACTGCCCTGAACTAAGGCTTATAAGAGCCGAATTTGGCCCAAAAAGGGAGAAAACGTGAGTTTCAAGAGCCGGGAGCAGTATTACATCATTTCTATGAACAATTAAAACTAATTAACCTTATTTCAAGTCTTAATTAGAAAGTTTGACCAAAAGTCAAACTTTAGCCTTAATTGGCCTGAATTAGGACTTATAAAAGCAGAATACATAACGAGAAGAAAACGTGATTTTCAAGAACCGAGAGCAGTATTATATTATTTTTATGTACAAATACTAATAATTAACGTTATTTCTAGTCATATTTGGGAAGTTTGACCAAATGTCAAACTTTCAGCCCCGATTGGCTTGAATAAGGCCTTATACGAGCCGAATAAAGCCCAAATAGGGAGAAAATGTGCTTTTCAAGAGCCAAAAGTAGATACATAGTTTCTATGCATAATTGCTGCTAGAAAACGTTTTTCAAGAGCCGGGAGTAGAATTACATAATTCTATGTACAATTAAAACTAATTAACCTTATTTCAAGTCTTAATTAGGAAGTTTGATCAAAAGTCAAATTTTAAGCCCCGAGTGGCTTGAATTAGGCCTTATAAGATCTGAATTGGGCCCAAACTTTGAGAAATATGCTTTTTAGAGCTGAGAGCCTTACATAGTTTCTATGAACAAATAATATTAATAAACCTTGTTTTTATATTAATTGAGAAGTTTGACACATAGTCAAACTTTCAGCCGTTTGGCTTGAACTAGATCTTATAAGACCCGAATTAGGCCAATCGGTTATAAAACATGCTTTTCAAGAGTCAGGAGTAGAATTACATTATTTTTATGTACAATTACAACTAATTAACCAAATTTTAAGACTTAATTGGGAAGTTTGACTAAAGTCTAATTTTCAGCCCTGATTTGCTTGAATCAGGCCTTATAAGAGCCGAATTGGGCCCCATCGGTGAGAAAATGTTGTTTTCAAGAGCCGAAAGTAGTACTACATAGATTCTATGAACAAATAACACTAATAAATCATAATTTTTAGCTTAGTTGGGATTGATCAATAGTCAAACTTTCATTGTCGTTTGGCAAGAATTAGGCCTTAAATGGGCCGAATTGGGCCCAAACAGAGAGAAAATGTAAGTTTTCACAGCCGGGAGTACTATTACATAATTTTTATGTAAATATACAACAAATTAACGCTATTTCTAGTCTTAATTGAGAAGTTTGACCCGAAATTAAACTTTCAGCTCAGTTCCCTTGAACTAGGGCTTATAAAAGCTGGATAGGGCCCAAACAGTGAGAAAACGTGTTTTTCAAGAGTGGGGAGTAGAATTACATAGTTTCCATGCACAATTAAAACTAATTAACTTAATTTCAAATCTTACTTTAGAAATTTAACTTAAAGTCAAACTTTCAGCCTCGAGTGGCTTGAACTAGGCCTTATAAAAGCCGAATTGGGCCCACACAGTGAGAAAACGTGATTTTCAAGGGCCGAGAGTAGTATTACATAGATTCTATGAACATATAAAACTAATAAACCTTATTTCTTAGGTTAGTTGGGTGCTTTACCAATAGTCAAACTTTCAGCCGCGTTTGGCCTGAATTAGGCCTTAAAAGAGTCGAATTGGGCCAAAACAGAGAGAACGTGAGTTTTAAGAGCCGGGAGTAGTATTACATAGTTTTTATGTACAAATGCTACTAATTAATCTTACTTTTAGTCTACATTATGAAGTCAAACTTTCAGACCTGATTAGTCTGAATAAGGCCTTATTCTCCTAATATGGACTAATCAGGGAGAAAATGTTCTTTTCAAGAGTCAAGAGTATAATTACATATTTTCTATGCATAAGTACAACTAATTAACCTTACTTAAAGTCTTAATTAGAAAGTTTGATCAAAATTCAAACTTTCAATCCCATTTGCCCTAAACTATCCCTTAAAAGAGATGAATTGGGCCCAAATAGGGAGAAAATTTGAGTTTCCAGAGTCGGGAGTTGTATTACATAGTTTTTATGTACAAATGCTACTAATTAATCTTATTTAATACTACTAATTAATCTTATGTGTCTATTCTTAATTGGAAAGTTTGACCAGAAGTCAACTTTCAGCATCGATTGGCCTGAACTAGGTCTTATTAGAGCCGAATGGGCTCAAAAAGTGAGAAGACATTCTTTTAAAGAGCCGGTAGTAGGAATACATAGTTTCTATGTACCATTACAACTAATTAACCTTATTTCAAGCCTTAATTGAGAAGTTTGACCAAAAGTCAAACTTCAACCCCGATTGGCCTCAACTAGGACTTCTTATAAGAGCTAAATAGGGTCAAAACGAGGATAAAACTGGTTTTTCAAAAATAGGAGTAGAATTACATAGTTTCTATGTACAATTAAAACTAATTAACCTTATTTCAAGTCTTAATTGAGAAGTTTAACGAAAAATCAAACTTTTCGCCTCGTTGGCCTGGACTAGGACTTATAAGAGTCGAACAGGATCAAACGGGGTTTTCAAGAGCCAGGAATAAAATTACATAGTTCTATGTACAATTACAACAAGTTTACCTTATTTCAATTCTTAATTGGGAAGTTTAACCAATAAGTCAAACTTTCAGCCCTGATTGATTTGAACTAGGCTTTATAAGAGCCGCATTGGGCCCAAACGTGAGAAAACGTGATTTTCAAGAGCCGAACATAGTATAACATAAATTTAATGAACAAATAATACTAATAACCTTATTTCTTAGGTTAATAGGGAAGTTTGACCAGTAGTCAAACTTTCAGTCCAGATTGCCCTGAACTAGGCCTTATAAGAGCCGAATTAGGCCCCAAAAGGGAGAAAACGTGAATTACAAGAGCAGAGAGTAGTATTACATAGTTTTTATATATAATTATAACTAATTAACTTTATTTCACGTCTTAATTTGGAAGTTTGACAAAAAGTCAAACTTTCAGCCCCAATTGGTATGGGCTAGACTTATAAGAGCCGAATAAGGCAATAATGAGGAGAAAATATGGTTTTCCAAAGCTGGTAATTAGTATTACATATTTCTCTGTATAGTACTACTAATTAACTTTATTTCTATTCATATCTCGGAAGTTTCAGTAAAGTCAAACTTTCAGCCCGATTGGCTTGATGTAAGCCTTATGAGAGCCAAATAGGGCCCAAATGGTGAGAAAACGTGACTTCCAAGTTCCAGGAGTAGAATTACATAGTTTTATATTTAAATACTACTAATAACTTTAATTCTTGTGTTAATTAGGAAGTTAGATCAATAGTCAAACTTTCAGCTAAGTTTGCCAGAATTAGGTCTCAAAATAGCCGAATTGAGCCCAAACAAGGACTTTAAAAGTGAGTAGTATTACATAGTTTTTATGTACAAATACTACTAATTAACTTTATTTCTAGTCTTATGGGAAGTTTGACCAGATGTCAAACTTTTAACCCCGATTGGCCTGAACTAGGTCTTATAAGAGCCGAGTAGGGCCTAAACAGTAAGAAACGTGCTTTTCAAGTGTCGAGAGAATTACATAATTTATATGTACAATTACAACTAATTAACATTGTTTCAAATTTTAATTGGAAAGTTTGACCAAAAGTCAAACTTTAAGCTCCGAGTGGCTTAAACTAAGCCTTATAAGAGCCGAATTTGCCCAATTTGGCCCAAACAGTGAGAAAATGTGTTTCAACAACCTGGAGTAGAATTACATAGTTTCTATGAATAAATAACACTAATAAACCTTATTTCATAGGTTAATTAGAAAGTTTAACTAATAGTCAAACTTTCAGCTCCTTTTGGCGTGAATTAGGCCATATAAGAGCCGAATTGGGCCATATAGTGAGAAAATGTGCTTTTCAAGAGCCGCGAGTAGAATTATATAGTTTCTATGTACAATTATGACTAATTAATCTAATTTCAAGTCTTAATTGGGAAGTTTGATCAAAAGTCATACTTTCAGCCCCGATTGGTTTGAAGTAGGTCTAATAAGAGCCGAATTGGGCCCACAATGAGAAAACGTGATTTTCAAGTGCCGAGATTCATGTTAAATTATTAAATGAACAAATAACACGAATAAACCTTATTTCTTAGGTTAATTGGGAGGACCAATAGTCAAACTTTCAGCCTTCTTTAGCCTTAAAACAATCGAATTGGACCAAAACAGGGAGAAAATGAGAGTTTCATGAGCCAGAAGAAGTATTATATAGTTTTTATATACAAATACTACTAATTTATCTTATTTCTGATCTTCATTGGGAAGTCAAAATTTCAGTCCTGATTGGCATGAACTAGGCCTTATAAGAGCTGAATTTGGCCCAAACAGGGGGAAAGCGTCCTTTTCAAGGGTCGGGAGTAGAATTACTTAGTTTCTATGTACATTTACAACTAATTAACCTTATTTAAAGTCTTAATTGGAAAGTTTGATAAAAAGTCAAACTTTCAGCCCCGTTTGGCCTGAATTAGGCCTTAAAAGAGCCGAATTGGGCCCAAACAGGGCGAAAATCTGAGTTTCAAGAGTCAGGAGTTGTATTACATAGTTTTTGTGTACAAATACTACTAATTAATCTTATTTCTATTCTTAATTGGGAAGTTCAACCAAAAGTCAATTTCAGAGCGATTGGCCTAACTAGGCTTCATTAGTGCCGAATTGGGCCCAAACAATGAGAAAATGTTCTTTTCAAGAGCTAATAGTAGATTACATTAGTTTTAATATATAATTACAACTACTTATCCTTATTTCAAGTCTTAATTGGGAAGTTTGACCAAAAGTCAAACTTTTAGCTCTGGTTGACCTCAACTAGAACTTCGTATAAGAGCCGAATAGGGTCAAAACCAGGAGAAAACTGGTTTTTCAAAAGCCAGCAGGAGAATTACATAGTTTCTATATACAATTATAACTAATTAACCTTATTTTAAGTCTTAATTGGGAAGTTTGATGAAAAATCAAACCTTTCACCTTGATTGGCCTGAAGTAGGACTTATTAGAGCCGAATAGGGTCAAACGGGGAGAAAATAGGGTTTTCAGAAGCCAGGAGTAAAATTACATAGTTTTTAGTACAATTATAACAAATTTACCTTATTTCAAGTCTTAATTGGGAAGTTTGAGCAAAAGTCAAATTTTGAGTCCTAATTAGGTTGAACAAGGCTTTACAAGAGCCGCATCGGGCCCAAACAGTGAGAGAACGTTGTTTTCAAGAGTCGGACATAGTATTACATAGATTCAATAAACAAGTAATACTAATAAACCTTATTTCTTAGGTTAATAGGGAAGTTTGACCAATAGCCAAACTTTCAGCCTTGACTACCCTGAACTAGGCCTTATAGAGCCGAATTGGGCCCAAAAAGGGAGAAAACATGAGTTTTAAGAGCTGAAAGTAATATTACATATTTTCGATGCATAATTACAACTAATTTACCTTACTTCAAGTCTTAATTGGGAAGTTTGACAAAAAGTCAAACTTTCAGCCCCAATTAGCCTGGACTAGACTTATAAGAGCCGATAGGGCAATGACGAGGAGAAAACGTGGTTTTCTAGAGATGGGAGTAGTTTTACATAGTTCTCTATATAGTACTACTAATTAACCTTATTTTTATTCATATTTCGGAAGTTTCAGCAAAAGAAAAACTTTCAACCCTGGCTGGCCTGATGTAGGCCTTATAAGCCGATAGAGCCCAAATAGTGAGAATAACATGATTTTCAAGTGCCGTGAGTAGAATTACATAGTTTTTATGTATAAATACTACTAATAACCTTAATTCTTGTGTTAATTGGGACCAATAGCCTTCAGCCCTGTTTGGCCTGAATTAGGCCTTAAAAGGGCCGAATTGGGCCTAAATAGGAAGAAAACATGAGTTTCAAGAGCTGGGAGTAGAATTACATAGTTTCTATATATCATTACAACTAATTAACCTTATTTCAAGTTTTAATTGTGAAGATGAAAACTTAAACCTTCAGCCTTGATTGGCCTAAACTAGGACTTATAAGACCGAATAGGGTCAAAACAGGGAGAAAACAAGTTTTTCAAAAGTCGAAAGTAGAATTACATAGTTTCTATGTACAATTACAACAAATTTACTTATTTCAAGTCTTAGTTTGGAGTTAAACCAAAAGCCAAACTTTCAGCCTCGATTGGTTTGAAATAGGCTTTATGAGAGCCGAATTGGGCCCAAACTGTGAGAAAACGTAGTTTTCTAGAGCCGGGCGTAGTATTACATAAATTCTATTAACAAATAATACTAATAAACATATTTTAAGGTTAACTGACCAATAGTTAACTTTCAGTCCCGACTGCCCTGAACTAGGCCTTGTAAGAGTCAAATTGGTCCCAAAAAGGGAGAAAGCGTGAGTTTCAAGAGCCTGTAGTAGAATTTCCTAGTTTCTATGCACAATTACCACAATTAACCTTATTTCAAGTCTTAATTTGAAAGTTTGAACAAAAGTCAAATTTTAAGCCCCGAGTAGCTTGAACTATGCCATATATAAGAGCCGAATTAGGCTTAAACGATAAGAAAATATTATTTTCAAGAGCTGGGCATAGTATTACATAGATTCTATGAATAAATAATACCAATAAACCTTATTTCTTGTTTAATTGGGATGTTTGACCAACCGTCAGACTTTCAGCCCCGTTAGGCCTGAATTAGGCCTTATTAAGAGCCGAATTGGCCAAAAAAGAAGAAAATAAGCTTTTCAAGAGTCAGGAGTAGAATTACATAACATTCATATACAATTATAACTAATTAACCTTATTTAAAGTCTTCATTGGGAAGTTTAACTAAAAGTCAATTTTAAGCCCCATTTGGCTTGTGCTAGGCCTCAAAAAGGCCGAATTAGGCCCAAACAGGAAGAAAATATGAGTTTCAAGAGTTAAGAATAATATTACATAGTTTTTAGGTACAAGTACTACTAATTAACCTTATTTCTACTCATATTTGAAAAGTTTCAGCAAAAGTCAAACTTTCAGCCCGATTGGCTTGATGTAGGCCATATAGGAGCTGATAGGGCCCAAAAACTACTAATTAACCTTAATCCTTATGTTAATTTAGAAGTTTGACTGATAGTTAAACTTTCAGCCTTGTTTGGCCTGAATTACGTGTTGGCCCAATGGCCTTCCACTCTAGTTTTGATGATGATCAACTCATGTAGTTATGTTTACTAATATTCTTGTGCTTCTAAGTTTCAGATCATTAACAGGATATTAGTTGGTGATTAGCTTCAACAAGGAGTTTAGAAGCTTTCCATGATTGATTCCGGTGCCAAAGCTTAAAGATCATACCTTTGCACTTGGAGGATCACGCGTTTGGGATCGAGTCTACTTGAAGATGGAAGATCGACAAGAAGACTTAGGTATCCTAGTTTAGATAGAGTTTTTTAGATCTATTTGTAAAGCTTAGTTTAGTTGATATGCTCAAGTGAACACAAAACACACACGTTTTATGATTTGATATTTGGTTTTTATGAATAGTTGATCAAAACAAGTTTACATATGTTATATGTATAGTAGATGTTTTCTATTTATACATACATGCTTTAACTTGGTAAACAAACTTATTTTGATATCCCTATTCATGTTTTGGAAAAATCAAGTTTGACAAAATACAAGGTTTTGTTTTTGATAAAATTTGCAAGACTCAAAAATGAATTGATATGTTGATATATTGTCTTGAAATTTTTATCACATGTTTATGTTTCAACATAAAATGATAAAACAAGTTTTATGAAATTTTCAGAAATGATAAAAGGTTTTTATAAAATATTTTTCAAAATTTCTGACCTTGTTTTGTGCTGACAGGCTGGTCGGTCGACCGCGACGGTCGACCGCACCAAGGGCCGGTCGACCGTTGCGGTCGACCGACGTGCACAGACGTGCACGTCTGTTAGGCACAGACACGGTCGACCGGGACGGTCGACCGAGTTGAGAGCTCTGCTCTCGGGTTTTCTCGGTCGACCGGGCCGGTCGACCGCAGTTGCCCAACGGTCATAATTCTGACCGTTGGCGGTCGACCGGACCGGTCGACCGGCAGTCTGTCAGACTGCCAGCTCAGCCTAACGGCTAGTTTTGTTTGGGGGCTATATAAACCCCATCTCTTTGGGGATTTTTAAAAAGTTTTTTAAGAGAAAAAAATACTAGTTTTCTGAAGTGTTTAAAAGAGTTTTCAAAAGAGTTTTAAGTGCAAAAACTTCTCATCTTTATTGTTTTAGGGTTTTTGGAAAATCAAAGAAAAATAGGTTTTTGGGATTTTTGCTTAGATCTTCAATTCTATCATATTGCAAGTATTTTCCCAAAGATTTTTCTTTGTTGCTTGTTTCCAAAAACACTTGTTTTCCACACTTGAGCTATCTTCTATCCTAAACTATTAGGATCTTGTTTTTGTGGAAAAAGATAAGAGAAAAAGAAAGAGAAGTGTTTGAGGTTGTTTGTTGTAAACCTCATTGTTGTAAACACCCTTATATTTGTGAATCCCTCTTCGGTAGAGGTGATCGGGTGATTGTGTTGTGGATCCCTCTTAGGTAGAGGTGGAGTTTGGTTGTGAGCCTCTTCGGTAGAGGTGTGTGGATTGGTTGTTGTTTTGGCTACGGGCCTAACCCCTCGGTTGTGAGGAGGTTGCTGTTGAGAGAGAAGTTTGGTACTCCTAGAGTTGTAAGAAATCCTCTTTGGTAGAGGTTCCCTCGGTGGGAGTTGAGATAGTGGAAATCCTATACGGTGGTGTAGGCGGGGATGTAGAGCAAGGTGCTCGAACCTCGAAACAAATCTTGGTGTTTGCATTTTGATCCATTGTCTCTCTAACTCTCTCTCTTATAATTGTGCAAAGCATCATACTCATCATCATATCATACTTGCTTGTGTTGAGCATTGATTCATTCATATCATATATTGCTTATGTTGTGCCTTGCATTTCTTATTGTCATATCTATTATATGCTTGGCTTGATTGTGTGTATTTCATATTGCTTGGATTGCTTGTGTGTGTGTGCCTAACTTATACTCATCCAACAAGAGCTTCACATAGCACCTCAACCCATTTCAAGGGGAATCAAGGGGAGTTAGTCCAGAGCCTCGCAAGGGAAATTCGGCTACACTTGTTGTATTGTATTAGTTTGTGCATAATTTGCATTAACTTCCGCATTTAGCGCACTTAGTTTGCATTTAGTTTCTTAGATTAGCACTTATACCTATTCACCCCCCCTCCCTCTAGGTGTTTTTCAATTGGTATCAGAGCTAGTGCTCCTGATACTTAGGCTTAACATCCTTGGAGTGATCCATTTGCTTGCTAATCTCATTTGCATTTGTTTGTTTGCACATTCATATATAGTTTACCATGGACTTCATGACCCCTCCTAGCTTTGACCCTTCCAACATTGATGTTTGGAAGTATAGGATGTCCATGTACCTAAAGACCCTAGGTTTGCATGTTTTCCTTGCGGCCACCAAGAGATGTTATCTTGGTGATTGCAATCATATAGGGGCCAATGCACAAGCCCTAGAGGCTATTAGAAGCACTTTGCCTAAAGAATATCTTTTATGTGTTTCTAACTTTGATTCCGCTTTTGTAGTGTGGAACAAATTGACAACCACCACCACCTCCAAGCTTCAATTGCCAATCCAAGAAGAGGAATCTAGCGGAGAATCCGAGCCACAACAATGCTATATGGTCCAAGGGAATGACTCCCTTGAGGTACACTCGGAAACTCCATTAGATAGTGATGATGATGCTAGTTCTTCAAATGATCATATTGATGCCCATGCTTTGAAGGAAGAACTTTCCATTGTTTGTGAAAAACTAATTGAAAAATATAAGATTTTGAAAAAGAAAAGTCTAGAAATTGAAAAAGAAAATAAGTGTTTGCATTCTAGACTTGATTGTGTTTTGCAAGAAAAGGTTGAGGTCCATAATGAGAGGGATTCATTAAAATCTCAACTTGATCTTGCACTTAAAGAAAATAACTTTTTGAAAAATAAAAATGATTTCCATGTTCTTTTGAAGAAAAATGAAAACTTGTCTTCAAAAGTTGATTTTGTTTTAAAAGAAAATGATTCTTTGAAAATTAAGATTGCTTCAATTTCTAAAGATTTGGATGCATGTTTAAAGAAAAATGAATTTTTACAAAATAAGATTGATGCACATGTTTGCCATGCTAGTGTAGCTTCTTCATCTAGTCTACCTAATGCATGTACCTCTTCTTCTAGGATTAATGATGATATTTGTATGCTAAAGAAGAGAGTAGATTGTTTGGGCTCCACTATGAGCCAATGTGCCAAGAAACATACACGCTTGGAATCCTTGGTTCGAAAGAAACAAGTTCCAACTTTTATGCATGCACACCCATCACAGCATACACATGCTTCACACGGACACCATCAACACAAGTATGCTCATGTGTACACATGTACACATTGTGGCCGAAAAGGCCACCTTGCTAAATTTTGTTATGATAGATTACATACTCCTAATTTAGCAAAGAATTTTGTTTGGTTAGAAATGAGACTAACCCCCATGGACCCAACAAGAAGGTATGGGTACCAAAGACCACCCCTCCTATTGTTTTTGATGTAGGTGTGGGCTCTCACATGACGTGAGAGTGATGACACCTTGGAGTGGATGCGTTCCGGACTTAAAGGAAATCTATTGGATGCATCACCTTCAAGGGAAGAGATGGTGGAGAGGACCACCAAGTTTTGGAGACAAGGAGAGTTGCCCTCTAGGTTTTGGTAACAATTCCTAACTCCGTATTATTTATTACATGCTTTTAATATTCTTTGTTTGTAGCATGTTTTTGATGTCTATGGATTAGTATGTTCATTCCATGTTTATTAGATCCTTGACATACATATATAGTATTTGAGACACACATGCTTATATGAACCCATAATTAGTGTTCTCACTTTTGTTCGAGCTATAATGTACATCATGAATCTAATACATGTGAATTCACATAATAATCATGTTTTAAGTTTTCCATGATGACTTTTATCATGATGATTTTTGTATTTGTTTTGATGCTTCTTGTTAAGATTACTTGTTTAGATGTTAGTCTTCATTAAGACTAGGAATTATACTTGTACATATAGTGGGCCACAAATAAATCTATATATGTTTGGGCTTGATTGCTTATTTGAACCCATTAGATGTGCTAGTATAGTCTAGTTTTGATGATCCATACATTTTAGACTTGTATTCATATTTTTGGATTTATGATTATGAGTTTTCACTTCATGTATATGTTTGTATTGCCAAACTTTAAGATATACATGTATACCTCTTGAGTCATTTGCCTTCCATGTAAATCTATTTATGGACTCAATTGTGTTTAGGGATATGTATGTATACTTAGTGTATTGACAATTCATACATATACCTTGAAATGAAATTGGTTTTTAGATGAAAATTTAGTTTTTCATGTTTCATGTATTTATGTTTAACTTCATGTATATGTCTATCTAGTTCAAACTAATCTTATACATATACATCCTTTGAGCCACGTGCCCTCATGAATATACATTTAGTGGACTCGTTGAGTTTTGGATATGTATGTATATTTTAGATTGTATTAGACATACATATGCCTTGAAGATTAAATAAGTAGTTTTATATGATTTTTCATATTTTTGATGGAATTATGTTTTAAGGAATAATTGAGCTTAATGAAATATTTTTCATGATTATGATCTTCACATATTATTTGTCCACTCATGTCTATTGCTCATGTTTTGTTTCTCATGAGTTATGCTTTATTGGTTAGAGTGATGATTATCATGTGAATTTCATTTTTGTTTTATTCCTTGCTTGAAGGATTTCGTACTAGTTAACAAGTTTTCCATTTAACTAGTTGCGATGTTCTTCAATTTGGTAGTGATTTTCAAACTAAGCTATATTTTCAAATCTATTTTTGAAAACCCCTACCATCAAAGGGAGGTTGGATGGGAGATCATGGTCATGTATGCTTTAAAATGAAAATCATTTAAAACTTGAACCTTGATTGGGTGGTAGATTATATGAGATATACACTTGATTATTATTGTTGATTCAATTGGTATCATTGAACTCTTTCAATTGGTATCAATTTTGACATTTTTGGTATACTCATATATTTGTTTATGTATGTATGCTTCAATTTCAATGGTATCAATTTCTATTGGTATCTAAATTTTCATACATATATGTTTTATTTGTGTACAAAAAAAAAAAATCACAAATTTAGTTTTTGTTTACTCAAGCTCTAGCATGACCCAACACCTTGAGTTTCACTTTTGTTTCAATTGATTACTTTTAAATTGGTATCAAGACTATGCATATTTTAGTTTGTATTTCATAAAGGGGGAGAAAATTTGATTTTGTATTTCAATTGGTATTTGTACTCCCACACTTTATGATTAAAAGTTGTTATTTTAAACATATGATATCAACATCAAATTTGTTTATATGTTTTAAAATGAACAATTCTTACAATTGGTATCAATGTTTCTAAGAAATTTTACAATTGGTATCATATTTAAGAAATTCAAAATTTGTTTTGGTTTCAAGATTCATGTTTAAGAATTCAAGACTTATGTTTAATTACAATTGGTATTTTCAAAATTTTGTTTAAAGAAAATATTCAAAGTTTTGATTTGTATTGACTATATGCATATAGATTCATGATGAATGTATTGTGTATTGAAGAGCTTCACATCTCTTCTTTATGTGGTACACGTGTGTAGGGGGAGCTTCACATCTTCTCTTATTCATTACATAATGTGTGTTATGTGAATTAGGGCTTAACTTCCCTCCTTCATGTAATGCATATGTGTAGGGAAGCTAACTTAGCGTCTTCCTCTTCATGAATGTATATAGCATATAACACTTATTATCCTTGTTTATTTTCATTTGGTATCAAGATGCTTCATTGTCATATTTTCTATTGATATCCAAATTGATAGTCACCCCTTATTGATTTTTTTTTTGTTTTGTTTTAGACAAAAAGGGGGAGAACATTGTTTGCATTGTTTTGATTGACAAAAAGGGGGAGAAAGATTTTTACCCCTCATTTTATCTATGGTTTTGATTGTTTACCCCTTTGTTGATGATTGACAAAAAGGGGGAGAAGTATTTGAGTTTTATATGCATGCTTATGTTTTATATGCATATATTATGTTTTAATCTCAAGAATATTAAGTTTAATTGATATATAGAGTTTGCTTTGTAATTGGTATCTAGAGCTTATTTTGTTTTGAATATTCCATTCGATATCTAGAACCATTTATTGTTTATGCATACGCATGTTTCATGCTTAATATTCATTGCATATATTTATTGTTTATTCCTATGCATGAGTTAAGGGGGAGCTTCCTTGAAGCTTATCTTTAATCCATGCATATATAACTCCATGAGTTTTGTCATCATCAAAAAGGGGGAGATTGTTGGCCCAATGGCCTTCCACTCTAGTTTTGATGATGATCAACTCATGTAGTTATGTTTACTAATATTCTTGTGCTTCTAAGTTTCAGATCATTAACAGGATATTAGTTGGTGATTAGCTTCAACAAGGAGTTTAGAAGCTTTCCATGATTGATTCCGGTGCCAAAGCTTAAAGATCATACCTTTGCACTTGGAGGATCACGCGTTTGGGATCGAGTCTACTTGAAGATGGAAGATCGACAAGAAGACTTAGGTATCCTAGTTTAGATAGAGTTTTTTAGATCTATTTGTAAAGCTTAGTTTAGTTGATATGCTCAAGTGAACACAAAACACACACGTTTTATGATTTGATATTTGGTTTTTATGAATAGTTGATCAAAACAAGTTTACATATGTTATATGTATAGTAAATGTTTTCTATTTATACATACATGCTTTAACTTGGTAAACAAACTTATTTTGATATCCCTATTCATGTTTTGGAAAAATCAAGTTTGACAAAATACAAGGTTTTGTTTTTGATAAAATTTGCAAGACTCAAAAATGAATTGATATGTTGATATATTGTCTTGAAATTTTTATCACATGTTTATGTTTCAACATAAAATGATAAAACAAGTTTTATAGAATTTTCAGAAATGATAAAAGGTTTTTATAAAATATTTTTCAAAATTTTCTGACCTTGTTTTGTGCTGACAGGCTGGTCGGTCGACCGCGACGGTTGACCGCACCAAGGGCCGGTCGACCGTTGCGGTCGACCGACGTGCATAGACGTGCACGTCTGTTAGGTACAGACACGGTCGACCGGGACGGTCGACCGAGTTGAGAGCTCTGCTCTCGGGTTTTCTCGGTCGACCGGGCGGTCGACCGCAGTTGCCCAACGGTCATAATTCTGACCGTTGGCGGTCGACCGGACCGGTCGACCGGCAGTCTGTCAGACTGCCAGCTCAGCCTAACGGCTAGTTTTGTTTGGGGGCTATATAAACCCATCTCTTTGGGGATTTTTAAAAAGTTTTTTAAGAGAAAAAAATACTAGTTTTCTGAAGTGTTTAAAAGAGTTTTCAAAAGAGTTTTAAGTGCAAAAACTTCTCATCTTTATTGTTTTAGGGTTTTTGGAAAATCAAAGAAAAATAGATTTTTGGGATTTTTGCTTAGATCTTCAATTCTATCATATTGCAAGTATTTTCCCAAAGATTTTTCTTTGTTGCTTGTTTCCAAAAACACTTGTTTTCCACACTTGAGCTATCTTCTATCCTAAACTATTAGGATCTTGTTTTTGTGGAAAAAGATAAGAGAAAAAGAAAGAGAAGTGTTTGAGGTTGTTTGTTGTAAACCTCATTGTTGTAAACACCCTTATATTTGTGAATCCCTCTTCGGTAGAGGTGATCGGGTGATTGTGTTGTGGATCCCTCTTAGGTAGAGGTGGAGTTTGGTTGTGAGCCTCTTCGGTAGAGGTGTGTGGATTGGTTGTTGTTTTGGCTACGGGCCTAACCCCTCGGTTGTGAGGAGGTTGTTGTTGAGAGAGGAGTTTGGTACTCCTAGAGTTGTAAGAAATCCTCTTTGGTAGAGGTTCCCTCGGTGGGAGTTGAGATAGTGGAAATCCTACACGGTGGTGTAGGCGGGGATGTAGAGCAAGGTGCTCGAACCTCGAAACAAATCTTGGTGTTTGCATTTTGATCCATTGTCTCTCTAACTCTCTCTCTTATAATTGTGCAAAGCATCATACTCATCATCATATCATACTTGCTTGTGTTGAGCATTGATTCATTCATATCATATATTGCTTGTGTTGTGCCTTGCATTTCTTATTGTCATATCTATTATATGCTTGGCTTGATTGTGTGTATTTCATATTGCTTGGATTGCTTGTGTGTGTGTGCCTAACTTATACTCATCCAACAAGAGCTTCATATAGCACCTCAACCCATTTCAAGGGGAATCAAGGGGAGTTAGTCCAGAGCCTCGCAAGGGGAATTCGGCTACACTTGTTGTATTGTATTAGTTTGTACATAATTTGCATTAGCTTCCACATTTAGCGCACTTAGTTTGCATTTAGTTTCTTAGATTAGCACTTACACCTATTCACCCCCCCTCTAGCTGTTTTTCATTACGTCTTATAAGAGCCGAATTGGGCCAAAAAAGGAAGAAAACATGAGTTTCAACAGCCGGGTAGTATTACACAGTTTCTATGTACAATTACAACTTATTAACCTTATTTCAAGTCTTAATTTGAAAGTTTAAAACTTTCAGTCCCAATTAGCCTGACTAAGACTTAGAGTCGAATTAGGCCAAACAGGGAGAAAACGTGCTTTTCAAGAGTCAAAAGTATAATTACATAATTTCCATGTATAATTACAACTAATTAACCTCATTTAAAGTTTTTGTTGAAAAGTTTGACCAAAAGTCAAACTTTCAGCACTGATTGGCTTGAACTAGGCCTGATAAAATTCAAATTGGACCTGAACAGTAAGAAAACGTGATTTTCAAGAGCTGGAGTAGTAGTACATAGTTTTTATGAACAAACTATACTAAGTAACCTTATTTACTAGGTTAAGTGGGAAGTTTGATAATACACAAACTTTCAGCCCAGATTGGTCGTAATTAAGCCTTATAAGAGCCGAATTGGGCCCAGACAGGTAGAAAATATGAGTTTCAATCGCGAGAGTAGTATTACATAGTTTTTATATATAATTACTACTAATTAACCCTATTTATAGTCTTAATTGAGAAGTTTGACCAAAACTCTAACTTTCAGCCCCGATTGGCCTAAACTATACCTTATAAAAGCTTAATATAGCTCAAACGGTAAAAAATGTTATTTTCAAGAGCTAGGAGTAGTATTACATAGTTTTTAAGAACAAGTACTACTAATTAACCTTTTTTCTACTCATATTTGGGAAGTTTAAGCAAAAGTCAAACTTTCAGCCCAAATTAGCCTGATCTAGGCCTTATGAGAGCCGAATATGACCCAAATGGTGAGAAAATATGGTTTTCAAGTGTCGGGAGTAGAATTACATAGTTTTGTATACAAATTCTACTAATTAATCTTAATTCTTGTGTTCATTAGGAAGTTTGACAAATAGTCAAAATTCAGCCCCATTTGGCCTAAATTAGGCCTTAAAGAGCAGAATTGGACACAAATAGGGACAAAACGTGAGTTTCAAGAGCCGGGAGTAGTATTACATAGTTTTTATGGACAGATACCACAAATTAACCTTATTTCTAGTCTTAATTGACCAGAAGTTAAACTTTCAGCGCCGATTGGCCTGAACTAGGCCTTATAAGAGCCGAATAGTACCCAAATAATGAGAAATGAACCTTCAAGGGCTGAGAGAAGAATTACATTGTTTCTATGCACAATTACAATTAATTAGCCTTATTTCAAGCTTAATTGGGAAATTTGATGAAAAGTCAAACTTTCAGCCCTGATTGGCTTGAATTAGGCCTTATTAGAGCCGAGTTGGGCCCAAACAGTGACAAAACATGATTTTCAAGAGCCGAGAGTACTATTGCAAAGATTCTATGAACAAATAGTACTGATAAATATTATTTTTAGGTTAATTGAGAACTTTGATCAATAGTCAAACTTTCAGCCCCGTTTGGCCTGAATTCTAACCTTATAATTGAAAACATGCTTTTCAAGATCTAGGAGTAGAATTACATAGTTTCTATATATAATTACAACTTATTAACCTTATTTAAAGTATTCATGAAGTTTAACCAAAAGTCAAACTTTTAACCATGTTTGGCCTGAACTAAGCCTAAAATAGCCGAAATGGGCCCTAGAAAATATGAGTTTCAAGAGTAGTGAGTTGTATTGCATAATTTTATGTACAAATTTATTAATTAATCTTATTTTTATTCTTAATCGGGAAGTTTGATCAGAAGTCAAACTTTCAGTCTCGATTGGCCTGAACAGGCCATATAAGAGCCCAATTGGGCCTAAACAGTGAGAAAACATGCCTTTCAAGAACTGGTAATTGGATTACGTAGTTTCTATGTGCAATTATAACTAACTAACCTAATTTCAAGTCTTAATTGGGAATTTTGATCAAAACTTAAACTTCAGCCCGATTGGCCTCAACTGGAACTTATAAGAGCAGAATAGGGTTAAAATGGGGAGAAAATATGTTTTGCAAAAGCCGGGAGTAGAATTATATAGTTTCTATGTACAATTTCAGCTAATTAACTTTATTTCAAGTTTTAGTTGGGAAGTTTGATGAAAAGTCAAACCTTTAGCCTCGATTGGCCTGAACTAGGCTTTATAAGAGCCGAATTGTGCCCAACCAGCGAGAAAATATAATTTTCAAGAGCCAGGCATAGTATTACATAGATTCTATAAACAAATAATACTAATAAACAATATTTCTAAGGTTAATTTGAAAGTTTGACAAATAGTCAAACTTTCTACCCCAACAGCCCTGAACCCGAGTAGGCCTTATAAGTGCCAAATTTCGCCGAAAGGGAGAAAATACGAGTTTCAAGAGCCAGGAGTAGCATTATATAGTTTCAATATACAATTACAACTAATTAACCTTATTTCAAATCTTAATTGGGAAATTTGACCGAAAGTCAAACTTTCAGCCCCAATTGGCCTGTACTAGCTATAAGAGCCAAATAGGGTCATAACAAGGAGAAAACTTAGTTTTCAAGAGCTGGGAGTAGTATTACATAGTTTGTATGTACTAGTTCTACTAATTAAGCTTATTTCTATTTAAGTTTGGAAAGTTTGACAAACTTTAAGCCCCGATTGGCCCGATTAGTCCTTATGAGAGACAAATAGGGTCCAAATTGTGAGAAAATATGTTTTTCAAGTGCCGAGAGTAGAATTACATGTTTTTTGTACAATTACTACTAATTAACCTTAATTCTTGTGTATATTATGAAGTTTGACCAATATTTAAATTTTCAGCCCTGTTAGGCATTAAAAGAGCCGAATTGGGCCAAACAAGAAAACATGAGTTTTAAGATCCGAGAGTAGTATTACATAATTTTATATATAAATACTACTAATTAATCTTATTTTTAGTCTAAATTGAAAGTTTAACTAGAAGTTAAATTTTCAGCCTGATTGGTCTGAACTAGGCCTTATAAGAGCCGAATAGGGCATAAATAGTGAGAAAACATGCTTTTCAAGAGTCGAGAGTAGAATTACATAGTTTCTAACCTTATTTCAAGACTTAGTTAGAAACTTTGACCAAAAGTCAAATTATCAGCCCAATTAGCCTGGATTACGACTTAAAAGAACTGAATAGTGCCATAACGAGGAGAAAAATATAGTTTTCAAGAGCCGGAAATAATATTACATAGTTTCTATGTATAAGTATTATTAACCTTATTTCTAGTCATATTTGGGAGTTTTGACCAAAAGTTAAACTTTCAGCCCTGATTGACCTGAACTAAGCCTTATAAGAGCCAAATTAGGCCCAAACAGGGAGAAAACCTGCTTTTCAAGAGCCGAGTTGAATTACATAGTTTTAATGTACAATTAAAACTAATTAACCTTATTTAAAAGTTTTAGTTGGAAAGTTTGTCCAAAAGTAAAATTTTCAGCCTAGACTGGCTTAAACTAGGCCATATTATGAACCGAATTGGGCCCAAATGGTGAGAAAATATGGTTTAAAGAGATGGGAGTAGTATTACATAGTTTCTATAAACAAATAATACTAGTTAATCTAATTTCTCAGGTTAATTGGGAAGTTTGACCAATACACAAACTTTCAACCCTGATTAGCCTGAATTAAGCCTTGTAAGAGTCAAATTGGGCCTAGACAGGAGAAAACGTGATTTTTAAGTGCTGAGTGTAGCATTACATAGTTTCTATGTACAATTACTACTATTAATCTTACTTAAAGACTTAATTGGAAGTTTAAACAAAAGTCTAACTTTCAGTCTCGATTGGCCTAAACGAGGCCTTATAAGAGCCGAATAGGGCCCAGATGATGGGAAAACGTTGTTTTCAAGAGTCGAGAGAAAATGTGACTATTAGTCAAACTTCCTGATTAACAAAAAAATATGATTAATTAGTAGTATTTGTACATTAAAACTATGTAATATTACTCTCGCATCTTGACAAACCATGTTTTCTAACTGTTTGGGCCCTATTCTGCCTCATAAGGCCAAACTTAGGCCAATCGGGCTAGAAAGTTTGACTTTTGGTCAAACTTCTCAATTAAGAATGGAAATAAGGTTAATTAGTAGTAATTATCATAGAAACTATGTAATACTGCTCCCGTCTCTTGAAACTCACGTTTTATTCCAGTTTGGGCCCAATTCGGGTCTTATGAGGCCTAACTCATGCCAACTGGGGTTGACAGTTTGACAACTGGTCAAACTTTCCAATTAACACAAGAAATAAGGTTAATTACTAGTATTTTTATATTGAACTATGTAATACTACTCCAACCTTTTGAAAACTACGTATTTACCCTATTTGGGCCCAGTTCGGCTCTTATAAGGCCAAGTTCTGGGCTATAGGAGGCTGAAAATTTGAATATTGGTGAGCCCTCTTAATTAACACAAGAAAAATTGTGTATTTGTAGTATTTGTATATAAAAACTATGTAATATTACTCCCAGCTCTTGAAAATCACATTTTCTTCATATCTGGGCTTAATTCTGCTCTTATAAAAGACTTGTTCATGGCAATCAGGGCTGAAAGTTTGACAATTAGTCAAACTTTCTGATTAACAAAAAAAATAAGGTTAATTAGTAGTAATTGTACATAAAAACTATGTAATACTACTTCCGGATCTTGAAAACCACATTTTCTAACCGTTTGGGCCCTATCTGCTCTCATAAGGCCTAACTCATGCCAATCGGGCTTGAAAGTTTGACTTTTTGTCAAACTTCTCAATTAAGATTAGAAATAAGGTTAATTAGTAGAATTATACATGAAACTATGTAATACTGCTCCCATCTTTGAAACTCATGTTTTTTTTTCCTGTTTGGGCCCAATTCGGCTCTTATGAGGCCTAGTTCATGCCAATTGGGGCTGACAGTTTGACTGTTAGTTAAACTTCCCAATTAACACAAAAAATAAGGTTAGTTACTAGTATTTTTACATAGAAACTATTCATACTACTCTAAGCTCTTGAAAACTATGTTTTCTCCTGTTTAGGCCTAGTTCGGCTTTTATAAGGTCCAGTTCAGGGCTATCGGGGGTTCAAAATTTGAGTATTAGTCAAAATTTGAATTAAGACAAGAAATAAGATTAATTAGTAGTATTTATACATGGAACTATATAATAATAGTCCCGGCTCTTGAAAACCACGTTTTCTCACCTTTTGAGCCCTATTCGGCGCTTAATAGTCTAAGCTCAGGCCAATCGTGGCTGAAAGTTTGGTTTTTGGTTAAACTTCCCAATTAAGACTAGAAATAAGGTTAATTAGTAGTAATTATCATAGAAACTATGTAACACTACTCTCGGCTCTTGAGACTCACGTTTTCTCCTTATTTAGCATAATTCGGCTCTTATAAGGTTTCCTGCCAATTAGCTGAAAGTTTGACTTTTGGTCAAACTACCCAATTAAAACTAGAAATAAGGTTAATAAGTGGTGTTTATATAAAAGAAACTATATAATACAACTCTCGGCTCCTAAAAACCACATTTTTTCCTTTATGGCCCTATTCAGCTCTTATAAGTCTTAGTTCCAGCCAATCAGAGCTAAAAGTTTGACAATTGGTCAAACTTTTCAACTAAGATTTGAAATAAGGTTAATTTGTTGCAATTGTACATAGAAAACTATGTAATTTTACTCTCGTTTATTGAAAATTCACGTTTTCTCACTGTTTGGGATATATTTGGCTCTTAGAAGGTGTAGTTCAGGCTAATCGGGACTGAAAGTTTGACTTCTAAATAAACTTCATAATTAAGAGTGGACATAAAGCTAATTAGTAATAATAGTATATTGACAGTATGTCATACTACACTCTGTTTTTAAAAACCATGTTTTTTCCCTATTTGAGCCCTATTTGGCTCACATAAGGCCAATCAGGGCTGAAAATTTTGACTATTAGTCAAACTTCTCAATTAACACAAGAACTAAGGTAAATTAGTAGAATTTAAACATAAAAACTGTTGGAACTTCTCAATTTGACTTTTATAAGGCCTACTTTAGGACAATCGGGGTTGAAAGTTTGACAATTGGTTATACTTCCCAATTAACCTAAGAAATAAGGTTTATTAGTATTATTTGCTTATAGAAACTATGTGATACTACTCCCGACTCTTGAAAACCATGTTTTCCCACCGTTTGGGCCCAATTTGGCTCTTATAAGGCCTAATTCAAGCCAATCAGGGCTGAAAGTTTGACTTTTTATCAAACTTCCCAACTAGTCTACAAATAAGGTTAATTAGTACAATTGTACATAGAAACTATGTAATACTACTTCTGACTCTTAAAACTCACGTTAAACTTTTTGGGCCCCAACTGAAAGTTTGACTATCAGTCAAACTTCCCAATTAACATAAGAATTAAGGTTAATTAGTAGTATTTATACATAAAAACTACTTGAAAACCACATTTTCTCACTGTTTGGACCCTATTCGGCTCTTATAAGGCCTACATCAGGCCAATCGGGGCTGAAAATTTGACTTTTGCTGAAACTTCGCAAATATAACTAGAAATAAGGTTAATTAGTAGTACTTGTACATAGAAACTATATAATACTACTCCCGACTCTTGAAACTCATATTTTCTCCATGTTTGGGGCTAATTCGACTTTTTTAGGGCCTAGCTCTAGCCAAACGGGGCTAAAAAGTTGAAAAGGTCTAACTTTCCAATGAAGACTTTAAAATAAGGTAATTGTACTTGTACATAAAAAGTATGCAATTCTACTCCCGGCTCTTAAAAAGCACGTTTTCTCCCTGTTTTGGCCGAATTCGGCTCTTATAGGCCTAATTCAGGCCAAATGGGGCTGAAAGTTTGACTATTGGTCAAACTTTCAAATTAACCTAAGAAATAATATTTTTAGTATTATTTGTTCATAGAATCTATATAATATTATGCCCGGCTCTTGAAAATCACATTTTCTTACTGTTTGGGCCCAATTCGGCTCTTATCCATGGCCTAGATCAAGCCAATCGGGGATTAAAGTTTGACTTTTGGTGAAACTTCCCAAATATGACTTGAAATAAGCTTAATTAATTGTAATTGTCCAAAGGAACTATGAAATTTTACTCTCGGCTCTTGAAAAGCACGTTTTCTCATTGTTTGCACCCTATCGGCTATTATAAGGCCTAGTTTCGGCCAATCGGGGCAGAAAATTTGACTTCTGGTCAAACTTCCCAATTAAGATAAGAAATAAGGTTAACTAGTAGTACTTGTATATAAAAACTATGTAATTCTATTCTTAGCACACTTGAAAATCATATTTTCTCACCGTTTGTGCACTATTCGACTCTTATAAGGCCTAGTTCAGGCCAATCGGGACTGAAAGTTTGACTTTTGGTTAAATTTTCCAAATATGCCTAGAAAATAGGTTAATTAGTAGTAATGGTATATAGAAACTATGTAATACTGCTCCTAGCTCTTCTCTCCTTGTTATGGCCTGATTCTGCTCTTATAAGTCCTAGTCCAGGCCAATTGGACTGAAAGCTTGACTTTAGTCAAACTTTCTGATTAAGACTTGAAATGAGGTTAATTAGTTATAAATGTACATATAGAATTATATAATACTACTTCATGCTCTTGAAACTCACGTTTTCTCCCTTTTTGGGCCCAATTCGGCTATTATAAGGCCTAGTTCAGGGGTAGTCGGGAAAGTTTGATGATTGGTCAAACTTCCTAATTAACATAAGAAATAAATTTATTAGTATTAAATGTTAATAGAATATATGTAATCCTATGCCAGCTCTTGAAAATCACGTTTTCTCACCATTTGAGCCCAATTCGGCTCTTATAAGGCCTAGTTCAGGCCAAACGAGGCTGAAAATTTAACTATTGGTCAAACTTCCCAATTAACCTAAGAAATAAGGTTTATTAGTATTATCTGTTCATAGAAACTAAGTAATTCTACTCTCGGCTCTTGAAAAGCATGTTTCTCACTGTTTGGTCCCAATTCTGCTCTATAAGGCCTCATTCAAGCCACTCAGGGTTTAAAGTTTGACTTTTAATCAAACTTCCTAATTAAGAAAAGAAATAAAGTTTATTAGTATTATTTGTGTATAGAAACTATTTAATTCTACCTTTGGTTCTTGAAAAGCACATTTTTTTACTGTTTGGCCCTATTCGGCTCTTATAAGGCCTAATTCAGGCCAATCGGGGCTGAAAGTTTGACTTCTAGTTAAATTTCACAATTAAAGTTTGAATAATATTAATTAGTAGTGTTTGTACATAAAAACTATGTAATAATACTCTCGTCTCTTGAAACGTTTTCCCCTATTTGGGCCCAATTCGGCTCCTTTAAGCCTAATTCAGGCCAAATAGTCCTGAAAGTTTGACTATTGGTCAAACTTTCCAATTAACACAAGAATTAAGGTTTATTTGTAGTGTTTATATATAAAAACTATGTAATTCTACTCCCGATACTTGAAAACCACGTTTTCTCGTTGTTATTCCTCTCTCATAAGATCTACATTCGGCCAATCGAAGCAGAAAGTTTGACTTTTGCTATTCCCAAATATGACTAGAATAAGATTAATTGTAGTACTTGTACGTAGAAATTATGTAATACTACTCTCTACTCTTAAAAATAATGTTTTCTCACTGTTTGGGCCCTAATTGGCTCTTATAAGTCCTCATTTTGGCCAATTTGGCTAAAGTTAGACTTTTGGTCAAACTTTCCAATTAAAATTTTTAAATAAGGTTAATTAGTAATAATTGCTCATAAAAACTATGTAGTACTACTTCAGACACATGAAACTCATGTTTCCCCCTGTCTGGGCCCAATTCGACTCTTATGAGGCCTAACTCAGGCCAATCAGAGTTTAAAGTTTATGTATTGGTCAAACTTCCCAGTTAACCTAAGAAATTAGGTTAATTAGTATTATTTATTTATAGAAACTATGTAATATTGCTCTCAGCTCTTGAAAACTACGTGTTATCACCATTTGGGCCCAATCGCTCATATAAGGCCTAATTTAAGCCAATTCAGGCAGAAAGTTTGACTTTTAGATAAACTTTTTAATTAAAACTTTAAATAAGGTTAATTAGTTGTAATTGTACAGAGAAACTATGAAATTCTACTCTGCCTCTTGAAAAGCAGATGTTTTCCCTATTTGGGCCTTATTCGATCTTATAAGGCCTAGTTCTAGTCAATCAGGCCTGAAAGTTTGACTTTTGGTCAAAATTTTCAAATATGACTAAAAATAAGATTAATTAGTAGTACTTGTACAGAGAAACTATGTAACACTATTACTGACTCTAGAACTAGAAACCCATGTTTTCTCCTTGTTATGACCCTATTCGGCTATTATAAGTCCTAGTCTAGGCCAACTGGGGCTGAAAGTTTGACTTTTGGTCAAACTTCCTAATTAAGACTTGAAATAAGGTTAATTAGTTGTAATTATCATAGACACCATGTAATACAATTTTTGGCTTATGAAACTCACATTTTCTCCCTTTTGGGCCCAATTCGGCTCTTATAAAGCTTATAGTTCAGGGCAGTCGGGGCTGAAAGTTTGACCATTGGTCAAACTTCCCAATTAACCTAAAAAATAAGGTTTATTAGTGTTTTTTGTTCATGAATCTATGTAATACTACGTCTGGCTCTTAAAAATCACGTTTTCTCACCGTTTATGCCCAATGCTTCTGTTATAAAGCCTAGTTCAAGCCAATCAGGGCTGAAATTTGACTTTTGGTTAAACTTACCGATTAAGATTTGAAATAAGGTAAATTTGTTGTAATTATATATAGAAACTATGTAATTCTACTCTGGCTCATGAAAACCCCGTTTTCTCCCCGTTTTGAGCCTATTCGGCTCTTATAAGTTATATATAGTTCAGGCCAATAGAGGCTGAATGTTTGATTTTTCGTCAAACTTCCAATTAAGACGTAAAATAAGGTTAATTAGTTGAATTGTACATAGAAACTATGTAATTCTACTCCCGGCTACTGAAAAACCTGTTTTCTCCTCGTTTTGACCCTACGGCTTTATAAGTCCTAGTTGAGGCCAACGGGGCTGAAACTTTAACTTTTATTCAAACTTTCCAATTAAGACTTGAATAAAGTTAATTAGCTGTAGTCAATCTTCTACTGGGTCAAAATTTCCAATTAAGAATAGAAATAAGATTAATTAGTAGTATTTGCATATAAAACCTATGCAATACAACTCCCGACTTTTGAAACTTATATTTTCTCCCTGTTTGGGCCTAATTCATCGCTTTTAAGGCTAGTTCGGGCCAAAAAGTGCTGAAAGTTTGACTTTTTATCAAAATTTTTAATTAAGACTCTAAATAAGGTTAGTTAATTGTAATTGTACATAAAAATTGTGTAATACTACTCCCGGCTCTTGAAACTCACGTTTTCTCCTTTTTTGGGAACAATTATGCTCTTATAAGACCTATTTCAGGGCAGTCGAGACTGAAAGTTGACTATTGGTAAAACCTCCCAATTAACCTAAGAAATAAGGTTTATTAGTATTATTTGTTCATAGAGTCTATGTAATACTACGCCCGACTCTAGAAAATCATGTTTTTTTCACCATTTTGGGACCAATTCTGCTCTTATAAAGCCTATTTCAAGCCAATCGAGACTGAAAGTTTAACTATTAGTCAAACTTCTAAATTAAGACTTGAAATAAGGTAAATTTATTATAACTGTACATAGAAACTATGTAATTCTACTCCCGGCTTTTGAAAAACCTGTTTTCTCCCCATTTTGACCCTATTCGGCTCTTATAAGTCCTAGTTTAGGCCAATCGAGGCTTAAGGTTTGACTTTTCGTCAAACTTCCCTATTAAGAATTGAAATAAGGTTAATTAGTTTTAATTATACATAGAAACTATGTAACTTCCCGGCTTTTAAAAAACTTATTTTCTCTCCATTTTGACCCTATTCGGCTCTTATAAGTCCTAGTTGAGGCCAATGAAGATTAGAAATAAGATAAATTAGTAATATTTGTACATTAAATATATGTAATACAACTCTCGACTCTTGAAACTCATATTTTCTCCCTATTTGGGCCCAATTCATCGCTTTTAAGGCCTAGTTCGGTCCAAAAGGGGCTGAAAGTTTGATTTTTTATCAAACTTCCTAATTAAGACTCTAAATAAGGTTAGTTAGTTGTAATTGTACATAGAAATTATGTAATACTACTACTGGCTTTTGAAACTCACGTTTTCTCCCTGTTTGTGCCCAATTTTGCTGTTTTAAGGCCTAATTCAGGCCAAATGCGGCTAAAAGTTTGACTATTGGTCAAACTTCTAAATTAACCTAAGAAATAAGGTTTATTTGTGTTCTTTGTTCATAATATATGTAATACTATGTTGACTCTTGTGAACCACGTTTTCTCACCTTTTGGGCCCAATTCGGCTCTTATTAGGCCTAGTTCAAGCAAATAGGGCTGAAAGTTTGATTTTGATCAAACTTCCCAATTATGACTTTAAATGAGGGTAATTAGTCGTAATTCTATATAGAAACTATGTAATTCTACTCCCGACTCTTTAAAAGTACTTTTTCTCACTGTTTGGGCCCAATTCGGCTCTTATATGACCTAGTTCAAGCCAGATAGGGCTGAAAGTTTGAGTATTGGTCAAACTTCATAATTAACCTAAGAAATAAGGTTTATTAATATTATTTGTTCATAAAAACTATGTAATTCTACTCGCAGCACTTGAAAAACGCGTTTCCTCACTGTTTGGGCCCAATTCGGCTCTTATAAAGCCTAATTAAAGCCACTAGGGGCTTACAGTTGGACTTTTGTTCAAACTTCCCAATTAAAACTTGACATAAGGTTAATTAGTTGTAATTGTGTATAAAAACTATGTAATTCTACTCTCTCTATTGAAAAGCATGTTTTCTCACAGTTTGGGCCATATCGGCTCTTATAAGGACTAGTTCAGGGCAATCAGAGCTGAAAGTTTGAAATCTGGTCAAACGTCTCAATTAAAAATAGAAATAATGAAAATTATCAGTATTTGTATATAAAACTATGTAATACTACTCCCGGGTCTTGAAACTCACGTTCTCTGTTTGGGCCCAATTCAGCTCTTTTGAGGCCTAATTTAGGCTAAACTGGGCTGAAAGTTTGACTATTGGCCAAACTTTCTAAGTAACACAAGAATTAAAACTATGTAATTCTACTTTCGACACTTGAAAACCATATTTTCTCGCCATTTGGGCCTAATTTGGTGCCTAGTTTAAGCCAAACGGTGCTGAAATTTTACTTTTAACCAAACTATCCAACAAAAACTTTAAATATGGTTAACTTGTTGTAATTATACATAGAATCTATGTAATTCTACTCCTGGCTCTTGAAAAGCACGTTGTCTTTCAATTTAGGCTCAATTCGACGTAGTCAGGCCAATTGGGCTGAAAGTTTGACTTTTGATCTAACTTCTAAATTAAGACTTGAAATAAGGTTGTAGCTGTAATGTATATAGAAACTATGTAATACTACTCCCGGCTCTTGAAACTCAAGTTTTCTCCCTTTTTGGGCTCATTTGGCTCTTATAAGACCTAATACAAGCCAAACAAGGCTGAAATTTGAGTATTGTCAAACTTCCCAATTAACACAAGAATTAATGTTAATTAGTAGTATTTATATATAAAAACTATGTAATTCTATTCCCAGCACTTGAAAACCACGATTTCTCATAATTTGGATCTTATTCGGCTCTCATAAGGCGTAGATCAGGCCAATCTGGGCTGAAAGTTTAACTTTTGCTGAAACTTCCCAAATATGACTAGAAATAAGGTTAATTAGTAGTACTTGTACATAGAAACTATGTAATACTACTCCCGACTCTTAAACTCATATTTTCTCACTAGGCTTTAAAAGTGCCGAATTGGGTCCAAACGGTGAGAAAATGTGGTTTTCAAGAGCCGAGAATACTTTTACTTAGATTCTATGAATAAATAATACTAATAAATCTTATTTTTTAGGTTAATTGGAAAGTTTGACCAATAGCACTATCAGTCTTGTTTGGTCTGAATTGGGCCTTAAAAGAGCCGAATTGGGCCCAAATATGGAGAAAACATGAGTTTTAAGATCCGAGAGTAGTATTACATAATTTCTATGTACAAATACTACTAATTAATCTTATTTCTTTTCTCCATTCAGAAGTCACACTTTCAGCCTCGTTTGGCTTGAACTATACCTTATGAGAGCCGAATTAGGCCCAAACAGGAAGAAAACGTGCTTTTCAAGAGCTAGGAGTAGAATTACTTAGTTTGTATGTACAATTATAAATAATTAACCTTATTTAAGGGCTTAATTGGGATGTTTGACCAAAAGTTAAACATTCAGCCCCGTTTAGCATAAACTTTGCCTTAAAAAGAGTCGAATTGGGCCTAAACAGAGAGAAAATATGCTTTTCAAGAGCCGAGAGTAGAATTACATAGTTTCTATGTAAAATTACAACTAATTTACCTTATTTCAAGTCTTAATTGGGAAGTTTGACTAAAAGTCAAACTTCCAGCACCAGTTGGCCTGGACTATGACTTATAAGAACAGAATCGTGCCATAGCGAGAAGAAATCGTGGTTTTCAAGAACCGAGAGTAATAATGCATAGTTTCTATGTATAGGTACTACTAATTAACCTTATTTCTAACTACATTTGGGAAGTTTGACCATTGGTCAAACTTTCAGCACCGATTGACCAAAACTACGCCTTGCCTTATTAGAGTCGAATTGGGCCCAAACGGAGAGAAAACCTGCTTTTCAAGAGCTTGAAGTAAAATTATATAGTTTCTATATACAATTACAACTAATTAATTTAGTTTTAGTTGGAAATTTTGACCAAAGTAAAACTTTCAGCCCTGAGTAGCATAGATTAGGCCTTATAAGAGCCGAATTAGGCCTACACGGCGAGAAAGTGCTGGGAGTAGAATTATATAGTTTTTTGCACATGTACTACTAATTTGCTTTAATTCTTGTGTTAATTGGGAAGTTTGACTAATCGTCAAACTTTCAGCCATGTTTGGCCTGATTAGGCCTTAAAAGGGGCGAATTGGGCCCAAACAGGGAGAAAACTTGAGTTTCAAAAGCTAGGAGTGGTCTTACATAGTCTTTATGTACAAATACTACTAATTAACCTTTTTGCTAGTCTTAATTGGGAAGTTTGACCATATGTCAAACTTTCTACTCTGTTTGGCCTGAACTAGACCTTATAAGAGCCGAATAGGGCCCTAACAGTGAGAAAACATGCTTTTCAAGGGTCGAGAGTAGAATTGCATAATTTGTATGCACAATTACAACACATTAACATTATTTCAAGTCTTAATTGTGAAGTTTGACCAAAGGTCAAACTTTAAGGCCCGAATTGCTTAAACTAGGCCTTATAAGGGCCGAATTGGGCCGAAACAATGAGAAAACGTGCTTTTCGACAGCCGTGAGTAGAATTACATAGTTTCTATGAAAAAATAATACTAATAAATCTTATTTCTAAGGTTAATTGGAAAGTTTGCTATAGTCAAACTTTCAGCCCCGTTTCGCCTGAATTAGGCCATATAAGAGCCGAATTGGGCCAAAACACTGAGCAAACATGCTTTTCAAGAGCCGGAAGAATAATTACATAGTTAAGTCTTAATTGGAAAGTTCAAACAAAAGTCAAACTTTCAGCTCGATTGGCTTGAACTAGGCATAATAAGAGCCGAATTGGGCCCAACGGTGAGAAAACGTGGTTTTCAAGAGACGAGAGTAGTATTACATGTCTTTTATGAGCAAATAATACGAATAAATCTTATTCCTTAGGTTAATTGGGAAGTTTGACCAATAGACTAACTTTTAGGCTCGTTTGGCCTTAATTAGGCCTTAAAGCAACCAAATTGGGCTCAAATAGGGAGAAAATGTTAGTTTTAAGAGCCGAAATTAATATTATATAATTTTTATATACAAAAACTACTAATTTATCTTATTTTTAGTTTTCATTGGGAAGTCAAATTGTCTGCCCTGATTGGCCTCAACTAGGACTTATAAGAGCCAAAAATGGTCGAAACAGGGAGAAAATAAGTTTTTCAAGAGCTGCAAGTAAATTTACATAATTTCTATGCACAATTACAACTAATTAACCTTTTTTCAAGTCTTAATAGGGAAGTATGATGAAAGTCAAACCTTCAGCATCGATTGGCCTAAACTTGAACTTATAAGAGCCGAATTGGGTCAAAACGGGGAGGAAACAAGTTTTTCAAAATCCAAGAGTGAATTAAATAGTTTATATGTACAATTACAACCAATTTACCTTATTTCTTAATTGGAAAGTTTGACCAAAAGGTCAAACTTTCAGTACCAATTGGCTTGAACTAGGCTTTAAAAGATCCGAACTGGGCTCAAACGGTGAGAAAATGTGGTTTTCTAGAGCTATGCATAGTACTACATAGATTCTTGAATAAATAATGCTAATAAACTTTATTTCGTTGGTTAATGAGGGGTTTGATTAATAGTTAACTTCAACCCTGACTGCCCCAATCTAAGCCTTATAAGAGCCTAATTGGTCCCAAAAAGGCAGAAAACGTGAGTTTCAGGAGCCGGGAGTAGTATTACATAGTTTCTATATACAATTACGACTAATTAACCTTATTTTAAGTCTTAATTGGAAAGTTTAATCAAAAGTCTAACTTTCAGCCCCGATTAGGCTAAACTAGGCTTTATAAGAGCCGAGTAGGGCCCAAACGGCGAGAAACTTTTTATTTTCAAGAGCCGAGAGTAGTATTACATAGTTTCAATGTATAAGTACTACCAATTAACCTTATTTCTAGTTATATTTGGGAAGTTTCAGCAAAAGTCAAACTTTCAACCACGATTAGCCTGATGTAGGCCTTAAGAGAGCCGACTAGGGCCTCAAACAATAGGAAAACGTGGTTTTCAAGTGCCGGGAGTAGAATTTTATTGTTTTTATGTATAAATACTACTAATTAACCATAATTCTTGTGTTAATTAGAAAGTCAAAATTTCATCTCTGTTTGGCCTGAATTAGGCCTTAAAAGAGCCGAATTGGGCCCAAACAGGGAGAAAACATGAGTTTCAAGAGCCGTGAGTAGTGTTATATAGTTTTTTATGTACAAATATGATTAATTAACCTTAATTCTAATCTTAATGAGAAGTTTCACTAGATGTCAAACTTTCAGCTCCGATTGGCTTGAACTAGGCCTTATAAGAGCCGAATAGGGCCCAAACAGTAAGAAAACGTGCTTTTCAGGAGGAATTACATAGTTTTTATGTGTAATCACTACTAATTAACCTTATTAGTCTTAATTGGGAAGTTTGAAAAAAAGTCTAACTTTCTGTCATGATTTGGCTTAAACTAGGCCTTATAAGAGCTTAATAAGGCCCAAACGGTTAGAAAATGTTATTTTCAAGAGCTGAGAGTAGTATTACATAGTTTCTATTTATATTTAGGAAGTTTAAGCAAAAATCAAACTTTCAGCCCTAATTGACATGATCTAGACCTTATAAGAGCGGATATAGCCCAAACAGTGAGAAATAGTGGTTTTCAAGTACCGGGAGTAGAATTACAAGTCTTTCTGTACAAATACCACTAATTAACCTTAAGTCTTGTGTTAATTGGAAAGTTTAACAATAGTCAAAAATTCAGCCCCGTTTGGCCTGATTTAGGTCTTAAAAGAGCCGAATTAGACCCAAACTGGGAGAAACGAGAGTTTCAAGTGCCAGGAGTAGTATTACATAGTTTTATGTATAAATACTACTAATTAAAATTATGTCTAATCTTAATTGAGAAATTTGACTAGAAGTCAAACTTTCAGCCCCGATTGGCCTGAACTAGGCCTTTTAAGAGTCGAATTGGACCAAAAGAGGGAGAAAACGTGCTTTTTAAGAGCCCAGAGTAGAATTACATAGTTTGTATGTACAATTACAACTATTAACCTTATTTAAAGTCTTCATTGAATAGTTTGACCAAATGTCAAAATTTCAACCCCGTTTTCTGAACTAGGCCCTAAAAAGGCCGAATTGGGCCCAAACAAAGAGGAAATATGAGTTTCAAGAGTCATGAGTTGTATTACATAGTTTTATGTACAAATACTATTAATTAATCTTATTTCTATTCTTAATTAAGAAGTTTAACCAAAAGTCAAACTTTCAGCCCAGATTGCCCTGAACCACGACTTATAAGAGCTGAATAAGGTCAAAATAGGGTGAAAACGGGATTTTCAAGAGTCGGGAGTAGCGAAGTTTTACAAATAGTAAAATTTTTCCACTGCGATTGGCCTCAACTAGGACTTATAAAAGCCGAATTAGGGTCAAAACAGAGAGAAAACATGTTTTTCAAGAGTCAGAGTAGAATTACATTGTTTCTATGTATAATTAAACTAATTAACCATATTTTAAGTTTTAATTAGGAATTTTGACCAATAATCAAACTTTCAGCTCAGATTAGCTTGAACTAGGTTTTATATAAGAGCCGAATTGGCCAAACGTGGAAAAACATGGTTTTCAAGAACTGGGCATAGTATTACATAGATTTTATGAACAAATAATACTAATTAACCATATTTCTTTGATTAATTAAGAAGTTTGATCAAAATTCGAACTTTCAGCCCTGATTGGTCTGAATTAGGCCTTAAAAGAGCCAAATAGGGCCCAAACAAAAAGAAAATGAGGTTTTCAAGAGCCAGGAGTAGTATTACATAGTTTTTATGTATGAATATGACTAATTAACTTTATTTCTTCTGTTAATTGGGAAGTTGAATAATAGTCAAAATATCAGCCCCGATTGCCTTGACCTAGGCCTTATAAGAGTCAAATTGGGCCCAAATAGGGAGAAAACTTGAGCTTCAAGAGCCAGAGTAGTATTACATAGTTTTTATGTACAATTATAGTAATTAACCTTATTTATAATTTTAATTGAGAAGTTTAATTAAAAGTCAAACTTTCAGCCCCAGTTGGCCGATGTCTTATAAGGCTGAATTGGGCCAAAAGGGCGAGAAAACGTGATTTTCAAGAGCTAGTAGTAGAATAAAATAGTTTCTATGTATAATTATAAATAATTAATCATATTTAAAGTTTTAGTTAGGAAGTATAGCCAAGATTCAAACGTCCAGCCCTGACTGGCTTGAACTAGGCCTATTACTTGCCAAATTGTGCCCAAAAAGGTGAAAATACGAGTTTCAAGAGCCGAGAGTAGTATTACATAGTTTCTATGTACAAGTACTACTAATTAACCTTATTTCTAGTAATATTTGGGAAGTTTAACCAACAGTCAAAGTTTCAGCTCCGATTGGCTTGAACTAGGCCTATTAAGAGCCGCATTAGGCCTAAACAGTGAGAAACATGATTTTCAAGAGACGAGAGTATTAATTACATAGTTTTTATGAATAAGTAATACTAATTAACCATATTTTTTAGGTTAATTGGGCAGGTTGACCAATACACAAACTTTCAGCCCTGATTGGCCTAAATTAGGCCTAATAAGAGCCGAATTGGGCCCAGACAGGGTGAAAATGTGAGTTTCAAGAGCCGAGAGTAGTATTACATAGTTTCTAAATGCAGTTACTACTAATTAACCTTATTTATAGTCTTAATTAGGAAATTTGATGAAATGTCAAACTTTAGCCCCGATTGATCTAAACTAGGCCTTATAAGAGCGAGTAGGGCCAAAACGGTGAGAAAATGTGATTTTCAAGAGCTGGGAGCAGTATTTTATAGTTTCTATGTACAAATGCCACTATTTAACCTTATTACTTGTGTTAATTGTGAAGTTCGATTAATAGTCATAGCTTCAGTCATGATTGGTCCGAACTAGACCTTATATAGAACATGATTTTCAAAAGCCGAGAGTAGTATTACATAGTTTTTATGTACCACTATTACTAATTAACTTAATTTCTTGTGATATTTGGGAATTTCGATAATAGACAAATTTGGGAAGTTCGACAGTAGAGTCGAATAGGCCCAAACGATGGGAAAACGTGATTTTCAAATGCCGAGAGTAGTATTATATAGTTTTTATGTACAAATATTACCAAATAATCTAATTTATTATGTTATTAGGAAAGTTTGATAATAGACAAACTTTCAACCCTGATTTTGCCCTGAAGTAAGCCTTATAGAGTCGAATTGGGCTCAAACAGGGTGAAAACTTGAGTTTCAAGAGCTGGCAGTAGTATGTCATAGTTTCCATGTACAATTCTACTAATTAACTGTATTTCTAGATTTAATTGGGAAGTTAACTAAAAGTCAAACTTTCACCCCCGACTGGCGTAACTGATCTTATAAGAGCCAAATAGGGTCAAAATGGGGTGAAAACGGGATTTTCAAGATCCAAGAGTAGAATTACATAGTTTTGAGATACAAATACTACTAATTAGCATTATTTTTTAGTCTTTATTGGAAAGTTTGACAAAATCAAACTTTCAGCCCCGATTGGGCTGAACTAGGCCTTATAAGAACAGAATTGGGCCCATACAGGGAGAAAACGTGAGTTTTAAGTGTCGAGAGAAGTATTACATAGTTCCTATGCACAATTACTACTAATTAATCTTATTTATAGTCTTAATTAAGAAGTTTGACCAAAAGTCAAACTTTCTGCCCCGATTGGCCTGAACCACGACTTATAAGAGCTGAATAGGGTCAAAATGGGGGTGAAAACGGGATTTTTAAGAGCCGGGAGTAGAATTATATAGTTTCTATATACAATTACAACTAATTAACATTATTTCTAATCTTAGTTGGTAAGTTTTATCAAAAGTCAAACTTTCCACTCCGATTGGCTTGAATTATGCCTTATAACAGCAGAATTAGGCCCAAACGGTGAGAAAACATGGTTTTCAAGAGCCGACAGTAGTATTACTTAGTTTCTATGAACAAATAATACTAGTTAACCTTATTTTTTGTGTTAATTGGAAAGTTTAACCATAAATCAAACTTTCAGCCTCGATTGGCCTAAACTAGGCTTTATAAGAGCCGAATAGGACCCAAACGATTGGAAAATATGGTTTTGAAGAGCCGAGAGGTAGTATTTCATAATTTTTATGTATAAATATTACTAATTAACCTAATTTCTTGTGTTAATTGGGAGAGTATAGCAATAGTCAAACTTTCAGCCACGGTCGCCCTGAACTAGGATTTATAAGATCCGAATTAGGCCCAAACAGGGTGAAAAAGTGAGTTTCAAGAGCTGAGAGTAGTATTACATAGTCTCTATGTACAATTGTACTAATTAATCTTATTTGCAGATTAGGTGGGGAGTTTGATAAAAAGTCAAACATTCAGCCCCGATTGGCTTGAATTAGGCCTTATATGAGCCGAATTGGGCCGAAACGGTGAGAAAATAAGGTTTTCAAGAGTCAGGAGTAGTATCACATAGTTTCTATAAGAAAATAGTACTAATAAATCTTATTTCTTAGGTTAATTGCGAAGTTTGACGAATAGTCAAACTTTTAACCCTGATTGTACTGAAGTAGGCCTTATAAATGTCAAATTGGGCCCAAACAGGAAGAAAACGTGAGTTTCAAGAGCCGAGAGTAGTATTATATAGTTTCTATGTACAATTATAAATAATTAATCTTATTTAAAGACTTAATTGGGAAGTTTAACGAAAAGTCAAACTTTCAGCCCAATTGGTCTGAACTAGGACTTATAAGAGTCAAATATGGCCACAACGAGGAGAAAACGTGATTTTCAAGAGCCTTCAAGAGCCGAGAGTAGTATGACATAGTTTCTATGTACAAGTACTACTAATTAATCTTATTTCTAGTGATATTTGAGAAGTTTGACCAAAGTCAAACTTTCAACCTCAATTGGCCTGCATTATGCCTTAAAAGAGCCGAATTGGGTCCAAATAGAGAGAACGTGCCATTCAAGAGCTGGGATTAGAATTACAAAGTTTCGATGTACAATTATACAACTAATTAAGCTTATTTAAAGTCATAATTGAGAAGTTTGACCATAAGTCAAACTTTCAGCCCTGATTGGCCTGAATTAGGGCTCATAAGTGTCGAATTGGCTCAAATCGGGGAGAAAATAGGGTTTTCAAGAGCTTGGAGTAGAACTACATAGTTTTTATGTATAATTACAACTAATTAACCTTATTTCTAATTTAGTTGGAATGTTTGACCAAATTCAAACTTTCAGCCCCGATTGGCTTGACTGGGCCTTATAAGAGCCAAATTGGGTCAAACTGTTAGCAAATATGATTTTCAAGAGTTGGGAGTAGTATTACATAGTTTCTATAAATAAATAATATTAATTTACTTTATTTCTTAGGTTAATTAGGAAGTTTGACCAATACACAAACTTTCAGCACTGATTGGCCTGAAGTAGGCCTTATAAGAATTGAATTGGGCCCAAACAGGGAGAAAACGTGAGTTTCAAGAGCTGGGAGTAGTATTACATAGTTTCTATGTACAATTACTACTAAATAATCTTATTTATAGTTTTAATTTGAAAGTTTGACCGAAGCCTAACTTTAGCCCCAGTTAGCCAAAACTAAGCCTTATAAGAGCCGAATAGGGCCCAAACGGTAAGAAAATGTGATTTTCAAGGGCCGAGAGTAGTATTATATAGTTTATATGTAAAATATTACTAATTAACCTTTTTTTTTATGTCAATTAGAATGTTTGACTAATAATCAAGCTTTCAGCCCCGATTGGGCTGAACAAGAACTAAGTAGAGCCGAATAGGGAAAAATCGAGGAGAAAACGTGGTTTTCAAGAGTCGGGAGCAGTATTATAGGGTTTATATATACAATTACTACAAATTAACCTTATTTCTAATCTTAATTAGGAAGTTTGAACAAAACTTAAACTTTCAAGCCTGATTGGCCTGAATTAGGGCTTATGCGAGACGAATCGGGCCCAAACGGTGAGAAAATATAGTTTTTAAGAGATAAGAGTAGTATTACATTGTTTCTGAAGGATCTAAAAATATGACAACACAAACACTAGAGTGGGGTGAATAATATTTTTAAAAATCTAGACAAGAACTAGGTCTTATTAGAGCCAAGTTGGTCTCTGACAGTGAAGTAAATTAGTATTATTTATTTATAGAAACTATGTAATACTACTCCCAACTCTTGAAAATCATATTTGCTAACAGTTTGACCCAATTTGGCTCTTATAAGGCCCAGTCAAGCCAATCGGGGCTGAAAGTTTGAATTTGGTCAAACTTTCCAACTAAATTAGAAATAAGGTTAATTAGTTGTAATTATACATAAAAACTATGTAGTTCTACTCCAGGCTCTTGAAAACCTTGATTGGCCTGAGTAGGCCTTATAAGAATTGAATTGGGCCCAAACAGGGAGAAAACGTGAGTTTCAAGAGCTGGGAGTAGTATTACATAGTTTCTATGTACAATTACTACTAAATAATCTTATTTATAGTTTTAATTTGAAAGTTTGACCGAAGCCTAACTTTAGCCCTAGTTAGCCAAAACTAAGCCTTATAAGAGCCGAATAGGGCCCAAACGGTAAGAAAATGTGATTTTCAAGGGCCGAGAGTAGTATTATATAGTTTATATGTAAAATATTACTAATTAACCTTTTTTTTATGTCAATTAGAATGTTTGACTAATAATCAAGCTTTCAGCCCCGATTGGGCTGAACAAGAACTAAGTAGAGCCGAATAGGGAAAAATCGAGGAGAAAACGTGGTTTTCAAGAGTCGGGAGCAGTATTATAGGGTTTATATATACAATTACTACAAATTAACCTTATTTCTAATCTTAATTAGGAAGTTTGAACAAAACTTAAACTTTCAAGCCTGATTGGCCTGAATTAGGGCTTATGCGAGACGAATCGGGCCCAAACGGTGAGAAAATATAGTTTTTAAGAGATAAGAGTAGTATTACATTGTTTCTGAAGGATCTAAAAATATGACAACACAAACACTAGAGTGGGGTGAATAATATTTTTAAAAATCTAGACAAGAACTAGGTCTTATTAGAGCCAAGTTGGTCTCTGACAGTGAGAAAACGTGCTTTTCAAGAGCCGGTAGTAGGAATACACAGTTTCTAAGTACAATTACAACTAATTAACCTTATTTCAAGTCTTAATTAAGAAGTTTGATAAAAAGTCAAACTTTCAACCCCGAATGGCCTCAACTTGGACTTATAAGAGCCGAATAGGGTCAAAACGAGGAGAAAACAGGTTTTTCAAAAGCCGGGAGTAGAATTACATAGTTTCTATGTACAATTAAAACTAATTAATTTTATTTCAAGTCTTAATTTGGAAATTTGATGAAAAGTCGAACCTTCAGCCTCGATTGGGCTGAACTAGGACTTATTAGAGCCGAATAGGTTCAAAACGGGGTTTTTAAGATCCATGAGTAAAATTACATAGTTTCTATGTACAATTACAGCAAATTTTCTTATTTCTTGTCTTAATTGGGAAAATTACCAAAAATCCAACTTTCAGTCTCGATTGGCTTGAACTAGGCTTTATAAGTGCCGAATTAGGTCCAAACTGTTAGAAAACGTTGTTTTTAAGGGCCGGGCGTGGCATTACATAGATTCTATGAACAAATAATACTAATAAACCTTATTTTTTTTGTTAATTCGGAAGTTTGACCAGTAATCAAACTTTCAGCCCCTACTGCCCTGAACTAGGCCTTATTTGAACCGAATTGGGCCCAAAAAGTGAGAATACATAGGTTTCAAGATTCGGGAGTAGTATTACATAGTTTCTATGTATAATTACAACTAATTAACCTGATTTCAAGTCTTAATTAAAAATTTGTCTAAAAGTCAAACTTTCCGCCCCAATTGGCCTGAATTAGGACTTACAAGAGCCAAGTAGGGCCATAGCAAGGAGAAAACATGATTTTCAAGAGTCGGTAGTAGTATTTCATAGTTTCTATGTACAACTACTACTTAATTAACCTTATTTCTTGCCATATTTAGGAAGTTTAATCAAAAGTCAAAATTTTAGCCCTGAAATGGGCCTTATGAGAGTCAAATAGGGCCAAAACTATGAGAAGACGTGGTTGTCAAGTACTGGGAGTAGAATTACACTGTTTTTTATACACATGCTACTATTTAATCTTAATTCTTGTGTTAATTGGGAAGTTTGACTAATAGTTAAAATTTCAACCCCTTTGACCTGATTTAGCCTTAAAGGAGTCGACTTGGGCCTAAAGAGGGAGAAAACGTGAGTTTCAAAATCTGAGAGTTGTATTGCATAATTTTTATTTACAAATATTACTAATTAACCTTATTTTTAATCTTAATTGGGAAGTTTTACAGAAGTCATACTTTCAGCCCAGATTAGCCAGATCTAGGCCTTATAAGAGCTGAGTAGGTAGGGCCTAAACAGGGAGAAAACGTGTTTTTCAAGAGCCAAGAATAGAATTACATAGTTCTATGCACAATTTCAACTAATTAGCATAATTTCAAGTCTTAATGGGGGTTTGACCAAAAGTCAAACTTTAAGCCCCGAGTGGCTTGAATTAGGCCTTATAAGAGCCGAATAGGACCCAAATAGTGAGAAAACGAGCTTTTACGAGTCAAGAGTAGAATTACATAGTTTCAATGAAAAATAATACTAATAACCTTATTTCTTAGGTTAATTGAGAAGTTTGACTAATAATCAAATTTTTAGCCCCGTTTGGCCTGAACTAGGCTTATAAGAGCCGAATTGGGCCCAAACGGTGAGAAAATAAGGTTTTCAAGAACTCGACGTAGTATTCCATAGATTATATGAGCAAATAATACTAATTAATCTTATTTCTTATGTTATTTAGAAAGCTTGATAAATGTCAAACTTTTAGCCCAGACTGCCCTGAACTAGGGCTTATAAGAGCCGAATTTGGCCGAAAAGGGAGAAAACATGAGTTTCAAGAGTCGGAAGTAGTATTACATAATTTCTATGCACAATTAAAACTAATTATCCTTATTTCAAGTCTTAATTGGAACGTTTGACCAAAAATCAAACTTCAGCCTCAATTGGCCTGAATTAGGAGTTATAAAAGTATAATACATAACGAGGAGAAAATGTGATTTTCAAGAACTGATAGTAGTATTACATTATTTTTATGTACAAATACTAATAATTAACATTATTTCTAGTAATATTTGGGAAGTTTGACTGAAAGCCAAAGTTTCAGCCCCGATTGGCCTGAACTAAGCCTTATGAGAGTCGAATAGGGCCAAACGGTGACAAAACGTGATTTTCAAGTACCGGGAGTAGAATTACGTAGTTTTTATATACAAATACTACTAATTAACCTTAATCGTGTGTTAATTGGGAGGTTTGACTAAAAGTCAAACTTTCAGCCCCGCTTGGCCAAAATAATGCCTTAAAAGAACCGAATTGAGTTCAAACAACATGAAAACATGAATTTCAAGATCCGTTTATGTACAAATACTACTAATTAATCTTATTCTAGCCTTAATTGGGAAGTTTGACCAGAAGATAAACTTTCAGCCCCGATTGGCCTGAATAAGGCCTTATACGAGCGAATAAGGCCCAAACAGGGAGAAAATGTGCTTTTCAAGAGCTGAAAGTAAATACAAAGTTTCCATGCACAATTGCTTCTTGAAAATGTTTTTCAAGAGCCGAAAGTAGAATTACATAGTTTCTATGCACAATTAAAACTAATTAACCTTATTTCAAGTCTTTATTAGGAAGCTTGATCAAAAGTCAAACTTTAAGCCTCGAGTGGCTTGAATTAGGCCTTATAAGATCCGAATTGGGCCAAAACTTTGAGAAATATGCTTTTTAAGAGCCGAGAGCTTTACATTATTTATATGAACAAAAAATATTAATAAATCTTATTTCTTGTATTAATTGAGAAGTTTGACACATAGTCAAACTTTTAGCCCCGTTTGGTCTGACCTAGACCTTATAAGAGCCGAATTGGGCCCAATCGGTTAGAAAATATGCTTTTCAAGAGTCAGGAGTAGAATTACATTATTTTTATATACAATTACAACTAATTAACCAAATTTCAAGACTTAATTGGGAAGTTTTACCAAAAGTCTAATTTTTAGCCCTGATTAGCTTGAATTAGGTCTTATAAGAGCCGAATTAGGCCCCATCAATGAGAAAATGTTATTTCAAGTGCCGAGAGTAGTATTACATAGATTCTATGAACAAATAATACTAATAAACCATATTTTTTAGCTTAGTTGGGAAGTTTGCTCAATAGTCAAACTTTCATCCTCGTTCGGCCTGAATTAGGCCTTATAAGAGCTTAATTGGTCTCAAAAAGGCAGAAAACGTGAGTTTCAGGAGCCGGGAGTAGAATTACATAGTTTCTATATACAATTACTATTAATTATCCTTATTTGAAGTCTTAATTGGGAAGTTTAACCAAAAGTCTAACTTTCAGCCCCGATTGGGCTAAACTAGGCTTTATAAGAGCCAAGTAGGGCCCAAACGGCGAGAAATACTTTTTGTTTTCAAGAGCCGAGAGTAGTATTACATAGTTTCTATGTATAAGTACTACCAATTAACCTTATTTCTAGTTATATTTGGGAAGTTTCAGCAAAAGTCAAACTTTCAGCCACGATTAGCATGATTTAAGCCTTAAGAGAGCCGACTAGGGCCTCAAATGATAAGAAAATGTGGTTTTCAAGTGCCGGGAGTAGAATTACAGTATTTTTATGTATAAATACTACTAATTAACCTTAATTCTTGTGTTAATTGGAAAGTCAAAGTTTCATCTCTATTTGGCCTGAATTAGGCCTTAAAAGAGCCGAATTGGGCCCAAACAGGGAGAAAACATGAGTTTCAAGAGCCGGGAGTAGAATTACATAGTTTTTATGTACAAATATGACTAATTAACCTTATTTTTAATCTTAATTGGGAAGTTTTACAGAAGTCATACTTTCAGCCCAGATTAGCCAGATCTAGGCCTTATAAGAGCTGAGTAGGTAGGGCCTAAACAGGGAGAAAACGTGTTTTTCAAGAGCCAAGAATAGAATTACATAGTTCTATGCACAATTTCAACTAATTAGCATAATTTCAAGTCTTAATGGGGGTTTGACCAAAAGTCAAACTTTAAGCCCCGAGTGGCTTGAATTAGGCCTTATAAGAGCCGAATAGGACCCAAATAGTGAGAAAACGAGCTTTTACGAGTCAAGAGTAGAATTACATAGTTTCAATGAAAAATAATACTAATAACCTTATTTCTTAGGTTAATTGAGAAGTTTGACTAATAATCAAATTTTTAGCCCCGTTTGGCCTGAACTAGGCTTATAAGAGCCGAATTGGGCCCAAACGGTGAGAAAATAAGGTTTTCAAGAACTCGACGTAGTATTCCATAGATTATATGAGCAAATAATACTAATTAATCTTATTTCTTATGTTATTTAGAAAGCTTGATAAATGTCAAACTTTTAGCCCAGACTGCCCTGAACTAGGGCTTATAAGAGCCGAATTTGGCCGAAAAGGGAGAAAACATGAGTTTCAAGAGTCGGAAGTAGTATTACATAATTTCTATGCACAATTAAAACTAATTATCCTTATTTCAAGTCTTAATTGGAACGTTTGACCAAAAATCAAACTTCAGCCTCAATTGGCCTGAATTAGGAGTTATAAAAGTATAATACATAACGAGGAGAAAATGTGATTTTCAAGAACTGATAGTAGTATTACATTATTTTTATGTACAAATACTAATAATTAACATTATTTCTAGTAATATTTGGGAAGTTTGACTGAAAGCCAAAGTTTCAGCCCCGATTGGCCTGAACTAAGCCTTATGAGAGTCGAATAGGGCCAAACGGTGACAAAACGTGATTTTCAAGTACCGGGAGTAGAATTACGTAGTTTTTATATACAAATACTACTAATTAACCTTAATCGTGTGTTAATTGGGAGGTTTGACTAAAAGTCAAACTTTCAGCCCCGCTTGGCCAAAATAATGCCTTAAAAGAACCGAATTGAGTTCAAACAACATGAAACATGAATTTCAAGATCCGTTTATGTACAAATACTACTAATTAATCTTATTCTAGCCTTAATTGGGAAGTTTGACCAGAAGATAAACTTTCAGCCCCGATTGGCCTGAATAAGGCCTTATACGAGCGAATAAGGCCCAAACAGGGAGAAAATGTGCTTTTCAAGAGCTGAAAGTAAATACAAAGTTTCCATGCACAATTGCTTCTTGAAAATGTTTTTCAAGAGCCGAAAGTAGAATTACATAGTTTCTATGCACAATTAAAACTAATTAACCTTATTTCAAGTCTTTATTAGGAAGCTTGATCAAAAGTCAAACTTTAAGCCTCGAGTGGCTTGAATTAGGCCTTATAAGATCCGAATTGGGCCAAAACTTTGAGAAATATGCTTTTTAAGAGCCGAGAGCTTTACATTATTTATATGAACAAAAAATATTAATAAATCTTATTTCTTGTATTAATTGAGAAGTTTGACACATAGTCAAACTTTTAGCCCCGTTTGGTCTGACCTAGACCTTATAAGAGCCGAATTGGGCCCAATCGGTTAGAAAATATGCTTTTCAAGAGTCAGGAGTAGAATTACATTATTTTTATATACAATTACAACTAATTAACCAAATTTCAAGACTTAATTGGGAAGTTTTACCAAAAGTCTAATTTTTAGCCCTGATTAGCTTGAATTAGGTCTTATAAGAGCCGAATTAGGCCCCATCAATGAGAAAATGTTATTTCAAGTGCCGAGAGTAGTATTACATAGATTCTATGAACAAATAATACTAATAAACCATATTTTTTAGCTTAGTTGGGAAGTTTGCTCAATAGTCAAACTTTCATCCTCGTTCGGCCTGAATTAGGCCTTATAAGAGCTTAATTGGTCTCAAAAAGGCAGAAAACGTGAGTTTCAGGAGCCGGGAGTAGAATTACATAGTTTCTATATACAATTACTATTAATTATCCTTATTTGAAGTCTTAATTGGGAAGTTTAACCAAAAGTCTAACTTTCAGCCCCGATTGGGCTAAACTAGGCTTTATAAGAGCCAAGTAGGGCCCAAACGGCGAGAAATACTTTTTGTTTTCAAGAGCCGAGAGTAGTATTACATAGTTTCTATGTATAAGTACTACCAATTAACCTTATTTCTAGTTATATTTGGGAAGTTTCAGCAAAAGTCAAACTTTCAGCCACGATTAGCATGATTTAAGCCTTAAGAGAGCCGACTAGGGCCTCAAATGATAAGAAAATGTGGTTTTCAAGTGCCGGGAGTAGAATTACAGTATTTTTATGTATAAATACTACTAATTAACCTTAATTCTTGTGTTAATTGGAAAGTCAAAGTTTCATCTCTATTTGGCCTGAATTAGGCCTTAAAAGAGCCGAATTGGGCCCAAACAGGGAGAAAACATGAGTTTCAAGAGCCGGGAGTAGAATTACATAGTTTTTATGTACAAATATGACTAATTAACCTTATTTTTAATCTTAATTGGGAAGTTTTACAGAAGTCATACTTTCAGCCCAGATTAGCCAGATCTAGGCCTTATAAGAGCTGAGTAGGTAGGGCCTAAACAGGGAGAAAACGTGTTTTTCAAGAGCCAAGAATAGAATTACATAGTTCTATGCACAATTTCAACTAATTGCATAATTTCAAGTCTTAATGGGGGTTTGACCAAAAGTCAAACTTTAAGCCCCGAGTGGCTTGAATTAGGCCTTATAAGAGCCGAATAGGACCCAAATAGTGAGAAAACGAGCTTTTACGAGTCAAGAGTAGAATTACATAGTTTCAATGAAAAATAATACTAATAACCTTATTTCTTAGGTTAATTGAGAAGTTTGACTAATAATCAAATTTTTAGCCCCGTTTGGCCTGAACTAGGCTTATAAGAGCCGAATTGGGCCCAAACGGTGAGAAAATAAGGTTTTCAAGAACTCGACGTAGTATTCCATAGATTATATGAGCAAATAATACTAATTAATCTTATTTCTTATGTTATTTAGAAAGCTTGATAAATGTCAAACTTTTAGCCCAGACTGCCCTGAACTAGGGCTTATAAGAGCCGAATTTGGCCGAAAAGGGAGAAAACATGAGTTTCAAGAGTCGGAAGTAGTATTACATAATTTCTATGCACAATTAAAACTAATTATCCTTATTTCAAGTCTTAATTGGAACGTTTGACCAAAAATCAAACTTCAGCCTCAATTGGCCTGAATTAGGAGTTATAAAAGTATAATACATAACGAGGAGAAAATGTGATTTTCAAGAACTGATAGTAGTATTACATTATTTTTATGTACAAATACTAATAATTAACATTATTTCTAGTAATATTTGGGAAGTTTGACTGAAAGCCAAAGTTTCAGCCCCGATTGGCCTGAACTAAGCCTTATGAGAGTCGAATAGGGCCAAACGGTGACAAAACGTGATTTTCAAGTACCGGGAGTAGAATTACGTAGTTTTTATATACAAATACTACTAATTAACCTTAATCGTGTGTTAATTGGGAGGTTTGACTAAAAGTCAAACTTTCAGCCCCGCTTGGCCAAAATAATGCCTTAAAAGAACCGAATTGAGTTCAAACAACATGAAAACATGAATTTCAAGATCCGTTTATGTACAAATACTACTAATTAATCTTATTCTAGCCTTAATTGGGAAGTTTGACCAGAAGATAAACTTTCAGCCCCGATTGGCCTGAATAAGGCCTTATACGAGCGAATAAGGCCCAAACAGGGAGAAAATGTGCTTTTCAAGAGCTGAAAGTAAATACAAAGTTTCCATGCACAATTGCTTCTTGAAAATGTTTTTCAAGAGCCGAAAGTAGAATTACATAGTTTCTATGCACAATTAAAACTAATTAACCTTATTTCAAGTCTTTATTAGGAAGCTTGATCAAAAGTCAAACTTTAAGCCTCGAGTGGCTTGAATTAGGCCTTATAAGATCCGAATTGGGCCAAAACTTTGAGAAATATGCTTTTTAAGAGCCGAGAGCTTTACATTATTTATATGAACAAAAAATATTAATAAATCTTATTTCTTGTATTAATTGAGAAGTTTGACACATAGTCAAACTTTTAGCCCCGTTTGGTCTGACCTAGACCTTATAAGAGCCGAATTGGGCCCAATCGGTTAGAAAATATGCTTTTCAAGAGTCAGGAGTAGAATTACATTATTTTTATATACAATTACAACTAATTAACCAAATTTCAAGACTTAATTGGGAAGTTTTACCAAAAGTCTAATTTTTAGCCCTGATTAGCTTGAATTAGGTCTTATAAGAGCCGAATTAGGCCCCATCAATGAGAAAATGTTATTTCAAGTGCCGAGAGTAGTATTACATAGATTCTATGAACAAATAATACTAATAAACCATATTTTTTAGCTTAGTTGGGAAGTTTGCTCAATAGTCAAACTTTCATCCTCGTTCGGCCTGAATTAGGCCTTATAAGAGCTTAATTGGTCTCAAAAAGGCAGAAAACGTGAGTTTCAGGAGCCGGGAGTAGAATTACATAGTTTCTATATACAATTACTATTAATTATCCTTATTTGAAGTCTTAATTGGGAAGTTTAACCAAAAGTCTAACTTTCAGCCCCGATTGGGCTAAACTAGGCTTTATAAGAGCCAAGTAGGGCCCAAACGGCGAGAAATACTTTTTGTTTTCAAGAGCCGAGAGTAGTATTACATAGTTTCTATGTATAAGTACTACCAATTAACCTTATTTCTAGTTATATTTGGGAAGTTTCAGCAAAAGTCAAACTTTCAGCCACGATTAGCATGATTTAAGCCTTAAGAGAGCCGACTAGGGCCTCAAATGATAAGAAAATGTGGTTTTCAAGTGCCAGGAGTAGAATTACAGTATTTTTATGTATAAATACTACTAATTAACCTTAATTCTTGTGTTAATTGGAAAGTCAAAGTTTCATCTCTATTTGGCCTGAATTAGGCCTTAAAAGAGCCGAATTGGGCCCAAACAGGGAGAAAACATGAGTTTCAAGAGCCGGGAGTAGAATTACATAGTTTTTATGTACAAATATGACTAATTAACCTTAATTCTAGTCTTATTGAGAAGTTTTACCAGATGTCAAACTTTCAGCTCCGATTGGACTAATAAGTCTTACATCAGGTTAATTAGTAGTACTTGTACATAGAAACTATATAATTCTACTCCCGACTCTTGAAACTCATATTTTCTCCATGTTTGAGCCTAATTCAGCTTTTTTAGGGCCTAGCTCTAGCCAAAAGGCCTAACTTCCCAGTGAAGACATTAAAATAAGGTAATTGTACTTGTACATAAAAATTATGTAATTCTACTCCCGGCTCTTGATAAGCACGTTTTCTCCTTGTTTTGGCCCAATTTGGCTCTTATAAGGCCTAATTCAAGCAAAGTCAAACTTCCAAATTAATCTAAGAAGTACTATTTTTAGCATTATTTATTCATAGAATCTATATAATATTACGCCCGGCTCTTGAAAAACACATTTTCTTACAGTTTGGGCCAAATTTGGCTCTTATCCATGGCATAGTTTAAGCCAATCGGGGATTAAAGTTTGATTTTTGGTGAAACTTCCCAAATATGACTTGAAATAAGATTAATTAGTTGTAACTGTGCAAAGGAACTATGAAATTCTACTCTCGGCTCTTGAAAAGCACGTTTTCTCACTGTTTGCACCTATTCGGCTATTATAAGGCCTAGTTTCGGCCAATCGGGGCAGAAAATTTGACTTCTGATCAAACTTCCCAATTAAGAAAAGAAATAAGGTTAACTAGTAGTACTTGTATATAAAAACTATGTAATTCTATTCTTAGCACACTTGAAAACCATATTTTTTCACCGTTTGTGCACTATTTGACTCTTATAAGGTCTAGTTCAGGTCAATCGGGACTGAAAGTTTAATTTTTGGTCAAATTTCCTAAATATGCCTAGAAAATAGGTTAATTAGTAGTAATGGTATATAGAAACTATGTAATACTACTCCTAACTCTTCTCTCCTTGTTATGGCCCGATTCTGCTCTTATAAGTCCTAGTCTAGGCCAATTGGGACTGAAAGCTTGACTTTAGTCAAACTTTTCAATTAAGACTTGAAATGAGGTTAATTAGTTATAAATGTACATATAGAATTATATAATACTACTTCAGGCTCTTGAAACTAGCGTTTTCTCCCTTTTTGGGCCCAATTCGGCTATTATAAGGCCTAGTTTAGGGTAGTCGGGGTGAAAGTTTGATGATCGGTCAAACTTCCCAATTAACATAAGAAATAAGATTTATTAGTATTAAATTTTAATAGAATATATGTATTCCTATGCCTAGCTCTTGAAAATCACGTTTTCTCACCATTTGAGCTCAATTCGGCTCTTATAAGCCCTAGTTCAGGCCAAACGAGGCTGAAAATTTAACTATTGGTCAAACTTCCCAATTAACCTAAGAAATAAGGTTCATTAGTATTATCTGTTCATAGAAACTAAGTAATTCTACTATTGGCTCTTCAAAAGCATGTTTCTCACTGTTTGGTCCCAATTTTACTCTTATAAGGCCTCATTCATGCCACTCAGGGTTTAAAGTTTGACTTTTGATCAAACTTTCTAATTAAGAAAAGAAATAAAGTTTATTAGTATTATTTGTGTATAGAAACTATGTAATTCTACCTTTGGCTCTTGAAAAGTACATTTTTTCACTGTTTGGGCCCTATTCGGCTCTTATAAGGCCTAATTCAGGCCAATCGGGGCTGAAAGTTTGACTTCTAGTTAAATTTCATAATTAAAATTAAAAGAATGTTAATTAGTAGTGTTTGTACATAAAAACTATGTAATAATACTCTCGTCTCTTGAAACTCACGTTTTCTCCCTGTTTGGGCCCAATTCGGCTCTTTTAAGCCTAATTCAGGCCAAATAGTGCTGAAAGTTTGACTATTGGTCAAACTTTCCAATTAACACAAGAATTAAGGTTTATTAGCAGTGTTTATATATAAAAACTATGTAATTCTACTCCTGATACTTGAAAATCACGTTTTCTTGCTGTTATTCCTCTCTCATAAGATCTACATTAGGCCAATCGAAGCAGAAAGTTTGACTTTTGCTATTCCCAAATATGACTAGAAATAAGATTAATTAGTAGTACTTGTACGTAGAAATTATGTAATACTACTCTCTACTCTTAAAAATATTGTTTTCTTACCGTTTGGGCCCTATTTAGCTCTTATATGTCCTAGTTTTGGCCAATTATGGCTAAAAGTTAGACTTTTGATCAAACTTTTTAAATTTTTAAATAAGGTTAATTAGTAGTAATTGCTCAAGAAAACTCTGTAGTACTACTTCAGACACATGAAACTCATGTTTCCCCTGTCTGGGCCCAATTCGACTCTTATGAGGCCTAACTCAGGCCAATCAGGGTTGAAAGTTTGTGTATTGGTCAAACTTCCCAGTTAACCTAAGAAATTAGGTTAATTAGTATTATTTATTTATAGAAACTATGTAATATTGCTCTCAGCTCTTGAAAACTACGTTTTATCACCGTTTGGGCCCAATTCCGCTCATATAAGGCCTAGTTTAAGCCAATTCAGGCAGAAAGTTTGACTTTTGGACAAACTTTTTAACTAAAACTTTAAATAAGGTTAGTTAGTTGTAATTGTACAGAGAAACTATGAAATTCTACTCTGGGTCTTGAAAAGCAGATTTTTTTCCCTGTTTGGCCCTAATTCGCTCTTATAAGGCCTAAGTCTAGTCAATCAGAGCTGAAAGTTTGACTTTTGGTCAAAATTTTCAAATATGACTAAAAATAAGGTTAATTAGTAGTACTTGTATAGAGAAACTATGTAATACTATTACTGACTCTAGAACTAGAAACCCATGTTTTCTCCTTGTTATGACCCTATTCGGCTCTTATAAGTCCTAGTCTAGGCCAACTGGGGCTGAAAGTTTGACTTTTGGTCAAACTTCCTAATTAAGATTTGAAATAAGGTTAAGTAGTTGTAATTATCATAGATACCATGTAATACAATTTCGGCTCTTGAAATTCACGTTTTCTCCCTTTTTGGGCCCAATTCGGCTCTTATAAGGCTTAGTTCAGGGCAGTCGGGGCTGAAAGTTTGACTATTAGTCAAATTTCCCAATTAACCTAAAAAATAAGGTTTATTAGTATTATTTTGTTCATTGAATCTATGTAATACTACGTTTGTCTCTTGAAAACCACGTTTTCTCACCGTTTAGGCCCAATGCTTCAATTATAAAGCCTAGTTCAAGCCAATCAGGGCTGAAATTTGATTTTGGTTAAACTTACCGATTAAGATTTGAAATAAGGTAAATTTGTTGTAATTATATATAGAAACTATGTAATTCTACTCCTAGCTCATGAAAACCCCGTTTTCTCTCCGTTTTGAGCCTATTCGGCTCTTATAAGTTATATAGTTCAGGCCAATAGAGGCTGAATGTTTGATTTTTCGTCAAACTTCTAATTAAAACTTGAAATAAGGTTAATTACTTGAATTGTACATAGAAACTATGTAATTCTACCCCGGCTACTGAGAAACCTGTTTTCTCATTGTTTTGATCTGATCCTATTTGGTTCTATAAGTCCTAGTCGAGGCCAATCGGGGCTGAAACTTTGACTTTTGTTCAAACTTCCCAATTAAGACTTGAATAAAGTTAATTAGCTGTAATTATACATAGAAACTATGCAATCTTCTACTGTCTCTTGAAAAGCCAATTTTCCCCCTATTCGGGCCCAATTCGGCTCTTTTGAGGGCTAGTTCAGGCCAATCTAGTCTGAAAGTTTGACTCTAGTCAAAATTTTCAATTAAGAATAGAAATAAGATTAATTAGTAGTATTTGCACATAAAAACTATGCAATACAACTCCTTACTCTTGAAACTTATATTTTCTCCCTGTTTGGGCCTAATTCATCGCTTTTAAGGCTAGTTCGAGCCAAAAAGTGCTGAAAGTTTGACTTTTTATCAAAATTTTTAATTAAGACTCTAAATAAGGTTAGTTAGTTGTAATTGTACATAGTAATTATGTAATACTACTCCTGGCTCTTGAAACTCACGTTTTCTCCTTTTTTAGGAACAATTCGGCTCTTATAAGACCTAGTTCAGGGTAGTCGACACTGAAAGTTGACTATTGGTAAAACCTCCCAATTAACCTAAGAAATAAGATTTATTAGTATTATTTGTTCATAGAATATATGTAATACTACGCCCGACTCTAGAAAACCATGTGTTTTCACCATTTTGGGACCAATTCTGCTCTTATAAAGCCTATTTCAAGCCAATTGAGACTAAAAGTTTAACTATTGGTCAAACTTCCAAATTAAGACTTGAAATAAGGTAAATTTATTGTAACTGTACATAGAAACTATGTAATTCTACTCCCGACTTTTGAAAAACCTATTTTCTCCCCATTTTGACCCATTCGGCTCTTATAAGTCCTAGTTTAGGCCAATCGAGGCTTAAGGTTTGACTTTTCATTAAACTTCCCTATTAAGAATTGAAATAAGGTTAATTAGTTTTAATTATACATAGAAACTATGTAATTCCACTCCCGGCTTTTAAAAAACTTGTTTTCTCTCCATTTTGACCCTATTCGGCTCTTATAAGTCCTACCTGAGGCCAATGAAGACTAGAAATAAGATAAATTAGTAGTATTTGTACATAAAAATTATGTAATACAACTCTCGACTCTTGAAACTCATATTTTCTCCCTATTTGGGCCTAATTCATCGTTTTTAAGGCCTAGTTCGGGCCAAAAGGGGCTGAAAGTTTGATTTTTTTATCATAATTTCTATGCACAATTACAACTAACTAATCTGATTTCAAGTCTTAATAGGGAAGTATGATGAAAGTCAAACCTTCAGCGTCGATTGGCCTAAACTTGAACTTATAAGAGCCGAATTGCGTCAAAACGGGGAGGAAACAAGTTTTTCAAAATCCAAGAATGAATTACATAGTTTATATGCACAATTACAACTAATTTACCTTATTTCTTAATTGAAAAGTTTGACCAAAAGGTCAAACTTTCAGTATTGATTGGCTTGAACTAGGCTTTAAAAGAGTCGAACTGGGCTCAAACGGTGAGAAAACGTGATTTTCTAGAGTTGTGCATAGTACTGTATAGATTCTTGAACAAATAATACTAATAAACCTTATTTCTTTGGTTAATTGGGGGTTTGATTAATAGTTAACTTTCAGCCCTGACTGCCCAAATCTAAGCCTTATAGAGCCTAACTGGTCCCAAAAAGGTAGAAAACGTAAGTTTCAGGAGCCGGGAGTAGTATTACATAGTTTCTATATACAATTACTATTAATTAACCTTATTTGAAGTCTTAATTGGGAAGTTTAACCAAATGTCTAACTTTCAGCCCCGATTGGGCTAAACTAGGCTTTATAAGAACCGAGTAGGGCCCAAATGGCGAGAAAAACTTTTTGTTTTCAAGAGCCGAGAGTAGTATTACATAGTTTCTATGTATAAGTACTGCCAATTAACCATATTTCTAGTTATATTTGGTAAGATTCAGCAAAAGTCAAACTTTTAGCCACGATTGCCTGATGTAGGTCTTAAGAGAGCCGACTAGGGCCTCAAACGATAGGAAAACGTGGTTTTCAAGTGTCGGGAGTAGATTGACATTATTTTTATGTATAAATACTATTAATTAACCTTAATTCTTGTGTTAATTGAAAAGTCAAAATTTCACCCCTGTTTGGCCTGAATTAGGCCTTAAAAGAGCCGAATTGAGCCCAAACAGGGAGAAAACATGAGTTTCAAGAGCCGGGAGTAGTGTTTCATATTCTTTTATGTACAAATATGACTAATTAACCTGAATTCTAGTCTTATTAAGAAGTTTCACCAGATGTTAAACTTTCAGCTCCGATTGGCCTGAACTAGGCCTTATAAGAGCCGAATAGGGCCCAAACAGTAAGAAAACGTGCTTTTCAGGAGCAGAGAGTTGAATTACATAGTTTTTATATATAATCACTACTAATTAACCTTATTTATAGTCTTAATTGGGAAGTTTAAAAAAAAGTCTAACTTTCAGTCCTGATTGGCCTAAACTAGGCCTTATAAGAGCTTAATAAGGCCCAAACGGTTAGAAAATGTTATTTTAAAGAGCTGACATAGTATTACATAGTTTCTAGTTATATTTGGAAAGTTTAAGTAAAAATTAAACTTTTAGCCCTAATTGGCCTGATCTAGACCTTATAAAAGCGGAATATAGCCCAAACGGTGAGAAAAAGTGGTTTTTAAGTACCGGGAGTAGAATTACAAGTCTTTCTATACAAATACCACTAATTAACCTTAATTCTTGTGTTAATTGGAAAGTTTAACAATAGTCAAAAATTTAGCCCCGTTTGGCCTGATTTAGGCCTTAAAAAAGCCGAATTAGACCGAAACAGAGAGAAACGAGAGTTTCAAGTGCTGGGAGTAGTATTACATAGTTTTTATGTATAAATACTACTAATTAATATTATTTCTATTCCTAATTGAGAAATTTAACTAGAAGTCAAACTTCAGCCTTGATTGGCCTGAATTAGGCCTTTTAAGAGTCGAATTGGACCAGAAGAGGGAGAAAACGTGCTTTTTAAGAGCCCAGAGTAGAATTATATAGTTTGTATGTACAATTACAACTATTAACTTTATTTAAAGTCTTCGTTGAATAGTTTGACCAAATGTCAAAATTTCAACCCCGTTTTCTGATCTAGCCCTAAAAAAGCTGAATTGGGCCCAAACAAAGAGGAAATATGAGTTTCAAGAGTCATGAGTTGTACTACATAGTTTTATGTATAAATGCTATTAATTAATCTTATTTCTATTCTTAATTAAGAAGTTTGACCAGAAGTCAAACTTTCAGCCCAGATTGGCCTGAACAGGCCTTATAAGGGCCTAATTGGGCCCAAACAGTGAGAAAAACATGCCTTTCAAGAGCTGGTAATAGGATTACATAATTTTAATGTACAAATACAATTAATTAACATTATTCAAGTTTTAATTGAGAAGTTTGATCAAAAGTCAAACTTTTACCCTATTGACTCAATTATGAGAGCCTAATAAGGTCAAAATGGGGAGAGTTTACGGGTTTTTCAAAAGTCGGTACAAGAATTACATAGTTTCTATGTACAATTGCAACTAATTAACCTTATTTCAAGTCTCAATTGGGAAGTTGATGAAAAGTTAAAGCTTCAACTTTGATTGGCCTGAACTAGGACTTATAAGAGTCGAACCGGGTCAAAACAGGGAGAAAATAGCAGGGAGTAGAATTACATAATTTCTATGTACAATCACAACAAATAACCTTATTTCAGGTTTTAATTAGAAAGTTTGATCAAAAGTCAAACTTTCAACCCCAATTGGCTGAACTAGGCTTTATAAGAGCCTAATTGGGCCAACCGGAGAAAAAACATGATTTTCAAGAGTCGGGCATAGTATTACATAGATTCCATGAACAAATAATACTAATAAATCTTTTTTATAGGTTAATTGTGAAGTTTAACCAATAGTCAAATTTTTTGCCCCGACTACCTCAAACTAGGTCTTATAAGAGCCAAATTTTGACCAAAAAGGGAGAAAACGTGAGTTTCAAGAGCCGAGAGTAGTATTATATAGTTTATGTGTACAATTATAACTAATTAACCTTATTTCAAGTCTTAATTAGGATATTTGACCAAAAAGTCAAATTTGCAGCCTCGATTGGCCTCTGCCCTGAACAAGTCCTTATAAGAGTCGAATTGGGCCCAAATAAGAAAAAAAACGTGGTTTCCAAGAGCCGGGAGTAGTATTGCATAGCTTTTATGTACAATTAACATTATTTCTTGTGTTAATTAGGAAGGCTGACCAATAGTCAAAGTTTCAGCCATCGATAGCCCTGAACTGGGCCTTATAAGAGCCGAAATTGGGCCCAAACGAAGAGATAACATAGTTTTCAAGATCCTAGAGTAGTATTACGTAGTTTTTTATGTACAAATACAACTAATTAACCTTATTTCTTGTGTTAATTGAGAAGTTTGACCAATAATCAAATTGTCAGCCTCATTGGCATGAACTAGGCCTCATAAGAGCCGAGTTGGACACAAAAAGAGCGAAAACCTGAGTTTCAAGAGACGAGAGTAGTATTGCATAGTTTATATATACAATTACTACTAATTAGCCTTATTTATAGTATTAATTGAGAAGTTTGACCAGAAGTCAAACTTTCATGCCCGATTGGCCTGAGCGAGGCCTTATGAGAGCTGAATAGGGGCCAAATGGTAGAAAACGTGGTTTTTAAGGGCCGAGAGTAGTATTACATAGTTTCTATGTACAAATACTACTAATTAATCTTATTTCTTTTCTTAATTGGGAAGTCTGACCAATAATTAACTTTCAGCCCCGATTGGACTGAATAAGGACTTATAAAAATCGAATAGGGCCAAAACGAAGAGAAAACAAGGTTTTTAAGAGCCGCGAGCAGTATTACATAGTTTCTATGTATAATTACTATAATTTAACCTTATTTCTAGTCTTAATTGGGAAGTTTAACAAAAACTCAAACTTTCAGGCCCGATTGGCTAAACTGGGCCTTATGAGAGACAAATAGGGCCCAAACAGTGAAAAAATGTGGTTTTAAGAGCCGGGAGTAGTGTTACATAGTTTCTATGTATAAATCTACTATTTAACCTTAGTTCTTGTGTTAATTGAAGTTATGACTAATAGTCATACTTTCAGCCCCGATTGGCCTGCTAGGCCTTATATGAGCCGAATAGCGCAAAAACAAGGAGAAAACATGTTTTTCAATAGCAAAGAGTACTATTACATAGTTTCTATATACAATTATTACTCATTAACTTTACTTTGAGTGTTAATTGTGAAGTTTGACCAAAAGTCAAATTTTCAGCCCCGATTAGTGTGAATTATGCTTTATAAGAGCAAAATATAGCCCAAACAGAGAGAAAATGTGATTTTTAAAAGCCACGAGTAAAATTACATAGTTTCTATGTACAATTACAACAAATTAACCTTATTTCAAATCTTAATTAGGAAGTTTGACCAAAAGTCAAATTTTTAGCCCCGTTAGCCTGAATTAGGACTTACAACAGCCGAATAGGGCCATAAAGGGGTGAAAACATAGTTTTTCATAGTTGGGAGTCGTATTGCATAGTTTCTATAGACAAATATTATTTATTAACCTTATTTCTAGTCTTAATTGGAAAATTGGACCAAAAGTCAAACTTTCAGCTTGATTGGCCAGAACTAGTTCTCATAAGTTCTTAATTGGGCTAAACAGGGAGAAACTTGAGTCTCAAGAGCCAGGAGTAGTATTACATAGTTTGTATAAACAATTACTACTAATTAACCTTATTTATTTTGTTAATTAGGAAGTTTGACCAATAGTCAAACTATCAGCCCCTATTGGCATTAACTAGTCCTCACAAGAGCTGAATTGGGCCCAAACAGGGAGAAAACATGAGTTTTGAGAGACGGAAGTAGTATTATATAGTTTCTATGTAAAATTACTACTAATTAACCTTATTCTAGTCTTAATTGAGAAATTTGACCAAAACCCAAACTTTCAGGCCGATTGGCCGCCAAGCCTTATGAGAGCCCAATAGGGCCTAAACGGTTAGAAAACGTGATTTACATGAGTCGGGAGTAGTATTACATCGTTTCTATGTAAAAATACTACTAACTAACCTTATTTCTTGTGCTAAGTGGGAAGTTTGACTAATAATCAAATTTTCAGCCCCGATGAGCCTGAACAAGACTTATGCGAGCCAAATAAGATAAAACGAGGAGAAAACGTGATTTTCAAGAGCCAGAAGCAGTGTTACATAGTTTCCATGTACAATTATTATAAATTAACTTATTTCAAGTTTTAATAGGGAAGTTTATCAAAAAGTAAAACTTTCAACTGCGATTGGCCTCAACTAGGACTTATAAAAGCCGAATTAAGGTCAAAATAGGGAGAAAACATGTTTTTCAAGAGTCAGAGTAGAATTACATAGTTTCTATGTATAATTAAACTAATTAACCATATTTAAAAGTTTTAATTAGAAATTTTTATTAATAATCAAACTTTCAGCCCAGATTAGCTTGAACTAGGTTTTATATAAGAGCCGAATTGGCCAAACGGGGAGAAAACATGGTTTTCAAGAACTGGGCATAGTATTACATAGATTCTATGAACAAATAATACTAATTAACCATATTTCTTTGATTAATTAAGAAGTTTGACCAAAATTCAAACTTTCAGCCCTGATTGGTCTGAATTAAGCCTTATAAGAGCCAAATAGGGCCAAACAGTAAGAAAATGAGGTTTTCAAGAGCCGGGAGTAGTATTACATAGTTTTTGTGTATGAATATGACTAATTAATTTTATTTCTTCTGTTAATTGGGAAGTTGAATAATAGTCAAACTATCGGCCCAGATTACCTTGATCTGGGCCTTATAAGAGCCAAATTGGGCCCAAATAGGAAGAAAACTTGAGATTCAAGAGCCGAGAGTAGTATTACATAGTTTTTATGTACAATTATTCTAATTAACCTTATTTATAATCTTAATTGAGAAGTTTAACTAAAGGTCAAACTTTCAGCCCCAGCTGGCCTGAACTAGGTCTTATAAGGCTGAATTAGGCCAAAAGGGCGAGAAAACTTGATTTTCAAGAGCCAGTAGTAGAATAAATTAGTTTCTATGTATAAATATAAATAATTAATCATATTTAAAGTTTCAAAAAGTCAAAGTTTCAACTCTGATTGGCTTGAACTAGGCCTATTAAGATCCGCATTAGGCCTAAACAGTGAGAAAAATGATTTTCAAGAGACGAGCGTATTAATTAAAAAGTTTTTATGAATAAGTAATACTAATTAACCGTATTTCTTAGGTTAATTGGGCAGTTTGACCAATACACAAACTTTCACCCCTGATTGGCCTAAATTAGGCCTAATAAGAGAAGAATTGGGCGCTGATAGGGTGAAAATGTGAGTTTCAAGAACCGAGAGTAGTATTACATAGTTTCTAAATGCAGTTACTACTAATTAACCTTATTTATAGTCTTAATTAGGAAATTTGATGAAAAGTCTAACTTCAGCCCCGATTGGTCTAAACTAGGCCTTATAAGAGCGAATAGGGCCCAAATGGTGAGAAAATGTGATTTTCAAGAGCTGGGAGCAGTATTTTATAGTTTCTATGTACAAATACCACTATTTAACCTTATTTCTTGTGTTAATTGTGAAGTTTGACTAATAGTCATAGCTTCAGTCATGATTGGTCCGAACTAAGCCTTTTATAGAACATGATTTTCAAAAGCCGAGAGTAGTATTACATAATTTTTATGTATCACTATTACTAATTAACCTAATTTCTTGTGATATTTGGGAAGTTCGACAATAGACAAATTTGGGAAGTTCGACAGTAGAGCCGAATAGGCCCAAACGATGGGAAAACATGATTTTCAAAAGCCGAGAGTAGTAGTATATAGTTTTTATGTACAAATATTACCAATTAACCTAATTTATTATGTTATAGGAAAGTTCGATAATAGACAAACTTTTAGCCCCGATTTTGCCCTGAAGTAGGCCTTATAAGAGTCGAATTGGGCTCAAACAGGGTGAAAACTTGAGTTTCAAGAGCCGGTAGTAGTATGCCATAGTTTCCATGTACAATTCTACTAATTAACTGTATTCTATATTTAATTGGGAAGTTTAACTAAAAGTCAAACTTTCACCCCCGACTGGCGTAAACTGGTCTTATAAGAGCCAAATAGGGTCAAAATGGGGGTTAAAACGGGATTTTCAAGATCTGGGAGTAGAATTTCATAGTTTTGAGATACAAATACTACTAATTAGCATTATTTTTTAGTCTTTATTAGAAAGTTTGACTAAAATCAAACTTTCAGCCCCGATTGGGATGAACTATGCCTTATAAGAACAGAATTGGGCCCATATAGGGAGAAAACGTGAGTTTTAAGTGTCGGGAGCAGTATTACATAGTTCCTATGCACAATTACTACTAATTAATCTTATTTATAGTCTTAATTAAGAAGTTTGACCAAAAGTCAAACTTTCAGCCCCGATTGGCCTGAACCACGACTTATAAGAGCTGAATAGGGTCAAATGGGGGTAAAAACTAGATTTTTAAGAGCCGGGAGTAGAATTATATAGTTTCTATATACAATTATTAATTAACATTATTTCTAATCTTAGTTGGTAAGTTTTATCAGAAGTCAAACTTTCTACTCCGATTGGCTTGAATTATGCTTTATAACAGCCGAATTAGGCCCAAACGGTGTGAAATCATGGTTTTCAAGAGCCGACAATAGTATTACATAGTTTTTATGAACAAATAATACTAGTTAACCTTATTTTTTGTGTTAATTGGAAAGTTTGACCATAAATCAAACTTTCAGCCTCGATTGGCCTGAACTAGGCTTTATAAGAACCGAATAGGGCCCAAACGGTGGGAAAATATGATTTTCAAGGGCCGAGAGGTAGTATTACATAGTTTTTATGTATAAATATTACTATTAACCTAATTTCTTGTGTTAATTGGGAGAGTATAGCAATAGTCAAGCTTTCAGCCACGGTCGCCCTGAACTAGGCCTTATAAGATCCGAATTAGGCCCAAACAGGGTGAAAATGTGAGTTTCAAGAGCTGGGAGTAGTATTATGTAGTTTCTATGTACAATTGTACTAATTAATCTTATTTGCAGACTAGGAGGGAAGTTTGATAAAAAGTCAAACTTTCAGCCCCGATTGGCTTGAATTAGGCCTTATAAGAGCCGAATTGGGCCGAAACGGTGAGAAAACAAGGTTTCCAAGAGTCAGGAGTAGTATCACATAGTTTCTATAAGAAAATAGTACTAATAAACCTTATTTCTTAGGTTAATTGCGAAGTTTGACGAATAGTCAAACTTTCAACCCTGATTGTACTGAAGTAGGACATATAAATGTCAAATTGGGCCCAAACAATGAGAAAACGTGAGTTTCAAGAGCCAAGAGTAGTATTATATAGTTTCTATGTACAATTATAAATAATTAATCTTATTTTAAGACTTAATTGGGAAGTTTAACGAAAAGTCAAACTTTCAGCCTAATTGGTCTGAACTAGGACTTATAAGAGCCGAATATGGCCACAACGAGGAGAAAACGTGATTTTCAAGAGCCTTCAAGAGCCGAGAGTAGTATTACATAGTTTCTATATACAAGTACTACTAATTAATCTTATTTCTAGCGATATTTGAGAAGTTTGACCAAAGTCAAACTTTCAACCTCAACTGGCCTGCATTATGCCTTAAAAGAGCCGAATTGGGCCCAAACAGAGAGAACGTGCAATTCAAGAGCTGGGATTAGAATTACAATGTTTCGATGTACAATTATACAACTAATTAACCTTATTTAAAGTCATAATTGAGAAGTTTGATCATAAGTCAAACTTTCAGCCCTGATTGGCCTGAATTAGGGCTCATAAGTGTCGAATTGGCACAAACCGGGGAGAAAATAGGGTTTTCAAGAACCTAGAGTAGAACTATATAGTTTTTATGTATAATTATAACTAGTTAACCTCATTTCTATTTTTAGTTGGGAAGTTTGACCAAATTTAAACTTTCAGCCCCGGTTGACTTAAACTGGGCCTTATAAGAGCCAAATTGGGCCAAACTGTTAGCAAATATGGTTTTCAAGAGTTGGGAGTAGTATTATATAGTTTCTATAAATAAATAATAATAATTTACTTTATTTCTTAGGTTAATTAGGAAGTTTGACCAATACTCAAACTTTCAGCACTGATTGGCCTGAAGTAGGCCTTATAAGAATTGAATTAGGCCCAAACAGGGAGAAAACATGAGTTTCAAAAGCTGAGAGTAGTATTACATAGTTTTTATGTACAATTACTACTAATTAATCTTATTTATAGTTTTAATTTGAAAGTTTGACCGAAGCCTAACTTTAGCCCCGGTTAGCCAAAACTAGGCCAAACGGTGAGAAAACGTGGTTTTAAAGGGCCGGGAGTAGTATTATATAGTTTATATGTAAAATATTACTAATTAACCTTATTTTTGTGTTAATTAGAATGTTTGACTAATAATCAAGCTTTCAGCCCCGATTGGGCTGAACAAGAACTAAGTAGAGCCGAATAGGGTAAAATCGAGGAGAAAACGTGATTTTCAAGAGTCAGGATCATTATTATAGGGTTTATATATACAATTACTACAAATTAACCTTATTTCTAGTCTTAATTAGAAAGTTTGAACAAAACTTAAACTTTCAAGCCTGATTGGCCTGAATTAGGCCTTATGCGAGACGAATAGGGCCCAAACGGTGAGAAAATATAGTTTTTAAGAGATAGGAGTAGTATTACATAGTTTCTGTAGGATCTAAAAGTATGACATCACTAACACTAGAGGGGGGTGAATAATGTTTTTAAAAATCTAGACAAAAACTAGGTCTTATTAGAGCCGAGTTGGTCTCTAACAGTGAGAAAACGTGCTTTTCAAGAACCGGTAGTAGGAATACATAGTTTCTAAGTACAATTACAATTAATTAGCCTTATTTCAAGTCTTAATTAAGAAGTTTGATCAAAACTCAAACTTTCAACCCCAAATGGCCTCAACTTGGACTTATAAGAGCCGAATAGGGTCAAAACGAGGAGAAAACAGGTTTTTCAAAAGCCAGGAGTAGAATTACATAGTTTCTATGTACGATTAAAACTAATTAATCTTATTTCAAGTCTTAGTTGGGAAATTTAATGAAAAGTCGAACCTTCAGCCTCGATTGGGTTGAACTAGGACTTATTAGAGCCGAATAGGGTCAAAATGGGGTTTTCAAGATCCAGGAGTAAAATTACATAGCTTCTATGTACAATTACAACAAATTTCCTAATTTCTTGTCTTAATTGGGAAACTTACCAAAAATCTGACTTTCAGCCTCGATTGGCTTGAACTAGGCTTTATAAGAGCCGAATTAGGGCCAAACTGTTAGAAAACGTTATTTTCAAGGGCCGGGCGTGGTATTACATAGATTCTATGAGCAAATAATACTAATAAACGTTATTTTTTTGGTTAATTAGGAAGTATGACCAGTAATCAAACTTTCAGCCCCTACTGTCCTGAGCTAGGCCTTACTTGAACCGAATTGGGCCCAAAAAGTGAGAATACATAGGTTTCAAGAGTCGGGAGTAGTAATACATAGTTTCTATATATAATTACAACTAATTAACCTTATTTCAAGTCTTAATTGGAAATTTGTCTAAAAGTCAAACTTTCAGCCCCAATTGGCCTGAACTAGGACTTATAAGAGCCAAGTAGGGCCATAGCAAGGAGAAAACATGGTTTTCAAGAGCCGGGAGTAGTATTATATAGCTTCTATGTACAACTACTACTTAATTAACCTTATTTCTTATCATATTTAGGAAGTTTAACCAAAAGTCAAAATTTTAGCCATGATTGACCAGAAATGGGCCTTATTAGAGTCCAATAGGGCCCAAAATAAGAAGACGTGGTTTTCAAGCACCGGGAGTAGATTTACATAGTTTTTTGTACACATGCCACTATTTAATTTTAATTCTTGTGTTAATTGGAAAGTTTGACTAATAGTTAAACTTTCAGCCCCCTTGGCCTGATTTAGCCTTAAAGGAGTCGACTTGGGCCTAAAGAGGGAGAAAACTTTAGTTTCAAAATCTGAGAGTTGTATTACATATTTTTTATTTACAAATATTACTAATTAACCTTATTTTTAATCTTAATTGGGAAGTTTTACAGGGAGTCATACTTTTAGCCCTGGTTAGCCAGATCTAGGCCTTATAAGATGTAAGTACTAAACAGTGAGAAAATGAGTTTTTCAAGAGACAAGAATAGAATTACATAGTTCTATGCACAATTTCAACTAATTAGCATAGTTTCAAGTCTTAATGGGGGTTTGACCAAAAGTCAAACTTTAAGCCCCGAGTGGCTTGAATTAGGCCTTATAAGGGCCGAATAGGGCCCAAACAGTGAAAAAACGAGCTTTTTAATAATTAAGAGTAGAATTACATAGTTTCTATGAAAAATAATACTAATAAACCTTATTTCTTAGGTTAATTGGGAAGTTTGACAAATAGTCAAATTTTCAGCCCCGTTTGGCCTGAACTAGGCCTTATAAGAGCCGAATTGGCCCAAATGGTGAGAAAATATGGTTTTCAAGAACTCGGCATAGTATTACAAATATTATATGAACAAATAATACTAATAAATCTTATTTCTTACGTTATTTGGGAAATTTGACGAACAGTCAAACTTTTAGCCCATACTGCCCTGATTAGGGCTTATAAGAGCCGAATTAAGCCAAAAAAGGAGAAAACGTGGGTTTCAAGAGTCGAAAGTAGTATTACATAATTTTTATATACAATTAAAACTAATTAACCTTATTTCAAGTCTTAATTGGAAAGTTTGATCAAGAGTCAAAATTAAGCCTCAATTGGCCTGAATTAGGAGTTATAAAATCAGAATACATAACGAGGAGAAAACGTGATTTTCAAGAACCGAGAGTAGTATTACATTATTTTTATGCACAAATACTAATAATTAACCTTATTTCTAGTCATATTTGGGAAGTTTGACTAAAAGCTAAACTTTCAGCCCCGATTGGCCTGAACTAAGCTTTATGAGAGTGGAATAGGGCCAAACGGCGAGAAAATGTGGTTTTCAAGTACCGGGAGTAGAATTACATAGTTTTTATATACAAATGCTACTAATTAACCTTAATCATGTGTTAATTGGGAGGTTTGACTAAAAGTCAAATTTTCAGCCCCGCTTGGCCAGAATAATGCCTTAAAAGTCAAACTTTAAGCCCTGAGTGGCTTGAATTAGGCCTTATAAGATCCGAATTGGGCCCAAACTTTGAGAAATATGCTTTTTAAGAGCCGAGAGTTTTACATTATTTATTTGAACAAATAATATTAATAAACCTTATTTCTTATATTAATTGAGAAGTTTGACACATAGTCAAACTTTTAGCCCCGTTTGGCCTGAGTTAGACCTTATAAGAGCCGAATTGGGCCCAATCGGTTAGAAAATATGCTTTTCAAGAGCCAGGAGTAGAATTACATTGTTTTTATATGCAATTACAACAAATTAACCAAATTTCAAGACTTAATTGGGAAGTTTGATCAAAAGTCTAATTTTTAGCCCTGATTAGCTTGAATTAGGTCTTATAAGATCCGAATTGGGTCCCATCAGTGAGAAAATGTTATTTCAAGTGCCGAGAGTAGTATTACATAGATTCTATGAACAAATAATACTAATAAACTATATTTTTTTAGGTTAGTTCGGAAGTTTGATCAATAGTCAAACTTTCATCCTCGTTTGGCCTGAATTAGGCCTTATAAGAGCCTAATTGGTCCCAAAAAGGCAGAAAACGTGAGTTTCATGAGCCGGGAGTAGTACTATATAGTTTCTATATACAATTACTACTAATTAACCTTATTTGAAGTCTTAATTGGGAAGTTTAACCAAAAGTCTAACTTTCAGCCTAGATTGGGCTAAACTAGGCTTTATAAGAGCCGAGTAGTGCCCAAATGGCGAGAAAAACTTTTTGTTTTCAAGAGCTGAGAGTAGTATTACATAGTTTCTATATATAAGTACTGTTAATTAACCTTATTTCTAATTATATTTAGGAAGTTTCAATAAAAGTCAAACTTTCAGCCACGATTAGCCGGATGTAAGTCTTAAGAGAGCCGACTAGGGCCTCAAACGCTAAGAAAATGTGGTTTTCAAGTGCCGGGAGTAGAATTACATTGTTTTTATGTATAATACTACTAATTAATCTTAATTCTTGTGTTAATTGGAAAGTCAAAATTTCATCCCTGTTTGGCCTGAATTAGGCCTTAAAAGAGCCGAATTGGGCCCAAATAGGGAGAAAACATGAGTTTCAAGAGCCGGGAGTAGAATTATATAGTTTTTATGTACAAATATGACTAATTAACCTTAATTCTAGTCTTATTGAAAAGTTTCACTAGATGTCAAACTTTCAGCTCTGATTAGACTAATAAGGCCTACATCAGGCCAATCGGGGCTGAAAATTTGACTTTTACTGAAACTTCTCAAATATGACTATAAATAAGGTTAATTAGTAGTACTTGTACATGGAAACTATATAATACTACTTCCGACTCTTGAAACTCATATTTTCTCCATGTTTGGGCCTAATTCAGCTTTTTTATGGCCTAGCTCCAGCCAAACGGGGCAGAAAAGTTGAAAAGTTCTAACTTCCCAATGAGGAATTTAAAATAAGGTAATTGTACTTGTACATAAAAATTATGTAATTCTACCCCGGCTCTTGAAAAGCACGTTTTCTCCCTGTTTTGACCCAATTCGGCTCTTATAAGGCCTAATTCAGGCCAAATGGAGCTGAAAGTTTGACTATTGGTCAAACTTCCAAATTAACCTAATAAATACTGTTTTTTAGTATTATTTATTCATAGAATGTATATAATATTACGCCCGGCTCTTGAAAAGAACATTTTCTTACTGTTTGGGCCCAATTCGGCTCTTATCCATGGCCTAGTTTAAGCCAATCGGGGATTAAATTTTGACTTTTTGTGAAACTTCCCAAATATGACTTGAAATAAGCTTAATTAGTTGTAATTATGCAAAGGAACTATGAAATTCTACTCTCGGCTCTTGAAAAGCACGTTTTCTCACCATTTGCAGCCTATTCGGCTATTATAAGGCCCAGTTTCGACCAATCGGGGCAGAAAATTTGACTTCTGGTCAAACTTCCCAATTAAGACAAGAAATAAGGTTAACTAGTAGTACTTGTATATAAAAACTATGTAATTCTATTCTTAGCACACTTGAAAATCATATTTTCTTACCATTTGTGCACTATTTGACTCTTATAAGGCCTAGTTCAGGCCAATCGGGACTGAAAGTTTGACTTTTAGTCAAATATCCTAAATATGCCTAGAAAATAGGTTAATTAGTAGTAATGGTATATAGAAACTATGTAATACTACTCCTAACTCTTCTCTCCTTGTTATGGCCCGATTCTGCTCTTATAAGTCCTAGTCCAGGCCAATTGGGACTGAAAGCTTGACTTTAGTCAAACTTTCCAATTAAGACTTGAAATGAGGTTAATTAGTTATAAATGTACATATAGAATTATATAATACTACTCAGGCTCGTAAAACTCGCGTTTTCTCCCTTTTTGGACCCAATTCGGCTATTATAAGGCCTAGTTCAGGGCAGTCGGGGTGAAAGTTTGAGGATTGGTCGAACTTCCCAATTAACATAAGAAATAAGATTTATTAGTATTAAATTTTAATAGAATATATGTAATCCTATGCCCAGCTCTTGAAAATCACGTTTTCTCACCGTTTGAGCCCAATTCGGCTCTTATAAGGCCTAGTTCAGGCCAAACGAGGCTGAAAATTTAACTATTGGTCAAACTTCCCAATTAACCTAAGAAATAAGGTTTATTAGTATTATCTGATCATAGAAACTAAGTAATTCTACTCTCGGCTCTTGAAAAGCATGTTTCTCACTGTTTGGTCCCAATTCTGCTCTTATAAGGCCTCATTCAAGCCATTCAGTGTTTAAAGTTTGACTTTTGATCAAACTTCCTAATTAAGAAAAGAAATAAAGTTTATTAGTATTATTTGTGTATAGAAACTATGTAATTCTATCTTTGGCTCTTGAAAAGCACATTTTTTCACTGTTTGGGCCCTATTCGGCTCTTATAAGGCCTAATTTAGGCCAATCGGGGCTGAAAGTTTGACTTCTAGTAAAATTTCACAATTAAAATTAGAATAATGTTAATTAGTAGTGTTTGTACATAAAAACTATGTAATAATACTCTCGTCTCTTGAAACTCACGTTTTCTCCCTGTTTGGGTCCAATTCGGCTCTTTTAAGCCTAATTCAGGCCAAATAGTGCTGAAAGTTTGACTATTGGTCAAACTTTTCAATTAACACAAGAATTAAGGTTTATTAGTAGTGTTTATATATAAAAACTATGTAATTCTACTCCCGATACTTGAAAATCACGTTTTCTCCCTGTAATTTCTCTCTCATAAGATCTACATTCGGCCAATCGAAGCAGAAATTTTGACTTTCGCTATTCCCAAATATGACTAGAAATAAGATTAATTAGTAGTACTTGTACGTAGAAATTATGTAATACTACTCTCTACACTTAAAAACAATATTTTCTCACCGTTTGGGCCCTATTTGGCTCTTATAAGTCCTAGTTTTGGCCAATTATGGCTAAAAGTTAGACTTTTAGTCAAACTTTCCAATTAAAATTTTTAAATAAGGTTAATTAGTAGTAATTGCTCATAAAAAACTATGTAGTACTACTTCAGACACATGAAACTCATGTTTTCCCCCTGTCTGGGCCCAATTCGACTCTTATGAGGCCTAACTCAGGCCAATCAAGGTTGAAAGTTTGTGTATTGGTCAAACTTCCCAGTTAACCTAAGAAATTAGGTTAATTAGTATTATTTATTTATAGAAACTATGTAAAATTACTCTCAGCTCTTGAAAACTTCGTTTTATCACCGTTTGGGCCCAATTCCGCTCATATAAGGCCTAGTTTAAGCCAATTCAGGCAGAAAGTTTAACTTTTGGACAACTAAAACTTTAAATAAGGTTAGTTAGTTGTAATTGTGTAGAGAAACTATGAAACTCTACTCTGGCTCTTGAAAAGAAGATTTTTTTCCCTATTTGGCCTAATTCGCTCTTATAAGGCTTAGTTCTAGTCAATCAGCGCTGAAAGCTTGACTTTTGGTCAAAATTTCCAAATGTGACTAAACATAAAGTTAATTAGTAGTACTTGTACAGAGAAACTATGTAATGCTATTACTGACTCTAGAACTAGAAACCCATGTTTTCTCCTTGTTATGACCCTATTCGGCTCTTATAAGTCCTAGTCTAGGCCAATTGGGGCTGAAAGTTTGACTTTTGGTCAAACTTCCTAATTAAGACTTGAAATAATGTTAAGTAGTTGTAATTATCATAGACACCATGTAATACAATTTTCGGCTCTTGAAACTCACATTTTCTCCCTTTTGGGCCCAATTCGGCTCAGGGCAATCGGGGCTGAAAGTTTGACTATTGGTCAAACTTCCCAATTAACCTAAAAAATAAGGTTTATTAGTATTATTTATTCATTGAATCTATATAATACTACATCTGGCTCTTGAAAACCACGTTTTCTCACTGTTTGGGCCCAGTGCTTCTGTTATAAAGCCTAGTTCAAGCCAATCAGGGCTGAAATTTGACTTTTGGTTAAACTTACTGATTAAGATTTGAAATAAGGTAAATTTGTTGTAATTATTTATAGAAACTAGTGATTCTACTCCTAGCTTATGAAAACCCCGTTTTCTCCCTGTTTTGAGCCTATTCGGCTCTTATAAGTTATATAGTTTCAGGCCAATGAGGCTGAATGTTTGATTTTTCGTCAAACTTCCAATTAAGACCTGAAATAAGGTTAATTAGTTGAATTGTATACAGAAACTATGTAATTCTACTCCCGGTTACTGAAAAATCTGTTTTCTCCTCGTTTTGACCCTATTCGGCTCTATAAGTTCTAGTTGAGGCCAATCGGGGCTGAAACTTTGACTTTTGTTCAAACTTCCCAATTAAGACTTGAATAAAGTTAATTAGCTGTAATTATACATAGAAACTATGTAATCTTCTACTGGCCCTTGAAAAGCCAAAATTTCCCTATTTGGGCCTAATTCGGCTCTTTTGAGGGCTAGTTCAGGCTAATCGGGTCGGAAAGTTTTACTCTAGTCAAAATTTCTAACTAAGAATAGAAATAAGATTAATTAGTAGTATTTGCACATAAAAACTATGCGATACAATTCCCGACTCTTGAAACTTATATTTTCTCCCTGTTTGGGCCTAATTCATCGCTTTTAAGGCTAGTTCGGGCCAAAAGGGGCCGAAAGTTTGACTTTTTATCAAAATTTTTAATTAAGACTCTAAATAAGGTTAGTTAGTTGTAATTGTACATAGAAATTATGTAATACTACTCCCGGCTCTTGAAATTCACGTTTTCTCCTTTTTTGGGAACAATTCGGCTCTTATAAGACCTAGTTCAAGGCAGTCGAGACTGAAAGTTGACTATTGGTAAAACCTCCCAATTAACCTAAGAAATAAGATTTATTAGTATTATTTGTTCATAGAATCTATGTAATACTACGCCCGACTCTAGAAAACCATGTTTTTTCCACTATTTTGGGACCAATTCTACTCTTATAAAGCTTATTTCAAGCCAATCGAGACTTAAAGTTTAACTATTGGTCAAACTTCCAAATTAAGACTTGAAATAAGGTAAATTTATTGTAACTGTACATAGAAACTATGTAATTCTACTCCCGGCTTTTGAAAACCTGTTTTCTCCCCGTTTTGTCCCTATTCGGCTCTTATAAGTCCTAATTTAGGCCAATCGAGGCTTATGGTTTGACTTTTCGTCAAACTTTCCTATTAAGAATTGAAATAAGGTTAATAGTTTTAATTATACATAGAAACTATGTAATTTGACTCCCGGCTTTTAAAAAACTTGTTTTCTCTCATTTTGACTCTATTCGGCTCTTATAAGTCCTAGTTGAGGCCAATGAAGACTAGAAATAAGGTAAATTAGTAGTATTTATACATAAAAATTATGTAATACAACTCTCGACTCTTGAAACTCATATTTTCTCCCTATTTGGGCCTAATTCATCGCTTTTAAGACCTAGTTCGGGCCAAAAGGGGCTGAAAGTTTGATGTTTTATCAAACTTCCTAATTAAGACTCTAAATAAGGTTAGTTAGTTGTAATTGTACATAGAAATTTTGTAATACTACTCCCGGCTTTTAAAATCACGTTTTCTCCCTGTTTGTGCCCAATTTGGCTGTTTTAAGGCCTAATGAGGCCAAATGCGGCTGAAAGTTTGACTATTGGTCAAATTTCTGAATTAACCTAAGAAATAAGGTTTATTTTTGTTCTTTGTTCATAATATATGTAATACTATCTCGACTCTTGTAAACCACGTTTTCTCACCGTTTGGGTCCAATTCGGCTCTTATTAGGCCTAGTTCAAGCAAATAGGAAGCACTTTTTCTCACTGTTTGGGTCGAATTCGGCTTTATATGGCCTAGTTCAAGCCAGATGAGGCTGAAAGTTTGAGTGTTGGTCAAACTTCATAATTAACCTAAGAAATAGGTTTATTAATATTATTTATTCATAAAAACTATGTAATTCTACTCGCGGCACTTGAAAAGCGCATTTCCTCACTGTTTGGGCCCAATTCGGCTCTTATAAAGCCTAATTAAAGCCACTCGGGGCTTATAGTTGGACTTTTGTTCAAACTTCCAATTAAAACTTGGACATAAGGTTAATTAGTTGTAATTGTGCATAGAAACTATGTAATTCTACTCTCTCAATTGAAAAGCATGTTTTCTCACTGTTTGGGCCATATCGGCTCTTATATAAGGCCTAGTTCAGGACAATCAGAGCTGAAAGTTTGAAATCTGGTCAAACGTCTCAATTAAAAATAGAAATAATTTAAATTATCAGTATTTGTATATAAAAATTATGTAATACTACTCCCGGGTCTTGAAACTCACGTTCTCTGTTTAGGCCCAATTTAGCTCTTTTGAGGCCTAATTTAGGCCAAACTGGGCTGAAAGTTTGACTATTGGCCAAACTTTTCAAGTAACACAAGAATTAAAACTATGTAATTCTACTGTAGACACTTGAAAACCATATTTTCTCACCGTTTGGGCCCAATTTGGCGCCTAGTTTAAGCCAAACGGTGCTGAAATTTTACTTTTAATCAAACTATCCAACAAAAACTTTAAATATGGTTAACTAGTTGTAATTATACATAAAAACTATGTAATTCTACTCCCGGCTCTTGAAAAGCATGTTGTCTTTCAATTTAGGCCTAATTCGACTCTTATAAGTCCTAGTCAGGCCAATTGGGGCTGAAAGTTTGACTTTTGATCTAACTTCTAAATTAAAACTTGAGATAAGGTTAGTAGCTATAATGTACATAGAAACTATGTGCGACTACTCCCAACTCTTGAAACTCAAGTTTTCTCCCTTTTTGGGCTCATTTGGCTCTTATGAGAGCTAATACAGGCCAAACAAGGCTGAAAGTTTGAGTATTGGTCAAACTTCCCAATTAACACAAGAATTAATGTTAATTAGTATCATTTATACATAAAAACTATGTAATTCTATTCCCAGCACTTGAAAACAACGATTTCTCATAATTTGGATCTTATTCGGCTCTCATAAGGCATAGATCAGGCCAATCGGGGCTGAAAGTTTAACTTTTGCTGAAATTTCCCAATATGACTAGAAATAAGGTTAATTAGTAGTACTTGTACATAGAAACTATGTAATACTACTCCCGACTCTTAAAACTCATATTTTCTCACTAGGCTTTAAAAGTGCCGAATTGGGTCCAAACGGTGAGAAATGTGGTTTTCAAGAGCTGAGATACTATTACTTAGATTCTATGAATAAATAATACTAATAAACCTTATTTTTTAGGTTAATTGGTAAGTTTGACCAATAGTCAAACTATCAGTCTCGTTTGGTCTGAATTGGGCCTTAAAAAAGCTGAATTGGGCCCAAATATGGAGAAAACGTGAGTTTTAAGAGCCAAGAGTAGTATTACATAGTTTCTATATACAAATACTACTAATTAATCTTATTTCTTGTCTTCATCGAGAAGTCAAACTTTCAGCCACGTTTGGCCTGAACTATGCCTTATTAGAGCCGAATTTGGCCCAAACAGGAAGAAAACGTGCTTTTCAAGAGTTGGGAGTAGAATTACATAGTTTTTATGTACAATTATAAATAATTAACCTTATTTAAGGCTTAATTGGGAAGTTTGACCAAAAGTCAAACATTCAGCCCCGTTTAGCATGAACTTTGCCTTAAAAAGAGCCGAATTGGGCCCAAACAGAGAGAAAACATGCTTTTCAAGAGCCAAGAGTAGAATTGCATAGTTTCTATGTAAAATTACAACTAATTAACCTTATTTCAAGTCTTAATTGGGAAGTTTGACTAAAAGTCAAACTTCCAGCACCAGTTGGCCTAGCTATGACTTATAAGAATAGAATCGTGTCATAGCAAGGAGAAAACGTGGTTTTCAAGAGCCGAGAGTAATAATGCATAGTTTCTATATACATGTATTACTAATTAACCTTATTTCTAGCCATATTTGGGAAGTTTGACTATAGGTCAAACTTTCAGCACCGATTGACCAAAACTAGCCCTTGCCTTATTAGAGTCGAATTGGGCCCAAACAGAAAGAAAACCTGTTTTTCAAGAGCCTGAAGTTGAATTACATAGTTTCTATGTACAATTACTACTAATTAACCTTGTTTTAGTTTTAGTTGGAAAGTTTGACCAAAGTAAAACTTTCAGCCCCGAGTAGCATAAATTAGGCCTTATAAGAGCTGAATTAGGCCAACACGGCGAGAAAGTGCCGGGAGTAGAATTACATAGTTTTTTACACATGTACTACTAATTTACTTTAATTCTTGTGTTAATTGGAAAGTTTGACTAATCATCAAACTTTCAGCCATGTTTGGCCTGATTAGGCCTTAAAAGGGGCGAATTGGGCTCAAACAGGAGAAAACGTGAGTTTCAAGAGGCAGGAGTTTGACTAATAGACAAACTTTTAGGCTCGTATGGCCTGAATTAGGCCTTTAAGCAACCAAATTGGGCTCAAACAGGGAGAAAATGTTAGTTTCAAGAGTCGGAATTAATATTGTAGTTTTTATATACAAAAACTACTAATTTACCTTATTTCTAGTCTTCATTGGGAAGTCAAACTGTCTGCCCTGATTGGCCTCAATTAGGACTTATAAGAGCCAAAGATGGTCGAAACAGGGAGAAAACAAGTTTTTCAAGAGCTGGAAGTAAATTTACATAATTTCTATGTACAATTATAACTAATTAACCTTATTCAAGTCTTAATAAGGAAGTATGATGAAAGTCAAACTTTCAGCCTCGATGGCCTAAACTTGAACTTATAAGAGCCGAATTGGGTCAAAACGGGGAGGAAACAAGTTTTTCAAAATCCAAGAGTGAATTACATAGTTTATATGTACAATTACAACCAATTTACCTTATTTCTTAATTGGAAAGTTTGACCAAATGGTCAAACTTTCAGTATCGATTGTTATTTTCAAGAGCTGAGATACTGTATTACATAGTTTCTAGTTATATTTGGAAGTTTAAGCAAAAATTAAACTTTCAGCCCTGATTGGCCTGATCTAGACCTTATAAGAGCGGAATATAGCCAAAACAGTGAGAAAAAGTGGTTTTCAAGTACCGGGAGTAGAATTAAAAGTCTTTCTGTACAAATACCACTAATTAACCTTAATTCTTGTGTTAACTAGAAAGTTTAACAATAGTCAAAAATTCAGCCCCGTTTGGCCTGATTTAGGTCTTAAAAGAGCCAAATTAGACCCAAAAAGGGAGGAACGAGAGTTTCAAGTGCTAAGAGTAGTATTACATAGTTTTTATGTATACATACTACTAATTAACATTATTGCTATTCTTAATTGAGAAATTTGACTAGAAGTCAAACTTTCACCCCCGATTGGCCTGAACTAGGCCTTTTAAGAGTCGAATTGGACCAGAAGAGGGAGAAAACGTGCTTTTCAAGAGCCCAGAGTAGAATTACCTAGTTTTTATATACAATTACAACTATTAACCTTATTTAAAGTCTTCATTGAATAGTTTGACCAAATGTCAAAATTTCAACCCCGTTTTCTGAACTAGGCCCTAAAAAAGCCGAATTGGGCCCATACAAAGAGGAAATATGAGCTTCAAGAGTTATGAGTTATATTACATAGTTTTGTATACAAATATTATTAATTAATCTTATTTCTATTCTTAATTAAAAAGTTTGACCAGAAGTCAAACATTCAGCCTAGATTGGCCTGAACAGGCCTTATAAGGGCCTAATTGGGCGAAACAGTAAGAAAAACTGCCTTTCAAGAGCTAGTAACAGGATTACATAGTTTTAATGTACAAATACAATTAATTATTCAAGTCTTAATTGAGAAGTTTGATCAAAAGTCAAACTTTTACCCGATTGACCTCAATTATAAGAGCCTAATAAGGTCAAAACGGGGAGAGTTTATGGGTTTTTCAAAAGCCGAAACTAGAATTATATAGTTTCTATGTACAATTACAACTAATTAACCTTATTTCAGGTCTTAATTGGGAAGTTTATGAAAAGTTAAAGCTTCAGCCTTGATTGACCTGAACTAGGACTTATAAGAGTCGACCGGATCAAAATAGAGAGAAAACAGGGTTTTCAAGAGCTGGGAGTAGAATTACATAATTTCTATATACAATCACAACAAATTACCTTATTTCAGGTCTTAATTGGAAAATTTGATCAAAAGTTAAACTTTCAACCCCAATTGGTTGAACTAGGCTTTATAAGAGCCTAATTGGGCCCAACCGGAGAAAAAACATGATTTTCAAGAGTCGGGCATAGTATTACATAGATTCCATGAACAAATATACTAATAAATCTTTTTTTCTTAGGTTAATTGTGAAGTTTAACCAACAGTCAAATTTTCAGCCCCGACTACCCTAAACTAGGTCTTATAAGAGCCAAATTTTGACCAAAAGGGAGAAAACGTGAGTTTCAAGAGCCGAGAGTAGTATTACATAGTTTATGTGTACAATTAGAACTAATTAACCTTCTTTCAAGTCTTAATTAGGATATTTGACCAAACGTCAAATTTGCAGCCTCGATTGGCCTCTGCCCTGAACAAGTCCTTATAAGAGTCGAATTGGGCCCAAATAAGAAGAAAACGTGGTTTCCAAGAGTCGGGAGTAGTATTGCATAGTTTTTATGTACAATTAACATTATTTCTTGTGTTAATTAGGAAGGCTGACCAATAGTCAAAGTTTCAGCCCTCGATAGCCCTGAACTGGGCCTTATAAGAGCCAAAATTGGGCCGAAACGACGAGATAACATAGTTTTCAAGATCCTAGAGTAGTATTACATAATTTTTTATGTACAAATACAACTAATTAACCTAATTTCTTGTGTTAATTGGGAAGTTTGACCAATAATCAAATTGTCAGCCTCATTGGCATGAACTAGGCCTTATAAAAGCCGAGTTGGACACAAAAAGGGCGAAAACGTGAGTTTCAAGAGACGAGAGTAGTATTACATAGTTTCTATATACAATTACTACTAATTAGCCTTATTTCTAGTATTAATTGAGAGAGTGACCAGAAGTCAAACTTTCATGCCCGATTGGCCTGAGCGAGGCCTTATGAGAGCCGAATTGGGTCTAAATGGTAGAAAACGTGGTTTTTAAGGTCCGGGAGTAGTATTACATAGTTTCTTTGTACAAATACTACTAATTAATCTTATCTCTTTTATTAATTGGGAAGTCTGACCAATAATCAACTTTCAGCCCCAATTGGCCTGAATAAGGACCTATAAAAATCGAATAGGGCCAAAACGAAGAGAAAATAAGGTTTTTAAGAGCCGCGAGCAGTATTACATAGTTTCTATGTACAATTACTATTATTTAACCTTATTTCTAGTCTTAATTGGGAAGTTTAACTAAAACCCAAACTTCAGGCCCGATTGGCCTAAACTGGGCCTTATGAGAAACAAATAGGACCCAAACGGTGAGAAAATGTGGTTTTCAAGAGCCGGGAGTAGTGTTACATAGTTTCTATGTATAAATACTACTATTTAACCTAAGTTCTTGTGTTAATTGAAGTTATGACCAATAGTCACACTTTCAACCCCGATTGGCCTGCTAGGCCTAATATGAGCCGAATAGGGCAAAAACAGGAGAAAACATGATTTTCAATAGCAAAGAGTAGTATTACATAGTTTCTATATACAATTATTACTCATTAGCTTTACTTCGAGTCTTAATTGTGAAGTTTGACCAAAATCAAACTTTCGGCCCCAATTAGTGTGAATTATGCTTTATAAGAGTAAAATATAGCCCAAATAGAGAGAAAATGTGATTTTCAAGAGCCACGAGTAAAATTACATAGTTTTTACGTACAATTATAACAAATTAACCTTATTTCAAATCTTAATTAGGAAGTTTGACCAAAAGTCAAATTTTTAGCCCCAATTAGCCTGAATTAGGACTTACCACAGCCGAATAGGGCCATAAAGGGGTGAAAACATAGTTTTTCATAGCTGGGAATCATATTGCATAGTTTCTATAGACAAATACTATTTATTAACCTTATTTTTACTCTTAATTGGAAAGTTTAACTAAAAGTCAAACTTTCAGCCCGATTGGCCGGAACTAGGCCTCATAAGAGCTAAATTGGGCTAAATAGGGAGAAAACCTGAGTCCCAACAGCCAGGAGTAGTATTACATAGTTTGTATAAACAATTACTACTAATTAACCTTATTTATTTTGTTAATTAGGAAGTTTGACTAATAGTCAAACTATCAGCCCCTATTGGCATTAACTAGGCCTCATAGAGCTGAATTGGGCCCAAATAGGAGAAAACAAGAGTTTTGAGAGACGGGAGTAGTATTACATAGTTTTTATGTAAAATTACTACAAATTAACCTTATTTCTAGTCTTAACTGAGAAATTTGACCAAAATCCAAACTTTCAGGCCTGAATGGCCGCCAGGCCTTATGAGAGCCCATAGGGCCTAAACGGTTAGAAAATATAGTTTCATGAGTCGAGAGTAGTATTACATAATTTCTATGTACAAATACTACTAACTAACCTTATTTCTTGCGCTAAGTGGGAAGTTTGACTAAAAATCAAACTTTCAGCCCCGATGAGTCTGAATAAGGACTTATGAGAGCCGAATAGGACAAAACGAGGAGAAAACATGGTTTTCAAGAGCCGGGAGCAGTGTTACATAGTTTCCGTATACAATTACTATAAATTAACCTTATTTCAAGTTTTAATTGGGAAGTTTAACAAAAAGTAAAACTTTCAACCGCGATTGGCCTCAACTAGGACTTATAAAAGCCGAATTAGGGTCAAAATAGGGAGAAAACATGTTTTTCAAAAGTCAGAGTAGAATTATATAGTTTCTATGTACAATTATACTAATTAACATTATTTTAAGTTTTAATTAGGAATTTGACCAATAGTAAAACTTTCAGTCCCGATTAGCTTGAACTAGGTTTTATATAAGAGCTGAATTGGCCAAACGGGGAGAAAACATGGTTTTCAAGAACTGGGCTATAGTATAACATAGATTCTATGAACAGATAATACTAATTAACCATATTTCTTTGATTAATTAAGAAGTTTGACCAAAATTCAAACTTTCAGCCCCGATTCGTCTGAATTAGGCCTTATATAAGAGCCAAATAGGGCCTAAACAGTAAGAAAATGTGGTTTTCAAGAGCCGGGAGTAGTATTACATAGCTTTTGTGTATGAATATTACTAATTAACTTTATTTCTTCTGTTAATTAGGAAATTGAATAATAGTCAAACTATCAGCCCCGATTGCCTTGAACTAGGCCTTATAAGAGCCAAATTGGGCCCAAATAGGGAGAAAACTTGAGCATCAAGAGCCGAGAGTAATATTACATAGTTTTATGTACAATTATACTAATTAACCTTATTTATAATCTTAATTGAGAAGTTTAACTAAAAGCCAAACTTTCAGCCCCAGCTGGCCTGAACTAGGTCTTGTAAGGCTGAATTGGGACCAAAGGGCGAGAAAACGTGATTTTCAAGAGCCAGTAGTAGAATAATATAGTTTCTATGTATAATTATAAATAATTAATCATATTTAAAGTTTTAGTTAGGAAGTATAACCAAGATTCAAACGTCCAGTCCTGATTGGCTTGAACTAGGCCTATTACTTGCCGAATTGTGCCCAAATAGGGTGAAAATACGAGTTTCAAGAATCGAGAGTAGTATTACATAGTTTCTATGTACAAGTACTACTAATTAACCTTATTTCTAGTACTATTTGGGAAGTTTAACTAAAATTCAAAGTTTCAACTCCGATTGGCTTGAACTAGGCCTATTAAGAGCCGCATTAGGCCTAAACAGTGAGAAACATGATTTTCAAGAGACGAGAGTATTAATTACATAGTTTTTATGAATAAGTAATACTAATTAACCTTATTTCTTAACATTGGGAAGTTTGACCAATACACAAACTTTCAGCCCTGATTGGCCTAAATTAGGCCTACTAAGAGCCGAATTAGGCCTAGACAGGGTGAAAATGTGAGTTTCAAGAGCCGAGAGTAGTATTACATAGTTTCTAACTGTAGTTACTACTAATTAACCTTATTTATAGTCTTAATTAGGAAATTTGATAAAAAGTCCAACTTCAGCCCCGATTGGTCTAAACTAGACCTTATAAGAGCGAATAGGGCCCAAACGGTGAGAAAATGTGATTTTCATTGGAGCAGTATTTTATAATTTCTATGTACAAATACCACTAGTAAACCTTATTTCTTGTGTTAATTGTGAAGTTTGACTAATAGTCATAGCTTCAGTCATGATTGGTCCGAACTAGGCCTTATATAGAACATGATTTTAAAAGCTGAGAGTAGTATTACATAGTTTTTATGTACCACTATTACTAATTAAACTAATTTCTTATGTTATTTGGGAAGTTCGACAATAGACAAATTTGGGAAGTTCCACAGTAGAGCCGAATAGGCCCAAACGATAGGAAAACGTTATTTTCAAAAGCTGAAAGTAGTATTATATAGTTTTTATGTACAAATATTACCAATTAACCTAATTTATTATGTTATTAGGAAAGTTTGATAATAGACAAACTTTCAGCCCCGATTTTGCCCTGAAGTAGGCCTTATAAGAGTCGAATTAGGCTCAAACAGGGTGAAAACTTGAGTTTCAAGAGCGGCAGTAGTATGTCATAGTTTCCATGTACAATTCTACTAATTAACTGTAATTCTAGATTTAATTGGGAAGTTTAACTAAAAGTCAAACTTTCACCCCCCGACTGGCGTAAACTGGTCTTATAAGAGCCAAATAGGGTCAAAATGGCGTGAAAACGGGTTTTTCAAGATCCAGGAGTAGATTTACATAGTTTTGAGATACAAATACTAAATTAGCATTATTTTTTAGTCTTCATTGAAAAGTTTGACCAAAATCAAACTTTCAGCCCCGATATTGGGCTGAACTAGTCCTTATAAGAACTGAATTGGGTCCATACGGAAGAAAACATGAGTTTTAAGTGTCGGGAGCAGTGTTACATAGTTCTATGCACAATTACTACTAATTAATCTTATTTCTAGTCTTAATAAGAAGTTTGACTAAAAGTCAAACTTTCAGCCCCGATTGGCCTGAACCACGACTTATAAGAGCTGAATAGGAATAGGGTCAAAATGGGGTGAAAACAGGATTTTCAAGAGCCGGAAGAAGAATTATATAGTTTCTATATACAATTACAACTCATTAACATTATTTATAATCTTAGTTGGTAAGTTTGATCAAAAGTCAAACTTTCCACTCCGATTGGCTTGAATTATGCCTTATAACAACCGAATTAGTCCCAAATGGTGAGAAAATATAGTTTTCAAGAGCTGACAGTAGTATTACATAGTTTCTATGAACAAATAATACTAGTTAACCTTATTTTTTGTGTTAATTAGAAAGTTTTGACTATAAATCAAACTTTCAGCCTCGATTGGCCTGAACTAGGCTTTATAAGAGCCGAATAGGGCCCAAACGGTGGGAAAATATGGTTTTCAAGAGCCGAGAGTAGTATTACATAGTTTTTATGTATAAATATTACTAATTAACCTAATTTCTTGTGTCAATTGGGAGAGTTTAACAATAGTCAAACTTTCAGCCACGTTCGTCCTGAATTAGGCCTTATAAGATCAGAATTAGGCCCAAACAGGGTGAAAATGTGAGTTTCAAGAGCGGGGAGTAGTATTACATAGTTTCTATGTACAATTGCACTAATTAATCTTATTTGCAGACTAGGTGAGAAGTTTGATAAAATGTCAAACTTTCAGCCCTGATTGGCTTGAATTAAGCCGTTATAAGAGCCGAATTGGGCCGAAACGGTGAGAGAACATGATTTTCAAGAGTCGGGAGTAGTATCACATAGTTTCTGTAAGCAAATAGTACTAATAAACCTTATTTCTTAGGTTAATTGCGAAGTTTGACCAATAGTCAAACTTTCAACCCCGATTGTACTGAAGTAAGCCTTATAAAAGTCAAATTGGGCCCAAACAGGGAGAAAAAGTGAGTTTTAAGAGCCGAGAGTAGTATTATATAGTTTATATATACAATTATAAATAATTAATCTTATTTTAAGACTTAATTGGGAATTTAACGAAAAGTCAAACTTTCAGCCCCAATTGGTCTGAACTAAGACTTATAAGAGCCGAATATGGCCACAACGAGGAGAAAACGTGATTTTCAAGAGCCTTCAAGAGCTGAGAGTTGTATTACATAGTTTCTATGTACAAGTACTACTAATTAATCTTATTTGTAATGATATTTGAGAAGTTTGACCAAAAGTCAAACTTTCAACCCCAACTGGTCTGCATTATGCCTTAAAAGAGCCGAATTGGGCCCAAACAGAGAGAACGTGCCATTCAAGAGCTGGGATTAGAATTACAAAGTTTTGATGTATAATTATACAACTAATTAACCTTACTTAAAGTCATAATTTAGAAGTTTGACCATAAGTCAAACTTTCAGCCCTGATTGGCCTGAACTAGAGCTTATAAGTGTCGAATTGGCTCAAACCGGGGAGAAATAGGGTTTTCAAGAGCCTGGAGTAGAACTACATAGTTTTTATGTATAATTACAACTATTAACCTTATTTCTATTTTTAGTTGGGATGTTTGACCAAATTTAAACTTTCAGCCCCGATTGGCTTGAACTGAGCCTTATAAGAGCCAATTGAGCCAAACTGTTAGCAAATATGGTTTTCAAGAGTTGGGAGTAGTATTACATAGTTTCTATAAATAAATAATACTAATTTACTTTATTTCTTAGGTTAATTAGGAAGTTTGACCAATACACAAACTTTCAGCACTGATTGGCCTGAAGTAGGCGTTATAAGAATTGAATTGGGCCCAAAAAGTGAGAAAACGTGAGTTTCAAGAGCTGGGATAGTATTACATAGTTTTATGTACAATTACTACTAATTAATCTTATTTATAGTTTTAATTTGAAAGTTTGACCGAAGCCTAACTTTAGCCGGTTAGCCAAAATTGGCCTTATAAGAGCCGAATAGGGTCAAACGGTGAGAAAACGTGGTTTTCAAGGGCCAGGAGTAGTATTATGTAGTTTATATGTAAAATATTACTAATTAACCTTATTTTTTGTGTCAATTAGAATGTTTGACTAATAATCAAGCTTTCAGCCCAGATTGGGCTGAAGAAGAACTAAGTGAGCCGAATAGGGAAAAATCAAGGAGAAAACATGGTTTTAAAGAGTCAGAGCAGTATTATATGGTTTATATATACAATTACTACAAATTAACCTTATTTCTGGTCTTAATTAGGAAGTTTGAACAAAACTTATACTTTCAAGCCTGATTGGCCTGAATTAGGCCTTATGCAAGACGAATATGGCCAAAACGGTGAGAAAATATAGTTTTTAAGAGATAGGAGTAGTATTACATAGTTTCTGTAGGATCTAAAAATATGACAACACAAACACTAAAGGGGGGTGAATAATGTTTTTAAAATCTAGACAAGAACTTGGTCTTATTAGAGCCGAGTTGGTCTCTAAGGGTGAGAAAACGTGCTTTTCAAGAGCCGGTAGTAGGAATACATAGTTTCTACGTACAATTACAACTAATTAACCTTATTTCAAGCCTTAATTAAGAAGTTTGATTAAAAGTCAAACTTTCAACCCCGAATGACCTCAACTTAGACTTATAAGAGCCGAATAGGGTCAAAACGAGGAGAAACAGGTTTTTCAAAAGCCGGGAGTAGAATTACATAGTTTCTATGTTTAATTAAAACTAATTAATCTTATCTCAAGCCTTAATTGGGAAATTTGATGAAAAGTCGAACCTTCAGCCTCGATTGGGCTGAGCTAGGACTTATTAGACCCGAATAGGGTCAAAAAGGGGTTTTCAAGATCCAGGAGTAAAATTACATAGCTTCTATGTACAATTACAGCAAATTTCCTTATTTCTTGTATTAATTTGGAAACTTACAAAAAATCCAACTTTCAGCCTCGATTGGCTTGAACTAGGCTTTATAAGAGCCGAATTAGGTCCAAACTGTTAGAAAACATTGTTTTCAAGGGCCGGGCGTAGTATTACATAGATTTTATGAACAAATAATACTAATAAACCTTATTTTTTTGGTTAATTAGGAAGTTTGACCAGTAATCAAACTTTCAGCCCCTACTGCCCTGAACTAGGCCTTATTTGAACCGAATTGGGCCCAAAAGTGAGAATACATAGTTTTAAGAGTCGGGAGTAGTATTACATAGTTTCTATGTATAATTACAACTAATTAACCGTATTTCAAGTCTTAATTGAAAATTGTCTAAAAGTCAAACTTTTAGCCCTAATTGGCCAGAACTAAGACTTACAAGAGCCAAGTAGGGCCATAGCAAGAGAAAACATGATTTTAAAGAGTCGGGAGTAGTATTACATAGTTTTTATGTACAACTACTACTTAATTAACCTTATTTCTTGCCATATTTAGGAAGTTTGACCAAAAGTCAAATAATAGCCCTGATTGACCTGAAAATAGGCCTTATGAGAGTCGAATATGGCCCAAACTATGAGAAGACGTGGTTTTCAAGTACCGGGAGAATTACATAGTTTTTTGTACACATGCTACTATTTAATCTTAATTCTTGTGTTAATTGGGAAGTTTGACTAATAGTTAAATTTTCAGCCCCTTTGGCCTGATTTAGCCTTAAATGAGTCGACTTGGGCCCAAAGAGGGAGAAACGTGAGTTTCAAAATCTGAGAGTTGTATTACATAGTTTTTATTTACAAATATTACTAATTAACCTTATTTTTAATCTTAATTGGGAAGTTTTACAGGAAGTCATACTTACAGCCCTGATTAGCCAGATCTAGGCCTTATAAGAGCTGAGTAGGGCCTAAACAGTGAGAAAACGTGTTTTTCAAGAGCCAAGAATAGAATTACATAGTTCTATGCACAATTTCAACTAATTAGCATAATTTCAAGTCTTAATGGGGGTTTGACCAAAAGTCAAACTTTAAGCCCCGAGTGGCTTGAATTAAGCCTTATAAGAGCCGAATAGGGCCCAAACAGTGAGAAAACGAGCTTTTTAAGAGTCAAGAGTAGAATTACATAGTTTCTATGAAAAATAATACTAATAAACCTTATTTCTTAGGTTAATTGGGAAGTTTGACTAATAGTCAAATTTTCAGCCCCGTTTGGCCTGAACTAGACTTTATAAGAGCCGAATTGGGCCCAAACGGTGAGAAAATATGGTTTTCAAGAATTCGGCGTAGTATTACATAGATTATATGAACAAATAATACTAATAAATCTTATTTCTTATGTTATTTGGGAAGTTTGACAAATAGCCAAACTTTTAGCCCAGACTGCCCTGAATTAGGGCTTTAAGAGCCGAATTAGGCCCAAAAAGGGAGAAAACGTGAGTTTCAAGAGTCGAAAGTAGTATTACATAATTTCTATGTACAATTAAAACTAATTAACCTTATTTCAAGTCTTAATTAGAAAGTTTGGCCAAAAGTCAAACTTCAGCCTCAGTTGGATTAAATTAGGACTTATAAAAGCAGAATACATAACGAGGAGAAAACGTGATTTTCAAGAACCGAGAGTAGTATTACATTATTTTTATGTACAAATACTAATAATTAATCTTATTTCTAGTCATATTTGCGAAGTTTGACTGAAAGCCAAACTTTCAGCGCCGATTGGCCTGAACTAAGCCTTATGAGAGTCGAATAGGGCCAAACGGAGAGAAAACGTGGTTTTCAAGTACCAGGAATAGAATTACGTAGTTTATATATACAAATACTACTAATTAAACTTAATCATGTCTTAATTGGGCGGTTTGACTAAAAGTCAAACTTTCAGCCCCGCTTGGCCAGAATAATGCCTTAAAAGAACTGAATTGAGCCTAAACAACATGAAAACATAAGTTTCAAGATCCGAGAGTAGTATTACAAGTTTTTATGTACAAATACTACTAATTAACCTTATTCTAGACTTAATTGGGAAGTTTGACCAGAAGATAAACTTTCAGCCCCGATTGGCCTGAATAAGGCCTTATACGAGCGAATAAGGCCCAAACAGGGAGAAAATGTGCTTTTCAAGAGCTGAAAGTAGATACAAAGTTTCTATGCACACTTGCTTCTAGAAAATATTTTTCAAGAGCCGGGAGTAGAATTACATAGTTTCTATGCGCAATCAAAACAAATTAACCTTATTTCAAGTCTTAATTAGGAAGCTTGATCAAAGTCAAACTTTAAGCCCCGAGTGGCTTGAATTAGGCCTTATATGATCCGAATTGGGCCCAAACTTTGACAAATATGCTTTTTAAGAGCCGAGATCTTTACATTATTTATATGAACAAATAATATTAATAAACTAAGTTTCTTATATTAATTGAGAAGTTTGACAAATAGTCAAACTTTTAGCCACGTTTGGCCTGAGCTAGACCTTATAAGAGCCGAATTGGGCCCAATCGGTTAGAAAATATGCTTTTCAAGAGCCAGGAGTAGAATTACCTTGTATTTATATACAATTACAACTAATTAACCAAATTTTAAGACTTAATTGGGAAGTTTGACCAATAGTCTAATTTTTAGCCCTGATTAGCTTGATTAGGTCTTATAAGAGCCGAATTGGGCCCCATCAGTGAGAAAATGTTATTTTCAAGTGCCGAGAGTAGTATTACATATATTCTATGAACAAATAATACTAATAAACCATATTTTTTTAGCATAGTTGGCAAGTTTGATCAATGGTCAAACTTTCATCCTCGTTTGGCCTGAATTAGGCCTTATATGGGCCTAATTGGTCCCAAAAAGGCAGAAAACGTGAGTTTCAGGAGCCGGGAGTAGTATTACATAGTTTCTATATATAATTACTACTAAAAAACCTTATTTAAAGTCTTAATGGGAAAATTTAACTAAAAGTCAAACTTTCAGCCCCGATTGGGCTAAACTAGGCTAATATAAGAGCCGAGTAGGGCCCAAACGGCGAGAAAATTTTTTATTTTCTAGAGCCGAGAGTAGTATTACATAGTTTCTATATATAAGTACTGCCAATTATCCTTATTTCTAGTTATATTTGGGAAGTTTCAGGAAAAGTCAAACTTTCAGCCACAATTAGCCTGATGTAGACCTTAAGAGAGCCGACTAGGGCCTCAAACGATATGAAAACATGGATTTCAAGTGCCGGGAGTAGAATTACATTAATTTTATGTTTAAATATTACTAATTAACCTTAATTCTTATGTTTAATCAAAATTTCATCCCTATTTGCCTGAATTAGGCCTTAAAAGAGCCTAATTGGGCCCAAACAGGAAGAAAACATGAGTTTCAAGAGCCTGGAGTAGTGTTACATAGTTTTTATGTACAAATATGACTACTTAACCTTAATTCTAGTCTTATTGAGAAGTTTCTCCAGATGTCAGACTTTCAGCTCCGATTGGCCTGAACTAGGCCTTATAAGATCTGAATAGGCCCCAAACAGTAAGAAAATGTGCATTTCAGGAGCAGAGAGTCGAATTACATAGTTTTTATGTATAATCACTACTAATTAACCTTACTTATAGTCTTAATTGGGAAGTTTGAAAAAAGTCTAACTTTCAGTCTTGATTGGTCTAAACTAGGCCTTATAAGAGCTTAACAAGGCCCAACGGTTAGAAAATGTTATTTTCAAGAGCTGAGAGTAGTATTACATAGTTTCTAGTTATATTTGAGAAGTTTAAGCAAAAATCAAACTTTCAGCCCTAATTGGTCTGATGTAGACCTTATAAGAGCGGAATATAGCCCAAATGGTGAGAAAAAGTTTTTTTCAAGTACCGGGAGTAGAATTATAAGTCTTTCTGTACAAATACCACTAATTAACCTTAATTCTTGTGTTAATTGGAAAGTTTAACAATAGTCAAAAGGTCAGCCCCGTTTGGCCTGATTTAGGTCTTAAAAGAGCCGAATTAGACCCAAAGCAAGGAGAAAACGAGAGTTTCAAGTGCCGGGAGTAGTATTACATAGTTTTTATATACAAATATACTAATTAACATTATTCTATTCTTAATTGAGAAATTTGACTAGAAGTCAAACTTTCAGCCCGATTGGCCTGAATTAGGCCTTTTAAGAGTCGAATTAGACCAAAAGAGGGAGAAAACGTGCTTTTCAAGAGCCTGGAGTAGAATTACATAATTTGTAAGTACAATTACAACTATTAACCTTATTTAAAGTCTACATTGAATAGTTTGACCAAATGTCAACATTTCAACACCGTTTTCTGAACTAGGCCCTAAAAAAGCCGAATTGGGCCCAAACAAAGAGGAAATATGAGTTTCAAGAGTCATGAGTTATATTACATAGTTTTATATACAAATACTATTAATTAATCATATTTCTATTCTTAATTAAAAGTTTGACCAGAAGTCAAACTTTCAGCCCAGATTGGCCTGAACAGGCCTTATAAGGGCCTAAATGGGTCCAAACAATGAGAAAAACATGCCTTTCAAGAGCTGGTAATAGGATTACATAGTTTTAATGTACAAATATAATTAATTAACATTATTCAAGTCTTAATTGAGAAGTTTGATCAAAAGTCAAACTTTTAGACCCGATTGCCCTCAATTATAAAAGCCTAATAAAGTCAAAACGGGGAGAGTTTACGGGTTTTTCAAAAGCCGGGACTAGAATTACATAGTTTCTATGTATAGTTACAACTAATTAACCTTATTTCAAGTCTTCATTGGGAAGTTGATGAAAAGTTAAAGCTCCAGCCTTGATTGGCCTGAATTAGGACTTATAAGAGTCGAACCGGGTCAAAACGGGAAGAAAATAGGGTTTTAAAGAGCCGGGAGTAGAATTACATAATTTCTATGTACATCACAACAAATTTACCTTATTTCAAGTCTTAATTGGAAAGTTTGACCAAAAGTCAAACTTTCAACCCCAATTGGCTGAACTAGGCTTTATAAGAGCCTAATTGGGCCCAACCAGAAAAAAAACATGGTTTACAAGAGTCGGGCATTACATAGATTCCATGAACAAATAATACTAATAAATCTAATTTCTTAGGTTAATTATGAAGTTTAACCAATAGTCAAATTTTCAGCCCCGACTACCCTAAACTAAGTCTTATAAGAGCCAAATTTTGCCCAAAAAGGAAGAAAACGTGAGTTTCAAGAGCCGAGAGTAATATTACATAGTTTATGTGTACAATTATAACTAATTAACCTTCTTTCAAGTGTTAATTAGGATATTTGACCAAAAGTCAAATTTACAGCCTCGATTGGCCTCTGCCCTAAACAAGTCCTTATAAGAGTCGAATTGGGCCCAAATAAGAAAAAAACGTGGTTTCCAAGTGCCAGGAGTAGTATTGCATAGTTTTTATGTACAATTAACATTATTTCTTGTGTTAATCAGGAAGGCTGACCAATAGTCAAAGTTTCAGGCCTCGATAGCACTGAACTGGGCCTTATAAGAGCCGAAATTGGGCCCAAACGAGTAGATAACATGGTTTTCATGATCCTAGCGTAGTATTACATAGTTTTTATATACAAAAACAACTAATTAATCTTATTTCTTGTGTTAATTCAGAAGTTTGACCAATAAACAAATTGTCAGCCTCATTGGCATGAACTAGGCCTCATAAGAGCCGAGTTGGACAAAAAAGGACGAAAATGTGAGTTTCAAGAGACGAGAGTAATATTACATAGTTTCTATATACAATTACTACTAATTAGCCGGGAGTAGTATTACATAGTTTTTGTGTATGAATATTACTAATTAACTTTATTTCTTCTGTTAATCGGGAGTTGAATAATAGTCAAACTATCAGCCCTAATTGCCTTGAACTAGGCCTTATAAGAGCCAAATTGGGCCCAAATAGGGGGAAAACTTAGCTTCAAGGGCCGAGAGTAGTATTACATAGTTTTTATGTATAATTATACTAATTAACCTTATTTATAATCTTAATTGAGAAGTTTAACTAAAAGTCAAACTTTCAGCCCCAGCTGGCCTGAACTAGGTCTTATAAGGCTGAATTGGGACCAAAGGGCAAGAAAACATGATTTTCAAGATCCAGTAGTAGAATAATATAGTTTCTATGTATAATTATAAATAATTAATCATATTTAAAGTTTTAGTTAGGAAGTACAACCAAGATTCAAACGTCCAGTCCTGATTGGCTTGAACTAGGCCTATTACTTGCCGAATTGTGCCCAAACAGGGTGAAAATACGAGTTTCAAGAACCAAGAGTAGTATTACATAGTTTCTATGTACAAGTACTACTAATTAACTTTATTTCTAGTACTATTTGGAAAGTTTAACTAAAAGTCAAAGTTTCAACTCCGATTGGCTTGAACTAGGCCTATTAAGAGCCGCATTAGGCCTAAACAGTGAGAAACATAATTTTCAAGAGACGAGAGTATTAATTACATAGTTTTTATGAATAAGTAAGACTAATTAACCTTATTTCTTAGGTTAATTGGGAAGTTTGACCAATACACAAACTTTCAGTCCTGATTGGCTTAAATTAAGCCTAATAAGACCCGAATTGGGCCCAGACAGGGTGAAAATGTGAGTTTCAAGAGCCGAGAGTAGTATTACATAGTTTCTAAATGTAGTTACTACTAATTAACCTTATTTATAGTCTTAATTTGGAAATTTGATGAAAGGTCCAACTTCAGCCCCGATTGGTCTAAACTAGGCCTTATAAGAGCGAATAGGGCCCAAACGGTGAGAAAATGTGATTTTTATGGGAGCAGTATTTTATAGTTTCTATGTACAAATACCACTAGTTAACCTTATTACTTGTGTTAATTGTGAAGTTTGACTAATAGTCATAGCTTCAGTCATGATTGGTCCGAACTAGGCCTTATATAGAACATGATTTTCAAAAGCAGAGAGTAGTATTACATAGTTTTTATATACCACTATTACTAATTAAACTAATTTCTTGTGTTATTTGGGAAGTTCGACAATAGACAAATTTGGGAAGTTCCACAGTAGAGCCGAATAGGCCCAAACGATGGGAAAACGTGATTTTCAAAAACCGAGAGTAGTATTATATAGTTTTTATGTACAAATATTACCAATTAACCTAATTTATTATGTTATTAGGAAAGTTTGATAATAGACAAACTTTCAGCCCCGATTTTGTCCTGAAGTAGGCATTATAAGAGTCGAATTGGGCTCAAACAGGGTGAAAACTTGAGTTTCAAGGGCTGGCAGTAGTATGTCATAGTTTTCATGTACAATTCTACTAATTAACTGTATTTCTAGATTTAATTGGGAAGTTTAACTAAAAGTGAAACTTTCACCCCCGACTGGCGTAAACTGGTCTTATAAGAGCCAAATAGGGTCAAAATGGCGTGAAAATGGGATTTTCAAGATCCGGGAGTAGAATTACATAGTTTTGAGATATAAATACTACTAATTAGTATTATTTTTTAGTCTTTATTGGAAAGTTTGACCAAAATCAAACTTTCAACCCCGATATTGGGCTGAATTAGGCCTTATAAGAACTGATTGGGCCCATACGGGAGAAAACGTGAGTTTTAAGTGTCGGGAGCAGTATTACATAGTTCCTATGCACAATTACTACTAATTAATCTTATTTCTAGTCTTAATTAAGAAGTTTGACCAAAAGTCAAATTTTCAGCCCCGATTGGCCTGAACCACGACTTATAAGAGCTAAATAGGGTCAAAATGGGGTGAAAACGGGATTTTCAAGAGCCGGGAGTAGAATTATATAGTTTCTATATACAATTACAACTAATTAACATTATTTCTAATCTTAGTTGGTAAGTTTTATCAAAAGTCAAACTTTCCACTCCGATTGGCTTGAATTATGCCTTATAACAGCTGAATTAGGCCCAAATGGTGAGAAAACATGGTTTTCAAGAGCCTATTACATAGTTTCTATGAAAAAATAATACTAGTTAACCTTATTTTTTGTGTTAATTGGAAATTTTTGACTATAAATCAAACTTTCAGCCTTGATTGGCCTGAACTAGGCTTTTTAAGAGCCGAATAGGGCCCAAACGGTGGGAAAATATGGTTTTCAAGAGCCGAGAGTAGTATTACATAGTTTTTATGCATAAATATTACTAATTAACCTAATTTCTTGTGTCAATTGGGAGAGTTTAGTAATAGTCAAACTTTCAGCCACGGTCGCCCTAAATTAGGCCTTATAAGATCCGAATTAGGCCCAAACAGGGTGAAAACGTGAGTTTCAAGAGCGGAAGTAGTATTACATAGTTTCTATGTACAATTATACTAATTAATCTTATTTGCAGACGAGGTGAGAAGTTTGATAAAATGTCAAACTTTCAGCCCCAATTGGCTTAAATTAAGCCTTAATAAGAGCCGAACTGGGCCGAAACGGTGAGAAAACATGATTTTCAAGAGTCGGGAGTAGTATCACATAGTTTCTGTATGCAAATAGTACTAATAAACCTTATTTCTTTGGTTAATTGCGAAGTTTGATCAATAGTCAAACTTTCAGCCCCGATTGTACTGAAGTAAGCCTTATAAAAGTCAAATTGGGCCAAAACAGGGAGAAAACGTGAGTTTCAAGAGCCGAGAGTAGTATTATATAGTTTCTATGTACAATTATAAATAATTAATCTTATTTTAAGACTTAATTGGGAAGTTTAACGAAAAGTCAAACTTTCAGCCCCAATTGGTCTGACTAGGACTTATAAGAGCAGAATATGGCCACAACGAGGAGAAAACGTGATTTTCAAGAGCCTTCAAGAGCCGAGAGTAGTATTATATAGTATCTATATACAAGTACTACTAATTAATCTTATTTTTAGTGATATTTGAGAAGTTTGACCAAAAGTCAGACTTTCAACGCCAACTGGCCTGCATTATGCCTTAAAAGAGCCAAATTGGGCCCAAACAAAGAGAACGTGTCATTCAAGAGCTGGGATTAGAATTACAAAGTTGCGATATACAATTATACAACTAATTAACTTATTTAAACTCATAATTGAGAAGTTTAATCATAAGTCAAACTTTCAGCCCTGTCTGGCCTGAATTAGGGCTCAAAAGTGTCGAATTGGCCCAAACCGGGGAGAAAATAGGGTTTTCAAGAGCCTGGAGTAGAACTACATAGTTTTTATGTATAATTACAACTAATTAACCTAATTTGTATTTTTAGTTGGGAAGTTTGACCAAATTCAAACTTCAGCCCCGATTAGCATGAGCGAGGCCTTATGAGAGCCGAATAGGGTCCAAATGGTTAGAAAACGTGGTTTTTAAGGGCCGGGAGTAGTATTACATAGTTTCTATATACAAATACTACTAATTAATCTTATTTCTTTTTTAATTGGGAAGTTGACTAATAATCAACTTTCATGCCCGATTGGCTTGAATAAGGACTTATAAAAACCGAATAGGGCCAAAACGAAGAGAAAACAAGGTTTTTAAGAGCCGGGAGTAGTATTACATAGTTTCTATGTACAATTACTACAATTTAACCTTATTTCTAGTCTTAATTGGGAAGTTTAACTAAAACTCAAACATTCAGGCCTGATTGGCCTAAACTAGGACTTATGAGAGACAAACAGGGCCCAAACGGTGAGAAAACATGGTTTTCAAGAGCCGGGAGTAGTGTTACATAGTTTCCACGTATAAATACTACTATTTACCCTTAGTTCTTGTGTTAATTGAATGTTATGACCAATAGTCATACTTTCAGCCCCGATTGGTCTGCTAGGCCTTATATGAGCCGAATAGGGCAAAAACAAGGAGAAAACATGGTTTTCAATAGAAAAGAGTAATATTACATAGTTTCTATATACAATTATTACTCATTAACTTTACTTCGAGTCTTAATTGTGAGTTTAACCAAAAGTCAAACTTACAGCCCCGATTAGTGTGAATTATGCTTTATAAGAGAAAAATATAGCCAAACAGAGAGAAAATGTGATTTTCAAGAGCCACGAGTAAAATTACATAGTTCTATGTACAATTATAACAAATTAACCTTATTTTAAATCTTAATTAGGAAGTTTGACCAAAAGTAAATTTTTAGCCCCTATTAGCCTGAATTAGGACTTACAACAGCCGAATAGGGCCAGAAAGGGGTGAAAACATAGTTTTTCATAGCTGGGAGTCATATTGCATAGTTTCTATAGACAAATACTATTTATTAACCTTATTTTTACTCTTAATTGGAAAGTTTGACTAAAAGTCAAACTTTCAGCCCGATTAGCCGGAATTAGGCCTCATAAGAGCTAAATTGGGCTAAATAGGGAGAAAACCTGAGTCTCAAGAGCCAGGAGTAGTACTACATAGTTTGTATAAACAATTACTACTAATTAACCTTATTTATTTTGTTAATTAGGAAGTTTGACCAATAGTCAAACTATCAGCCCCTATTGGCATTAACTAGGCCTCACAGAGCGGAATTGGGCCCAAACAGGGAGAAAACATGAGTTTTGAGAGACGGGAGTAGTATTACATAGTTTCTATGTAAAATTACTGCTAATTAACCTTATTTCTACTCTTAACTGAGAAATTTGACCAAAATCCAAACTTTCAAGCCTGATTGGCCGCCAGGCCTTTTGAGAGCCCAATAGGGCCTAAACGGTTAGAAAATATGATTTTCATGAGTCGAGAGTTGTATTACATAGTTTCTATGTACAAATACTACTAAATAACCTTATTTCTTGTGCTAAGTGGGAAGTTTGACTAAAAATCAAACTTTCAGCCCCGATGAGCCTGAACAAGGACTTATGAGAGCCGAATAGGACAAAACGAGTAGAAAATGTGATTTTCAAGAGCCGGGAGCAGTGTTACATAGTTTCCATGTACAATTACTACAAATTAATCTTATTTCAAGTTTTAATTGGGAAGTTTAAGAAAAAGTAAAACTTTCAACCGCGATTGGCCTCAACTAGGACTTATAAAAACCGAATTAGGGTCAAAACAGGGAGAAAACATGTTTTTTCAAGAGTTAGGGTAGAATTATATAGTTTCTATGTACAATAAACGAATTAACCATATTTTAAGTTTTAATTAGAAATTTTGACCAATAGTCAAACTTTCAGCCCTAATTAGCTAAAACTAGGTTTTATAAAAGAGCCGAATTGGCCAAACGGGGAGAAAACATAGTTTTCAAGAACTGGGCCATAGTATTGCATAGATTCTATGTACAAATAATACTAATTAAATATATTTCTTTGATTAATTAAGAAGTTTGACCAAAAGTCAAACTTTCAGCCACGATTAGCCTGATGTAGGCCTTAAGAGAGCCGGCTAGGGCCTCAAACGATAAGAAAACATGGTTTTCAAGTGCCGGGAGTAGAATTACATTATTTTTATGTATAAATACTACTAATTAACCTTAATTCTTATGTTAAATCAAAATTTCATCCCTATTTGGCCTGAATTAGGCCTTAAAAGAGCCAAATTGGGCCCAAACAGGAGAAAACATGAGTTTCAAGAGCCTGGAGTAGTGTTACATAGTTTTTTATGTACAAATATGACTAATTAACCTTAATTCTAGTCTTATTGAGAAGTTTCACCAGATGTCAAACTTTCAGCTCCGATTGGCCTGAACTACGCCTTATAAGAGCCGAATAGGGCCCAAACAGTAAGAAAATGTGCTTTTCAGGAGCAGAGAGTCGAATTACATAGTTTTTATGTATAATCACTACTAATTAACCTTATTTATAGTCTTAATTTGGAAGTTTTAAAGAAAATCCTAACTTTCAGTCCTGATTGGCCTAAACTAGGCCTTATAAGAGCTTAATAAGGCCCAAACGGTTAGAAAATGTTATTTTCAAGAGCTGAGAGTAGTATTACATAGTTTCTAGTTATATTTGGGAAGTTTAAGCAAAAATTAAACTTTTAGCCCTAATTGGCCTGATCTAGACCTTATAAGAGCGGAATATAGCCCAAACGATGAGCAAAAGTTTTTTTCAAGTACCGGGAGTTGAATTACAAGTCTTTCTGTACAAATATCACTAATTAACCTTAATTCTTGTGTTAATTGGAAAGTTTAATAATAGTCAAAACTTCAGCCCCGTTTTGCCTAATTTAGGTCTTAAAAGAGCCGAATTAGACCCAAAACAGGGAGAAAACGAGAGTTTCAAGTGTCGGGAGTAGTATTACATAGTTTTTATGTACAAATACAACTAATTAACATTATTTCTATTCTTAATTAAGAAATTTGACTAGAAGTCTAACTTTCAGCCCCGATTGGCCTGAACTAGGTCTTTTAAGAGTCGAATTGAACCAGAAGAGGGAGAAAACGTGCTTTTCAAAAGCCCGGAGTAGAATTACATAGTTTGTATGTACAATTACAACTATTAACCTTATTTAAAGTCTACGTTAAATAGTTTGACCAAATATCAAAAGTTTCAATCCCGTTTTCTGAACTAGGCCCTAAAAAAGACGAATTGGGCCCAAACAGAGAGGAAATATGAGTTTCAAGCGTCATGAGTTATATTACATAGTTTTATATACAAATACTATTAATTAATTTTATTTTCTATTCTTAATTAAGAAGTTTGACCAGAAGTCAAACTTTCAGCCCAGATTGGCCTGAACAGGCCTTATAAGGGCCTAAATGGGCCCAAACAATGAGAAAAACATGCCTTTCAAGAGCAGGTAATAGGATTACATAGTTTTAATGTACAAATACAATTAATTAACATTATTCAAGTCTTAATTGAGAAGTTTGATCAAAAGTCAAACTTTTACACCCGATTGACCTCAATTATAAGAGCCAAATAAAGTCAAAACGGGGAGAGTTTATGGGTTTTTCAGAAGCCGGGACTAGAATTACATAGTTTCTATGTACAGTTATAACTAATTAACCTTATTTCAAGTCTTAATTGGGAAGTTGACGAAAAGTTAAAGTTTCAGCCTTGATTGGCCTGAATTAGGACTTATAAGAGTCGAACCAGGTCAAAACGGGGAGAAAACATGGTTTTCAAGAGCCGGGAGTAAAATTACATAATTTCTATGTACAATCACAACAGATTAACCTTATTTCAGGTCTTAATTACAAAGTTTGACCAAAAGTCAAACTTTCAACCCCAATAGGCTGAACTAGGCTTTATAAGAGCCTAATTGGGCCCAACCGAAAAAAAAACATGGTTTTCAAGAGTCGGGCATAGTATTACATAGATTCCATGAACAAATAATACTAATCAATCTTATTTCTTAGGTTAATTGTGAAGTTTAACCAATAGTCAAATTTTCAGCCCCGACTACACTAAACTATAAGAGCTAAATTTTGCCCAAAAAGGGAGAAAACGTGAATTTCAAGAGCCGAGAGTAATATTACATAGTTTATGTGTACAATTATAACTAATTAACCTTATTTCAAGTCTTAATTAGGATATTTGACCAAAAGTCAAATTTGCAGCCTCGATTGGCCTCTGCTCTGAACAAGTCCTTATAAGAGTTGAATTGGGCCCAAATAAGAAGAAAACGTGGTTTTCAAGAGTCGGGAGTAGTATTGCATAGTTTTTATGTACAATTAACATTATTTCTTGTATTAATTAGGAAGGCTGACCAATAGTCAAAGTTTCAGCCTCGATAGCCCTGAACTAGGCCTTATAAGAGCTGAAATTGGGCCCAAACGAGTAGATAACATAGTTTTCACGATCCTAGAGTAGTATCACATAGTTTTTATATACAAATACAACTAATTAACCTTATTTCTTTTGTTAATTCGGAAGTTTGACCAATAATCAAATTGTCAGCCTCATTGGCATGAACTAGGCCTCAAAAGAGCCGAGTTGGACAAAAAAAGGACGAAAACGTGAGTTTCAAGAGACGAGAGTAGTATTACATAGTTTCTATATACAATTATTACTAATTAGCCTTATTTCTAGTATTAATTGAGAAGTTTGACCAGAAGTCAAACTTTCAAGCCCGATTGGCCTGAGCGAGGCCTTATGAGAGCCGAATAGGGTCCAAATGGTTAGGAAACGTGGTTTTCAAGGGCCGGGAGTAGTATTACATAGTTTCTATATACAAATACTACTAATTAATCTTATTTCTTTTGTTAATTAGGAACTCTGACCAATAATCAACTTTCAGGCCCGATTGGCCTGAATAAGGACTTATAAAAACCGAATGGGCCAAAACGAAGAGAAAACAAGGTTTTTAAGAGCCGCGAGTAGTATTACATAGTTTCTATGTACAATTACAACAATTTAACCTTATTTCTAGTCTTAATTGGGAAATTTAAATAAAACTTAAACTTTTAGGCCCGATTGGCCTAAACTGGGCCTTATGAGAGACAAATAGGGCCTAAACGGTGAGAAAACGTGGTTTTCAAGAGCCGGGAGTAGTGTTACATGTTTCTATGTATAAATACTACTATTTACCCTTAGTTCTTGTGTTAATTGAATGTTATGACTAGTAGTCATACTTTCAGCCCCGATTGGCCTTCTTGGCCTTATATGAGCCGATTAGGTCAAAAACAAGGAGAAAACATGGTTTTTAATAGCAAAGAGTAATATTACATAGTTTCTATATACAATTATTACTCATTAACTTTACTTCGGGTCTTAATTGTGAAGTTTGACCAAAAGTCAAACTTTCAGCCCGATTAGTGTGAATTATGCTTTATAAGAGCAAAATATAACCCAAACAGAGAGAAATGTGATTTTCAAGGGCCACGAGTAAAATTACATAGTTTTTATGTACAACAAATTAACCTTACTTCAAATCTTAATTAGGAAGTTTGACCAAACGTTAAATTTTTAGTCCCGATTAGCCTGAATTAGGACTTACAACAGCCGAATAGGGCCATGAAGGGGTGAAAATATAGTTTTTCATAGCTGGGAGTCGTATTGCGTAGTTTCTATAGACAAATACTATTTATTAACCTTATTTCTAGTCTTAATTGGAAAGTTTGACCAAAAGTCAAACTTTCTGCCCGATTGGCCGGAACTAGGCCTCATAAGAGCTAAATTGGGCAAAATAGGGAGAAAACCTGAGTCTCAAGAGCCAAGAGTAGTATTACATAGTTTGTATAAATTACTTATTTCAAGTTTTAATAGGGAAGTTTATCAAAAAGTAAAACTTTCAACCGCGATTGGCCTCAACTTGGACTTATAAAAGCCGAATTACGGTCAAAACAGGGAGAAAACATGTTTTTTAAGAGTCGGAGTAGAATTACATAGTTTCTATGTATAATTAAACTAATTAACCATATTTTAAGTTTTAATTAGGGATTTTTACCAATAATCAAACTTTCAGCCCAGATTAGCTTGAAGGTTTTATATAAAAGCCGAATTGGCCAAACGGGGAGAAAACATGGTTTTCAAGAACTGGGCATAGTATTACATAGATTCTATGAACAAATAATACTAATTAACCATATTTCTTTGATTAATTAAGAAGTTTGACCAAAATTCAAACTTTCAGCCCTGATTGGTCTGAATTAAGCCTTATAAGAGCCAAATATGACCCCAAACAGTAAAAAAATTAGGTTTTCAAGAGCCGGGAGTAGTATTACATAGTTTTTGTGTATGAATATGACTAATTAACTTTATTTCTTCTGTTAATTGGGAAGTTGAATAATAATCAAACTATCGGCCCAGATTGCCTTGATTTAGGCCATATAAGAGCCAAATTGGGCCCAAATAGGGAAACAACTTGAGATTCAAGAGCCGAGAATAGTATTACATAGTTTTTATGTACAATTATACAAATTAACCTTATTTATAATCTTAATTGAGAAGTTTAACTAAAGGTCAAACTTTCAGCCCCAACTGGCCTGAACTAGGTCTTATAAGGCTGAATTGGGCCAAAAGGACGAGAAAACTTGATTTTCAAGAGCCAGTAGTAGAATAACATAGTTTCTATGTATAATTATAAATAATTAATCATATTTGAAGTTTCAAAAAGTCAAAGTTTCAACTCCGATTGGCTTGAACTAGGCCTATTGAGATCCGCATTAGGCCTAAACAGTGAGAAACATGATTTTCAAGAGACGAGCGTATTAATTAAAAAGTTTTTATGAATAAGTAATACTAATTAACCGTATTTCTTAGGTTAATTGGGCAGTTTGACCAATACACAAACTTTCAGCCCTGATGGGCCTAAATTAGGCCTAATAAGAGAAGAATTGGGCCCCGATAGGGTGAAAATGTGAGTTTTAAGAACCGAGAGTAGTATTACATAGTTTCTAAATGTAGTTACTACTTTATTTATAGTCTTAATTAGGAAATTTGATGAAAAGTCTCAGCCCCGATTGCTCTAAACTAGGCCTTATAAGAGCGAATAGGGCAAACGGTGAGAAAATGTGATTTTCAAGAGCTGGGAGCAGTATTTTATAGTTTCTATGTACAAATACTACTATTTAACCTTATTTCTTGTATTAATTGTGAAGTTTGACTAATAGTCATAGCTTCAGTCATGATTGGTCCGAATTAGGCCTTTTATAGAACATGATTTTCAAAAGCCGAGAGTAGTATTACATAGTTTTTATGTACCACTATTATTAATTAACCTAATTTCTTGTGATATTTGGGAAGTTCGACATAGACAAATTTGGGAAGTTCGATAGTAGAGCCGAATAGGCCCAAAACGATGGGAAAACATGATTTTCAAAAGCCGAGAGTAGTAGTATATAGTTTATATGTACAAATATAGTCAAACTTTCAGCCACGGCGCCCTGAACAAGGCCTTATAACATCCGAATTAGGCCCAAACAGGGTGAAAACGTGAGTTTCAAGAGTAGGGAGTAGTATTACATAGTTTCTATGTACAATTGTACTAATTATCTTATTTGCAGACTAGGTGGGAAGTTTGATAAAAAGTCAAACTTTCAGCCCCGATTGGCTTGAATTACGCCTTATAAGAGCCGAATTGGGCCGAAATGGTGAGAAAATATGATTTTGAAGAGTCGGGAGTAGTATCACATAGTTTCTATAAGCAAATAGTACTAATAAACCTTATTTCTTAGGTTACTTGCGAAGTTTGACCAATAGTCAAACTTTCAACCTCGATTGTACTGAAGTAGACCTTATAAAAGTCAAATTGGGCCCGAACAGGGAGAAAATGTGAGTTTCAAGAGCCGAGAGTAGTATTATATAGTTTCTATGTACAATTATAAATAATTAATCTTATTTTAAGACTTAATTGGGAAGTTTAACGAAAAGTCAAACTTTCAGCCCCAATTGGTCTGAGCTAGGTCTTATAAGAGCCGAATATGGTCATAACGAGGAAACGTGATTTTCAAGAGCCTTCAAGAGCCGAGAGTAGTATTACATAGTTTCTATGTACAAGTACTACTAATTAATCTTATTTCTAGTGATATTTGAGAAGTTTGACCAAAAGTCAAACTTTCAACCCCAACTGGCCTGCATTATGCCTTAAAATTGCCATTCAAGAGCTGGGATTAGAATTATAAAGTTTCGATGTACAATTATACAACTAATTAACCTTACTTAAAGTCATAATTGAGAAGTTTGACCATAAGTCAAACTTTCAGCCCTGATTGGGCTGAATTAGAGCTTATAAGTGTCGAATTGGCTCAAATCGGGGAGAAAATAGGGTTTTCAAGAGCCTGGAGTAGAACTACATAGTTTTTATGTATAATTACCACTAATTAACCTTATTTCTATTTTTAGTTGGGATGTTTGACCAAATTCAAACTTTCAGCCCCGATTGGCTTGAATTGGGCCTTATAAGAGCTAAATTGGGCCAAACTGTTAGCAAATATGGTTTTCAAGAGTTGGGAGTAGTATTACATAGTTTCTATAAATAAATAATACTAATTTACTTTATTTCTTAGGTTAATTAGGAAGTTGACCAGTACACAAACTTTCAGCACCGATTGGCCTGAAGTAGACCTTATAAGAATTGAATTGGGCCCAAACAGGGAGAAAACGTGAGAGTCAAGAGCTGGGAGTAGCATTACATAGTTTCTATGTATAATTACTACTAACTAATCTTATTTATAGTTTTATTTTGAAAGTTTGACCGAAGCCTAACTTTAGCCCCGGTTGGCCAAAACTAGGCCATATAAGAGCCGAATAGGGCCAAACGGTGAGAAAACGTGGTTTTCAAGGTCGGGAGTAGTATTATAAAGTTTATATGTAAAATATTACTAATTAATCTTATTTTTGTGTCAATTAGAATATTTGACTAATAATCAAGCTTTCATCCCCGATTGGGCTGAATAAGAACTAAGTAGAGCCGAATAGGAAAAATCGAGGAGAAAACGTGGTTTTCAAGAGTCAGGAGAAGTATTATAGGGTTTATATATAAAATTACTACAAATTAACCTTATTTCTAGTCTTAATTAGGAAGTTTGAATAAAACTTAAACTTTCAAGCCTGAATTAGGCCTTATGCGAGACGAATAGGGCCCAAACGGTGGGAAAATATAATTTTAAGAGATAGGAGTAGTATTACATAGTTTCTGTAGGATCTAAAAATATGATAACACAAACACTAGAGGGGGGTGAATAATGTTTTTAAAAACCTAGACAAAAACAAGGTCTTATTAGAGCCGAGTTGGTTTCTAACAGTGAGAAAACTTGCTTTTCAAGAGCCAGTGGTAGGAATACATAGTTTCTAAGTATAATTACAACTAATTAAACTTATTTGTCTTAATTAAGAAGTTTGATCAAAAGTCAAACTTTCAATCCCGAATGGTCTCAACTTGGACTTATAAGAGCCGAATAGGGTCAAAATGAGGAGAAATCAGGTTTTTCAAAAGTCGGGAGTAGCATTACATAGTTTCTATGTACAATTAAAACTAATTAATCTTATTTCAAGTCTTAATTGGGAAATTTGATGAAAAGTCGAACCTTACAGCCTTGATTGGACTGAACTAGGACTTATTAGAGCCGAATAGGGTCAAAACGGGGTTTTCAAGATCCAGGATTAAAATTACTTAGCTTCTATGTACAATTACAGAAAATTTCCTTATTTCTTATCTTAATTGGGAAACTTACCAAAAATCTAACTTTCAGCCTCGATTGGCTTGAACTAGGCTTTATAGAGCTGAATTAGGTCCAAACTGTTATAAAACGTTATTTTCAAGGGCCGGGCGTAGTATTACATAGATTCTATAAACAAATAATACTAATGAACCTTATTTTTTTGGTTAATTAGGAAGATTGACCAGTAATCAAACTTTCATCCCCTACTACCCTGAACTAGGCCTTATTTGAACCGAATTGGGCCCAAAAAGTCAGAATACATAGGTTTCAAGAGTCGGGAGTAGTATTACATAGTTTCTATGTATAATTACAATTAATTAATCTTATTTCAAGTCTTAATTGGAAATTTGTCTAAAAGTTAAACTTTCAGCCCCAATTGGCCTGAATTAGGACTTATAAGAGCCAAGTAGGGCCATAGCAAGGAGAAAACATGGTTTTTAAGAGCCGGTACTGTATTAGATAGTTTCCATGTACACTACTACTTAATTAATCTTATTTCTTGCCATATTTAGGAAGTTTGACCAAAAGTTGAAATTTTAGCCCTGATTGATCTGAAATGGGCCTTATGAGAGTCGAATGGGCCTACACTATGAGAAGACGTGGTTTTCAAGTATCGGGAGTAGAATTACATAGTTTTTCGTACACATGCTACTATTTAATCTTAATTCTTGTGTTAATTGGGAAGTTTGACTAATAGTTAAATTTTCAGCCCCTTTGGCCTGCTTTAGCCTTAAAGGAGTCGACTTGGGCCTAAAGAGGGAGAAAACGTGAGTTTCAAAATCTGAGAGTTGTATTACATAGTTTTTATTTACAAATATTACTAATTAAACTTATTTTTAATCTTAATTGGGAAGTTTTACAGGAAGCCATACTTTCAGCCCTGATTAGTCAGATCTAGGCCTTATAAGAGCTTAGTAGGGCCTAAACAGTGAGAAAACGTGCTTTTCAAGAGCCAAGAATAGAATTAAATAGTTCTATGCACAATTTTAACTAATTAGCATAATTTCAAGTCTTAATGGGGGTTTGACCAAATGTCAAACTTTAAGCCCCGATTGGCTTGAATTAGGCCTTATAAGAGCCGAATAGGGCCCAAATAGTAAGAAAATGAGCTTTTTAAGAGTCAAGAGTAGAATTACATAGTTTCAATGAAAAATAATACTAATAAACCTTATTTCTTAGGTTAATTGGGAAGTTTGACAAATAGTCAAATTTTCATCCCGTTTGGCCTGAACTGGGCCTTATAAAAGCCAAATTGGGCCCAAATGGTGAGAAAATATGGTTTTCAAGAACTCGACGTAGTATTACATAGATTATATGAACAAATAATACTAATAAATCTTATTTCTTATGTTATTTGGGATGTTTGAACAATAGTCAAACTTTTAGCCCAGACTGCCCTGAACTAGGGCTTATAAGAGCCGAATTAGGCTCAAAAAGGGAGAAAACGTGAGTTTCATGAGTTGGAAGTAGTATTACATAATTTCTATGTACAATTAAAACTAATTAACCTTATTTCAAGTCTTAATTGGAATGTTTGATCAAAAGTCAAACTTCAGCCTCAATTGGCCTGAATTAGGAGTTATAAAAGCAGAATACATAACGAGGAGAAAACGTAATTTTCAAGAACCGAGAGTAGTATTATATTATTTTATGTACAAATACTAATAATTAACCTTAATTCTAGTCATATTTGGGAAGTTTGACTGAAAGCCAAACTTTCCACCCCGATTGACCTGAACTAAGCCTTATGAGAGTCGAATAGGGCCAAATGGCGAGAAAACGTGGTTTTCAAGTGCCGAGAGTAAAATTACGTAGTTTTTATATACAAATACTACTAATTAACCTTAATCATGTGTTAATTGGGAGGTTTGACCAAAAGTCAAACTTTCAGCCCTGCTTGGCCAGAATAATGCCTTAAAAGAACCGAATTGAGCCCAAACAACATGAAAACATGAGTTTCAAGATCCGAGAGTAGTATTACAAGTTTTTATGTACAAATACTACTAATTAACCTTATTCTAACCTTAATTGGGAAGTTTGACCAGAAGATAATCTTGCAGCCCCATTGGCCTGAACAAGGCCTTATACGAGCGAATAAGGCCCAAATAGGGAGAAAATGTGCTTTTTAAGAGCTGAAAGTAGATACAAAGTTTCTATGCACAATTGCTTCTAGAAAATGTTTTTCAAGAGCAGGGAGTACAATTACATAGTTTCTATGTACAATTAAAACTAATTAACCTTATTTCAAGTCTTAATTAAGAAGCTTGATCAAAAGTCAAACTTTAAGCCCCGAGTAGCTTGAATTAGGCTTTATAAGATCCGAATTGAACCCAAACTTTGAGAAATATGCTTTTTAAGAGTTGAGAGCTTTTCATTATTTATATGAACAAATAATATTAATAAACCTTATTTCGTATATTAATTGAGAAGTTTGACACATAGTCAAACTTTTAGCCCCGTTTGGCCTGAGCTAGACCTTATAAGAGCCGAATTGGGCCCAATTGGTTAGAAAATATGCTTTTCAAGAGCCAGGAGTAGAATTACATTATTTTTATATACAATTACAGCTAATTAACCAAATTTTAAGACTTAATTGGGAAGTTTGACCAAAAGTCTAATTTTTAGCCCTGATTAGCTTGAATTAGTTCTTATAAGAGCCGAATTGGGCCCATCAGTGAGAAAATGTTATTTTTCAAGTGCCGAGAGTAGTATTACATAGATTCTATGAACAAATAATACTAATAAACCATATTTTTTAGCTTAGTTGGGAAGTTTGATCAATAGTCAAACTTTCATCCTCGTTTGGCCTGAATTAGGCCTTATAAGAGCCTAATTGGTCCCAAAAAGGCAGAAAACGTGAGTTTCAGGAGCTGGGAGTAGTATTACATAGTTTCTATATACAATTACTACTAATTAACCTTATTTGAAGTCTTAATTGGGAAGTTTAACCAAAAGTCTAACTTTTAGCCCCGATTGGGCTAAACTAGGCTTTAAAGAACCGAGTAGGGCCCAAACGGCGAGAAAAACTTTTTATTTTCAAGAGCCGAGAGTTGTACTACATAGTTTCTATGTATAAGTACTGCCAATTAACCTTATTTCTAGTTATATTTAGGAAGTTTCAGTAAAAGTCAAACTTTCAGCTACGATTAGCCTGATGTAAGCCTTAAGAGAGCCGACTAGGGCCTCAAACGATAAGAAAACGTGGTTTTCAAGTGCAGGGAGTAGAATTACATTGTTTTTATGTATAAAACTACTAATTAACCTTAATTCTTGTGTTAATTGGAAAGTCAAAATTTCATCCCTGTTTGGCCTGAATTAGGCCTTAAAAGAGCTGAATTGGGCCCAAACAGGGAGAAAACATGAGTTTCAAGAGCAGGGAGTAGAATTACATAGTTTTTCTGTGCAAAAATGACTAATTAACCTTAATTCTAGTCTTATCGAGAAGTTTCACCAAATGTTAAACTTTCAGCTCCGATTGGACCAATAAAGCCAACATCAGGCCAATCGGGGCTGATAATTTGACTTTTGCTGAAACTTCTCAAATATGACTAGAAATAAGGTTAATTAGTAGTACTTGTACATAGAAACTATATAATACTACTCCCGACTCTTGAAACTCATATTTTCTCCATGTTTTGGACTAATTCAGCTTTTTTAGGGCCTAACTCTAGCCAAACGGGGCTGAAAAGTAGAAAAGGTCTAACTTCCCAATGAAGACTTTAAAATAAGGTAATTGTACCTGTACATAAAAATTATGTAATTGTTTTTATGTATAATAATTACAACTACATAGTTTTTATGTATAATTACAACTAATTAACCTTATTTCTATTTTTAATTGTGAAGTTTGACCAAATTCAAACTTTCAGCCACGATTAGCTTGAACTGGGCCTTATAAGAGCCAAATTGGGCCAAATTATTAGCAAATATGGTTTTCAAGAGTTGGGAGTAGTATTACATAGTTTCTATAAATAAATAATACTAATTTACTTTATTTCTTAGGTTAATTAGGAAGTTTGACCAATACACAAACTTTTAACACCGATTGGCCTGTGTAGGCCTTATAAGAATTGAATTGGGCCCAAACAGGGAGAAAACGTGAGTTTCAAGAGTTGGGAGTAGTATTACATAGTTTCTATGTACAATTACTACTAATTATTCTTATTTATAGTTTTAATTTGAAAGTTTGACCGAAGCCTAACTTTAGCCCCGGTTGGCCAAAACTAAGCCTTATAAGAGTCGAATAGGGCTAAACGGTGAGAAAATGTGATTTTCAAGAGCCGAGAGTAGTATTATATAGTTTATATGTAAAATATTACTAATTAACCTTATTTTTTGTGTCAATTAGAATGTTTGACTTAATCAAGCTTTCAGCCCCGATTAGGCTGAACAAGAACTAAGTAGAGCCGAATAGGGAAAAATCGAGGAGAAAACGTGGTTTACAAGAGTCGGGAACGGTATTATATGGTTTATATATACAATTACAATAAATTAACCTTATTTCTAGTCTTAATTAGGAAGTTTGAACAAAACTTAAACTTTCAAGGCTGATTGGCCTGAATTAGGCCTTATGCGAGACGAATAGGGCCCAAACGGTGAGAAAACATAGTTTTTAAGAGATAGGAGTAGTATTACATAGTTTCTGTAGGATCTAAAAATAAGACAACACAAACACTAGAGGGGGGTGAATAATATTTTTAAAAATCTAGACAAGAACTAGGTCTTCTTAGAGCCGAGTTGGTCTCTAATAGTGAGAAATCGTGAGTTTCAAAATCTGAGAGTTATGCTACATAGTTTTTATTTACAAATATTACTAATTAACCTTATTTTTAATCTTATTTGGGAAGTTTTATAGGAAGTCATACTTTCAGACTTGCTTAGCCTGATCTAGGCCTTATTAAGAGCTGAGTAGGGCCTAAACAGTGAGAAAACGTGTTTTTCAAGAGCCAAGAATAGAATTACATAGTTCTATGTACAATTTCAACTAATTAGCATAATTTCAAGTCTTAATGGGGGTTAGACCAAAAGTCAAACTTTAAGGCCCGAGTGGCTTGAATTAGGCCTTATAAGAGCCGAATAGGGCCCAAACAGTGAGAAAACGAGCTTTTTAAGAGTCAAGAGTAGAATTACATAGTTTCTATGAATAATAATATTAATAAACCTTATTTCTTAGGTAAATTAGGAAGTTTGACTAATTGTCAAATTTTCAGCCCCGTTTGGCCTGAATTAGACTTTATAAGAGCCGAATTGGACCCAAGCGGTAAGAAAATATGGTTTTCAAGAATTCGGCGTAGTATTACATAGATTATATGAACAAATAATGCTAATAAATCTTATTTCTTATGTTATTTGGGAAGTTTGACAAATAGTCAAACTTTTAGCCCAGAGTGCCCTAAATTAGAGCTTATAAGAGCCGAATTAGGCCCAAAAAGGGAGAAAACGTGAGTTTCAAGAGTCGGAAGTAGTATTACATAATTTCTATGAACAATTAAAACTAATTAACCTTATTTCAAGTCTTAATTGAAAGTTTGACCAAAAGTCAAACTTCAGCCTCAGTTGGCCTGGATTAGGAGTTATAAAAGCAGAATACATAACGAGGAGAAAATGTGATTTTCAAAAATCGAGAGTAGTATTACATTATTTTTATGTACAAATAATAATAATTAATCTTATTTCTAGTCCTATTTGAGAAGTTTGACTGAAAGTCAAACTTTCAGCCCCGATTGGCCTGAACTAAGCGTTATGACAGTCGAATAGGGCCAAACGGCGAGAAAACGTGGTTTTCAAGTACCGGGAGTAGAATTACGTAGTTTATATATATAAATACTACTAATTAACCTTAATCATGTGTTAATTGGGCGGTTTGACTAAAAGTTAATTAGGAAGTTTGACCAATACACAAACTTTCAGCACCGATTGGCCTGAAGTAGGCCTTATAAGAATTGAATTGGGCCAAAAAGGGAGAAAACGTGAATTTCCAAGCTGGGAATAGTATTACATAGTTTCTATGTACAATTACTACTAATTAATCTTATTTATAGTTTTAATTTGAAAGTTTGACCGAAGCCTAATTTTAGCCCCGGTTGTCCAAAACTGGCCTTATAAGAGCCGAATAGGGCCAAACGGAGAGAACACGTGGTTTTCAAGGGCCGGGAGTAGTATTATATAGTTTATATGTAAAATATTACTAATTAACCTTATTTTTTGTGTCAATTAGAATGTTTGACTAATAATAAAGGTTTCAGCCCTGATTGGGCTGAAGAAGAACTAAGTGATCCGAATAGGGAAAAATCGAGGAGAAAACGTCATTTTCAAGAGTCAGGAGCAGTTATATGGTTTATATATACAATTACTATAAATTAATCTTATTTCTAATCTAATTAGGAAGTTTGAATAAAACTTAAACTTTCAAGCCTGATTGGCCTGAATTAGGCCTTATGCGAGACGAATAGGGCCCAAACGGTGAGAAAATATAGTTTTTAAGAGATAATAATATTACATAATTTCTGTAGGATCTTAAAATATGACAACACAAACACTAGAGGGGGGTGAATAATGTTTTTAAAAATCTAGACAAGAACTAGGTCTTATTAGAGCCGAGTTGGTCTCTAACAGTGAGAAAACGTGCTTTTCAAGAGCCGGTAGTAGGAATACATAGTTTCTAAGTACAATTACAACTAATTAACCTTATTTCAAGTCTTAATTAAGAAGTTTGGTCAAAAGTCAAACTTTCAACCCTTTGGACTTATAAGAGCCGAATAGGGTCAAAACGAGGAGAAAATAGGTTTTTCAAAAGCCAGGAGTAGAATTACATAGTTTCTATGTACAATTAAAACTAATTAATCTTATTTCAAGTCTTTATTGGAAATTTGATGAAAAGTCGAACCTTCAGCCTCGATTGGGTGAACTAGGACTTATTAGAGCCGAATAGGGTCAAAAAGGGGTTTTCAAGATCCAGGAGTAAAATTACATAGCTTCTATGTACAATTACAGCAAATTTCCTTATTTCTTATCTTAATTGGGAAACTTACAAAAAATCTAACTTTCAGCCTCGATTGGCTTGGACTAGGCTTTATAAAGGCCGAATTAGGTCCAAACTGTTAGAAAACGTTGTTTTCAAGGGCCGGGCGTAGTATTACATAGATTCTATGAGCACATAATACTAATAAACCTTATTTTTTGGTTAATTAGAAATTTTGACCAGTAATCAAACTTTCAGCCCTACTGCCCTGAACTAGGCCTTATATTTGAACCGAATTGGGCCCAAAAAGTGAGAATACATAGGTTTCAAGAGTCAGGAATAGTATTACATAGTTTCTATGTATAATTACAAATAATTAACCGTTTTCAAGTCTTAATTGAAAATTTGTCTAAAAGTCAAACTTTTAACCCTAATTGGCCTGAACTAGGACTTACAAGAGCCAAGTAGGGCCAAACATGGTTTTCAAGAGTCGGGAGTAGTATTACATAGTTTTTATGTACAACTACTACTTAATTAACCTTATTTCTTGCCATATTTAGGAAGTTTGACCAAAAGTCAAAATTTTAGCTCTGATTGACTTGAAAATAGGCCTTATGAGAGTCGAATAGGGCCCAAACTATGAGAAGACGTGGTTTTCAAGTACCGGGAGTAGAATTACATAGTTTTTTGTACCCATGCTACTATTTAATCTTAATTCTTGTGTTAATTGGGAAGTTTAACTAATAGTTAAACTTTTAGCCCCTTTGGCCTGATTTAGCCTTAAATGAGTCGACTTGGGTCCAAAGAGGGAGAAACGTGAGTTTCAAAATCTGAGAGTTGTATTACATAGTTTTTATTTACAAATATTACTAATTAACCTTATTTTTAATCTTAATTGGGAAGTTTTATAGGAAGTCATACTTTCAGCCCTGATTAGCCAGATCTAGGCCCTATAAGAGCTGAGTAGGGCCTAAACAGTGAGAAAACGTATTTTTCAAGAGCCAAGAATAGAATTACATAGTTCTAAGCATAATTTCAACTAATTAGCATAATTTCAAGTCTTAATAGGGGTTTGACCAAAAGTCAAATTTTAAGCCCCGAGTATCTTGAATTAAGCCTTATAAGAGCCGAATAGGGCCCAAACAGTGAGAAAACGAGCTTTTTAAGAGTCAAGAGTAGAATTACATAGTTTCTATGAAAAATAATACTATAAACCTTATTTCTTAGGTTAATTGGGAAGTTTGACTAATAGTCAAATTTTCAGCCCCGTTTGGCCTGAACTAGACTTTATAAGAGCCGAATTGGGCCCAAACGGTGAGAAAATATGGTTTTCAAGAATTCGGCGTAGTATTACATAGATTATATGTACAAATAATACTAATAAATCTTATTTCTTATGTTATTTAGGAAGTTTGACAAATAGTCAAACTTTTAGCCCAGACTGCCCTGAATTAGGGCTTATAAGAGCCGAATTAGGCTCAAAAAGGGAGAAAACGTGAGTTTCAAGAGTCAGAAGTAGTATTACATAATTTCTATGTACAATTAAAACTAATTAACCTTATTTCAAGTCTTAATTAGATAGTTTGACCAAAAGTCAAACTTCAGCCTCAGTTGGCCTGAATTAGAAGTTATAAAAGCAGAATACATAACGAGGAGAAAACGTGATTTTCAAGAACTGAGAGTAATATTACATTGTTTTTATGTACAAATACTAATGATTAAGTTTATTTCTAGTCATATTTGTGAACTTTGACTGAAAGCCAAACTTTGAGCACCGATTGGCCTGAACTAAGCCTTATTACAATCGAATAGGGCCAAACGGCGAGAAAACGTGGTTTTCAAGTATTGGGAGTAGAATTACGTAGTTTATATATATAAATACTACTAATTAACCTTAATCATGTGTTAATTGAGAGGTTTGACTAAAAGTCAAGCTTTCAGTCCCGCTTGGCCAAAATAATGCCTTAAAAGAACCGAATTGAGCCCTAAACAACATGAAAACATTAGCTTCAAGATCCGAGAGTAGTATTACAAGTTTTTATGTACAAATACTACTAATTAACCTTATTCTAGCCTTAATTGGGAAGTTTGACCAGAGATAAACTTTCAGCCCCGATTAGCCTGAACAAGGCCTTATACAAGCGAATAAGGCTCAAACAGGGAGATGAGTTTCAAGAGCCTGGAGTAGTGTTACATAGTTTTTTATGTACAAATATGACTAATTAACCTTAATTCTAATCTTATTGAGAAGTTTCACCAGGTGTCAAACTTCCAGCTCCGATTGGCCTGAACTAGGCCTTATAAGAGCTGAATAGGGCCCAAACAGTAAGAAAATATGCTTTCCAAGAGCAGAGAGTCGAATTACATAGTTTTTATGTATAATCACTATTAATTAACCTTATTTATGGTCTTAATTGGGAAGTTTGAAAAAAAATCTAACTTTCAGTCCTGATTGGCCTAAACTAGGCCTTATAAGAGCTTAATAAAGCCCAAACGGTTAGAAAATGTTATTTTCAAGAGCTGAGATTAGTATTACATAGTTTCTAGTTATATTTGAGAAGTTTAAGCAAAAATCAAACTTTCAGCCCTAATTGCCCTGATCTAGACCTTATAAGAGCGGAATATAGCCCAAATAGTGAGAAAAAGTTTTTTTCAAGTACCGGGAATAGAATTACAAGTCTTTCTGTACAAATACCACTAATTAACCTTAATTCCTGTGTTAATTGGAAAGTTTAACAATAGTCAAAAGTTCAGCCACGTTTGGCCTGATTTAGGTCTTAAAAGAGCCGAATTAGACCCAAAACAGGTAGAAAACGAGAGTTTCAACTGTCGGGAGTAGTATTACATAGTTTTTTGTACAAATACAACTAATTAACATTATTTCTATTCTTAATTGAGAAATTTGACTAGAAGTCAAACTTTCAGCCCGATTGGCCTGAACTAGGCCTTTTAGAGTCAAATTAGACCAGAGAGGGAGAAAACGTGCTTTTCAAGAGCCCGGAGTAGAATTACATTGTTTGTATGTACAATTACAACTATTAACCTTATTTAAAGTCTACATTGAATAGTTTTGACCAAATGTCAAAATTTCAACCCCATTTTCTGAACTAGGCCCTAAAAAAGCCGAATTGGGCCCAAACAAAGAGGAAATATGAGTTTCAAGAGTCATGAGTTTTATTACATAGTTTTATATACAAATACTATTAATTAATCTTATTTCTATTCTTAATTAAGAAGTTTGACCAGAAGTTAAACTTTCAGCCCAGATTGGCCTGAACAGGCCTTATAAGGGCCTAAATGGGCCCAAGCAATGAGAAAAACATGCCTTTCAAGAGCTGGTAGTAGGATTACATAGTTTTAATGTACAAATATAATTAATTAATATTATTCAAGTCTTAATTGAGAAGTTTGATCAAAAGTCAAACTTTTAGACCCGATTTACCTTTATTATAAGAGCCTAATAAAGTCAAAACGGGGAGAACGGGTTTTTCGAAAGCCGGGACTAGAATTACATAGTTTCTATGCACAATTATAACTAATTAATCTTATTTCAAGTCTTAATTGGGATGTTTGACCAAATTCAAACTTTCAACCCCGATTGGCTTGAACTGGGCCTTATAAGAGCCAAATTAGGCCAAACTGTTAGTAAATATGGTTTTCAAGAGTTGGGAGTAGTATTACATAGTTTCTATAAATAAATAATACTAATTTACTTTATTTCTTAGGTTTATTAGGAAGTTTGACCAATATACAAACTTTCAGCATCGATTGGCCTGAAGTAGGCGTTATAAGAATTGAATTGGGCCCAAAGGGAGAAAACGTGAGTTTCAAGAGCTGGGAGTAGTATTACATAGTTTTTATGTACAATTACTACTAATTAATCTTGTTTATAGTTTTAATTTTAAAGTTTAACCGAAGCCTAACTTTAGCCCTGGTTGGCCAAAACTGGCCTTATAAGAGCCGAATAGGGCCAAACGGTGAGAAAATGTGATTTTCAAGGGCCGGGAGTAGTATTATATAGTTTATATGTAAAATATTACTAATTAACCTTATTTTTTGTGTCAATTAGAATGTTTGACTAATAATCAAGCTTTCAGCCCTGATTGGGCTGAAGAAGAACTAAGTGAGCCGAATTGGAAAAAATCGAGGAGAAAACGTGGTTTTCAAGAGTCAGGAGCAGTATTATATGGTTTATATATACAATTACTACAAACTAACCTTATTTCTAGTCTTAATTATTAGGAAGTTTGAATAAAACTTAAACTTTCAAGCCTGATTGGCCTGAATTAGGCCTTATGCGAGACGAATAGGGCCCAAACGGTGAGAAAATATAGTTTTTAAGAGATAGTAATATTACATAATTTCTGTAGGATCTTAAAATATGACAACACAAACACTAGAGGGGGGTGAATAATGTTTTTAAAAATCTAGACAAGAACTAGGTCTTATTAGAGCCGAGTTGGTCTCTAACAGTGAGAAAACGTGCTTTTCAAGAGCCGGTAGTAGGAATACATAGTTTCTAAGTACAATTACAACTAATTAACCTTATTTCAAGTCTTAATTAAGAAGTTTGGTCAAAAGTCAAACTTTCAACCCTTTGGACTTATAAGAGCCGAATAGGGTCAAAACGAGGAGAAAACAGGTTTTTCAAAAGCCAAGAGTAGAATTACATAGTTTCTATGTACAATTAAAACTAATTAATCTTATTTCAAGTCTTTATTGGGAAATTTGATGAAAAGTCGAACCTTCAGCCTCGATTGGGTGAACTAGGACTTATTAGAGCCGAATAGGGTCAAAAAGGGGTTTTCAAGATCCAGGAGTAAAATTACATAGCTTCTATGTACAATTACAGCAAATTTCCTTATTTCTTATCTTAATTGGGAAACTTACAAAAAATCCAACTTTCAGCCTCGATTGGCTTGGACTAGGCTTTATAAAGGCCGAATTAGGTCCAAACTGTTAGAAAACGTTGTTTTCAAGGGCCGGGCGTAGTATTACATAGATTCTATGAGCACATAATACTAATAAACCTTATTTTTTTGGTTAATTAGGAAGTTTGACCAGTAATCAAACTTTCAGCCCCTACTGCCCTAAACTAGGCCTTATTTGAACCGAATTGGGCCCAAAAAGTGAGAATACATAGGTTTCAAGAGTCAGGAATAGTATTACATAGTTTTTATGTATAATTACAAATAATTAACTGTTTTCAAGTCTTAATTGGAAATTTGTCTAAAAGTCAAACTTTTAACCCTAATTGGCCTGAATTAGGACTTACAAGAGCCAAGTAGGGCCATAGCAAACACGGTTTTCAAGAGTCGGGAGTAGTATTTCATAGTTTTTATGTACAACTACTACTTAATTAACCTTATTTCTTGCCATATTTAGGAAGTTTGACCAAAAGTCAAAATTTTAGCTCTGATTGACTTGAAAATAGGCCTTATGAGAGTCGAATAGGGCCCAAACTATGAGAAGACGTGGTTTTCAAGTACCGGGAGTAGAATTACATAGTTTTTTGTACACATGCTACTATTTAATCTTAATTCTTGTGTTAATTGGAAAGTTTGACTAATAGTTAAACTTTCAGCCCCTTTGGCCTGATTTAGCCTTAAAGGAGTCGACTTGGGCCCAAAGAGGGAGAAACGTGAGTTTCAAAATCTGAGAGTTATATTACATAGTTTTTATTTACAAATATTATTAATTAATCTTATTTTTAATCTTAATTGGGAAGTTTTACAGGAAGTCATACTTTCAGCCCTGATTAGCCATATCTAGGCCTTATAAGAGCTGAGTAGGGCCTAAACAGTGAGAAAACGTATTTTTCAAGAGCCAAGAATAGAATTATATAGTTCTATGCACAATTTCAACTAGTTAGCATAATTTCAAGTCTTAATGGGGGTTTGACCAAAAGTCAAAATTTAAGCCCCGAGTGGCTTGAATTAGGCCTTATAAGAGCCGAATAGGGCCCAAACAGTGAGAAAACGAGCTTTTCAAGAGTCAAGAGTAGAATTACATAGTTTCTATGAAAAATAATACTATTAAACCTTATTTCTTAGGTTAACTGGAATGTTTGACTAATAGTCAAATTTTTAGCCCCGTTTGGCCTGAACTAGACCTTATAAGAGCCGAATTGGGCCCAAACGGTGAGAAAATATGGTTTTCAAGAACTCAGCATAGTATTACATAGAATATATGAACAAATAATACTAATAAATCTTATTTCTTATGTTATTTGGGAAGTTTGACAGATAGTCAAACTTTTAGCCCAGACTGCCCTGAACTAGGGCTTATAAGAGCGGAATTAGGCCCAAAAAGGGAGAAAACGTGAGTTTCAAGAGTCGGAAGTAGTATTACATAATTTCTATGTACAATTAAACTAATCAACCTTATTTCAAGTCTTAATTGGAAAGTTTGACCAAAAATCAAACTTCAGCCTCAATTGGCCTGAATTAGGAGTTATAAAAGCAGAATACATAACGAGGAGGAAATGTGATTTTCAAGAACCGAGAGTAGTATTACATTATTTTTATGTACGAATACTAATAATTATTCTTATTTCTAGTTATATTTGGGAAGTTTGACTGAAAGCCAAACTTTCAGCGCCGATTGGCCTGAACTAAGCCTTATGAGAGTCGATTAGGGCCAAACGGTGAGAAAACGTAGTTTTCAAGTACCGGGAGTAGAATTACGTAGTTTTATACACAAATACTATTAATTAACCTTAATCATGTGTTAATTGGGTGATTTGACTAAAAGTCAAACTTTCAGTCCCGCTTGGCCAGAATAATGCCTTAAAAGAACCGAATTGAGCCCTAAACAACATGAAAACATGAGTTCAAGATCCGAGAGTTGTATTACATGTTTTTATCTACAAATACTACTAATTAACCTTATTCTAGCCTTAATTGGAAGTTTGACCAAAAGATAAACTTTCAGCCCCGATTAGCCTGAACAAGGCCTTATACAAGCGAATAAGGCCCAAACAGGGAGAAAATGTGCTTTTCAAGAGCTGAAAGTAGATACAAAATTTCTATGCACAATTGCTTCTAGAAAATATTTTTCTAGAGCCGGGAGTAGAATTACATAGTTTCTATGCACAATTAAAACTAATTAACCATATTTCAAGTCTTAATTAGGAAGCTTGATCAAAAGACAAACTTTAAGCCCCGAGTGGCTTGAATTAGGCCTTATATGATCCGAATTGGGTCCAAACTTTGTGAAATATGCTTTTTAAGAGCCGAGATCTTTACATTATTTATATGAACAAATAATATTAATAAACCTTATTTCTTATATTAATTAGAAGTCTGACACATAGTCAAACTTTTAGCCCCGTTTGGCCTGAGCTAGACCTTATAAGAGCCGAATTGGGCCCAATCGGTTAGAAAATATGCTTTTCAAGAGCCAGGAGTAGAATTACATTGTTTTTATATACAATTACAACTAATTTACTAAATTTCAAGACTTAATTGGGAAGTTTGACCAAAAGTCTAATTTTTAGCCCTGATTAGCTTGATTAGGTCTTATAAGAGCCGAATTAGGCCCCATTAGTGTGAAAATATTATTTTCAAGTGCCGAGAGTAGTATTACATAGATTCTATGAACAAATAATACTAATAAATCATATTTTTTAGCTTAGTTGGGAAGTTTGATCAATAGTCAAACTTTCATCCTCGTTTGGCCTGAATTAGGCCTTATAAGAGCTTAATTGGTCCCAAAAAGGCAGAAAACGTTAGTTTCAGGAGCCGGGAGTAGTATTACATAATTTCAATATACAATTACTACTAAATAACCTTATTTGAAGTCTTAATTGGGAAGTTTAACCAAAAGTCTAACTTTCAGCCCCGATTGGAATAAAATAGGCTTTATAAGAGCCGAGTATGGCCCAAACGGCGAGAAAAACTTTTTGTTTTCAAGAGCCGAGAGTAGTATTTCATAGTTTCTATGTATAAGTACTGCCAATTAACCTTATTTCTAGTTATATTTAGGAAGTTTCAGCAAAAGTTAAACTTTCAGCCACGATTAGCCTGATGTAGGCCTTAAGAGAGCCGACTAGGGCCTCAAACGATAAGAAACATGGTTTTCAAGTGTCGGGAGTAGAATTACATTATTTTTATGTATAAATACTACTAATTAACCTTAATTCTTGTGTTAAATCAAAATTTCATCCCTATTTGGCCTGAATTAGGCCTTAAAAGAGCCGAATTGTGCCCAAACAGGGAGAGAACATGAGTTTCAAGAGCCTGGAGTAGTGTTACATAGTTTTTTATGTGCAAATATGACTAATTAACTTTGATTTTTGTCTTATTGAGAAGTTTCATCAGATGTAAAACTTTCAGCTCCGATTGGCCTGAACTAGGCCTTATAAGAGCCGAATAGGGCTCAAACAGTAAGATAATGTGCTTTTCAGGAGCAGAGAGTCGAATTACATAGTTTTTATGTATAATCACTACTAATTAATCTTATTTATTTCTTAATTGGGAAGTTTGAAAAAAATCTAACTTTCAGTCTTGAATGGCCTAAACTAGGCCTTATAAGAGCTTAATAAGGCCCAAACGGCTAGAAAATGTTATTTTCAAGAGCTGAGAGTAGTATTACATAGTTTCTAGTTATATTTGGGAAGTTTAAGCAAAAATCAAACTTTCAGCCCTAAATTGGCCTGATCTGGACATTATAAGAGCGGAATATAGCCCAAACGGTGAGAAAACGTGGTTTTCAAGTACTGGGAGTAGAATTACAAGTCTTTCTGTACAAATACCACTAATTAATCTTAATTCTTGTGTTAATTGAAAAGTATAACAGTAGTCAAAAATTCAGCCCCGTTTGGCCCGATTAGGTCTTAAAAGAGCCGAATTAGACTCAAAATAGGGAGAAAATGAGAGTTTCAAGTGCTGGGAGTAGTATTACATAGTTTTTATGTACAAATACCACTAATTAACATTATTTCTATTCTTAATTGAGAAATTTGACTAGAAGTCAAACTTTCAGCCCCGATTGGCCTGAACTAAGCCTTTTAAGAGTCGAATTGGACCAGAAGAGGGAGAAAACGTGCTTTTCAAGAGCCCGGAGTAGAATTACGTAGTTTGTATGTATAATTACAACTATTAACCTTATTTAAAGTCTACATTGAATAGTTTAACCAAATGTCAAAATTTCAACCCCGTTTTCTGAACTAGGCCCTAAAATAGCCGAATTGGGCCCAAACAAAGAGGAAATATGAGTTTCAAGAGTCATGAGTTGTATTACATTGTTTTATATACAAATACTATTAATTAATCTTATTTCTATTCTTAATTAAGAAGTTTGACCAAAAAACAAACTTTCAGCCCAGATTGGCCTGAACGGGCCTTATAAGGGCCTAAATGCGCCCAAATAATGAGAAAAACATGCTTTTCAAGAGCTGGTAATAGGATTACATAGTTTTATGTACAAATATAATCAATTAACATTATTCAAGTCGTAATTGAGAAGTTTGATCAAAAGTCAACTTTTAGACCCGATTGACCTCAATTATAAGAGCCTAATAAAGTCAAAACGGGGAGAGTTTACGGGTTTTTCGAAAGCTGGGACTAGAATTACATAGTTTCTATGTACAATTATAACAATTAACCTTATTTCAAGTCTTAATTGGGAAGTTGACGAAAAAAAGTCTAACTTTCAGTCCTGTTTGGCCTAAACTAGGCCTTATAAGAGCTTAATAAGGCCCAAACGGTTAGAAAATGTTATTTTAAGAGCTGAGAGTAGTACTACATAGTTTCTAGTTATATTTGGGAAGTTTAAGCAAAAATCAAATTTTCAGTGCTAATTGGCCTGATCTAGACCTTATAAGAGCAAGAATATAGCCCAAACGGTGAGAAAAAGTGGTTTTCAAGTACCGGGAGTAGAATTACAAGTCTTTCTGTACAAATACCACTAATTAACCTTAATTCTTGTGTTAATTGGAAAGTTTAATAATAGTCAAAAATTCAACCCCGTTTGGCCTGATTTAGGTCTTAAAAGAGCCGAATTAGACCCAAACAGGGAGAAAACGATAGTTTCAAGTGCCGGGAGTGTATTACATAGTTTTTATGTAAAAATACTACTAATTAACATTATTTCTATTCTTAATTGAAAATTTTGACTAGAAGTCAAACTTTCAGCCCCGATTGGCCTAAACTAGGCCTTTTAAGAGTCGAATTGGACCAGAAGAGGGAGAAAACGTGCTTTTCAAGAGCCCAGAGTAGAATTACATAGTTTGTATGTACAATTACAACTATTAACCTTATTTAAAGTCTTCATTGAATAGTTTGACCAAATATCAAAATTTTAACCCCGTTTTCTGAACTAGGCCCTAAAAAAGCCGAATTGGGCCCAAACAGAGAGGAAATATGAGTTACAAGAGTCATGAATTGTATTACATAGTTTTATATACAAATACTATTAATTAATCTTATTTCTATTCTTAATTAAGAAGTTTGACCAGAAGTTAAACTTTCAGCCCATATTGGCCTGAACAGGCCTTATAAGGGCCTAATTGGGCCCAAACAGTGAGAAAAATATGCCTTTCAAGAGCTGGTAATAGGTGAAATCACCAAGAGGGAGATGAATAGGTGATAATGCTAATCTAAATACTAAATGCGGAATTTAAAACTAATTTGTAACAACACTTAGTGCAACCAACGAGTGTAGCCGAATTCCCCGTGAAGGGCTCTGGACTAACTCCTCTTGATTCTCTGAATAAGAGTTGAGGCGCTATATGAAGCTCTCGTGGTTAAGCACAAGTGAGGCACACAAGCAAACACAACCAACCATATAGATATAGGAAATATGAATCAATGCAAGGCACAACACAAGCATATAAGATATGACAATAGGAATGATGCACAACACAAATAAAGAGAGAGAGAGAGAGAGAGAGAGAGAGAGAGAGAGAGAGTTTAGAGTCAATGGATCAAACGCAAACAACAAGATGTGTTTCGAGGTTCGAGCACCGAGCTCTACGTCCCCGCCTTTACCGAGAAGGATTTCCAATCCACTAGGCGTACCGAACTCCTCTCTCAACCAATACAACCTCTACCGAGGCAATACAAATGGTCTACCGAAGACCGGAGTACCAAACTCCACCAATACAACCAAATCCACCTCACCAAGAGGGATACAAGCACCAACCAACTCCACCTCACCAAGAGGGATAAACCACAACCTCAACCTCTACCAAAGAGGGAGTTAACCACAACCCAAATCCACCTCTACCAAAGAGGGATATCACAAATGAAAGGGTTTACAACAAAGTGGTATATCTCAACCACAAACCAATTTTCCCACAAATAAATGATCCTATAGAATAGGATAGAGTGATATAGCTCAAGTATGGAAAACAAAGTGTTTTGATCAAAGAAATTCTCTTGGGAAAACACCAAAATAGATATAGGAGTTTTAGATCAAAAACTAATTCCCAAAAACCTAATTTCTTTGAAATAACAAACACTTTTGAAAACAAACAAAGAATAGCAATTTGAACCCAAAACTTTTTGCTTGAAAACACTAGAAGAGATCTGGAATTTTTGGCTCTAAAAATCTTAGCCAAAATCCCAAACAAATGGGGCTTATATAGGCCTCCAACAAAAACTAGCCGTTGGGGCTTTTTGTCAGCCCTGGCGGCTGGCGGTCGACCGCCAACGGTAAAAAATTTGACCGTTGGAGTCCTTCGGTCGACCGTCCGGTCGACCGCCCCAAATCCAGAGAGCAAATGCTCTCTGGCCGGTTGACCGACCGGTCGACCGTGCCTTGCTTACGGTCGACCGTCCGGTCGACCGCCCAAGTACCAAGCCAACGTGCACAAGTTTGTGCACGTCGGTCGACCGCCCGGTCGACCGTCAGAGCCTGGCAGAAGGCATTCTGGGTCAGAAAAACTTGGTATTTTTAATTCTAAAAATTCTCATAAATCTTCTAAAAATCCACAAAAATAGTTTCTAACATTATATATGATATACAAACATGTGTTAAAAATTTCAACACAAATATCAAACATTTTGAACCATTTTTGTGACTTATAAATTTTGTCGAAAACCAAAAATCGTATTTTTCCAAACTTGAATTTTCCAAATGAAATCTGATTTTTTCAAAACTCATTCAAATACAAAAACATGATATTTAAACACTTTGAAGCATGTTGCATATGGATAGAAATCCAATATACAAGAAACATATATATATCATAGTTTTTGACTTTAATTCCGAAAATACGTTTTGTTAAAAACACAAAACCTAGATACATGAATAGGTATGTCAAACTTAAGTTTATTTAAGACATGAAGCAACATGTATATAGAATGAATCTAATATACATAAAACCAAGTAAACTTGTTTTGATGCTATCTATTCATGAAAACCAATATCGGTTAAACCAAAAACCAAAAAATCGAATCCAAAACATGAAACGTGTGTGTATAGTGAACTTGAGCATATCACACTATTCTAATCTTTACAAATGAATCTAAAACAAACTAAACTAAGATACCGAGGTCTTCTTGATGAACTCCGTCTTCAAGTCGACTCGATCCAAAACTTTGTGATCCACCGAGCTAGACTCCAACGAGTGCTATGTATGATCTTGTTGCTCGGGCTCTGGAATCACCATGTGAAAGGGTTCAAAACTCCTTTGTTGAAGCAATCACCAACTAATATCTTGATTAATGATCTGAAACTAAACATCACAAGATAATTAGTAAACATAATTACATGAGTTAATCATCATCAAAACTAGAGTGGAAGGCCTCTGGGCTAACAATCTCCCCCTTTTTGATGATGACAAAACTCATGGAGTTATATATGCATGGATTAAAGTTAAGCTTCAAAGAAACTCCCCCTTAACTCATGCATCACAATAAACAATAAATATATGCAATGAATATTAAACATGAAAAATGCATAGACATGCATAAAACACTGAAATGTATAAAACATGTTCTTGATACCAATTAAACGGTAAAACTTATTAAAGCTCTTGATACCAATAAAATGCTCTTAATACCAATAAACAACAAACTAACAAAAAACAAACAATATTTCTAGATAAACAAAACATGCATACAGAACATGCATATAAACTCAAATACCTCTCCCCCTTTTTATCAATCATCAACAAAGGGGTCAAAAACAATAAAAAATGTTCTCCCCTTTTGTCTAAAACAACAAAAAAAAATCAACAAAGGGGTGACATAAAACAAATCAATAAAGGATATATGTAGAAGAGATGTTAAGCTCCCCTTGCATATAGGCAATACAAATCAAAACATTTTATGATACCAATTGAAAGAAAACAAATAAACATCTTGATACCAATTGTAAGGTATTATTCTTTATAAGCATATGATACCAAATTAAAAATCAATATTAATTAATCATTTTTCATCATAAAGTATGGGAGTGGAATACAAAACCAATGGTAAACAAAATACCAATTGAAAGATGAAATACGAGTTTTTCTCCCCCTTTATGAAATACCAACTAAAACTATGCATAAGCTTGTATTAGTATACCAATTGAAAAATAATCAATTGAAACATGATAGTCATTAAAATTCAAGCTTTAGCATAAACAAAATTTGTGATATTTTTGAGCACAAGTAAAAACATATATATGTATGAAAATTTAGATACCAATCGAAATTGATACTATTTAAGAGTATGCATACATACATAAGAATATATTTGAGTATACAATAAATGTCAATATTGATACCAATTGAAAGGATCCAATGATACCAATTGAAACAACAATAATATCAAGTGTATACTCATATTACCTACCACCCATTTCATGCTCATGTTTAAATAGATTTTCAATAAAAAGCATACATGTGCATGGTCGCCCATCCAACCGCCCGTGGAAGGTAGGGGTTTTCAAAAATAGGTTCGAAAATAGAATATGTTTGAAAACTCTACCATGTGAAGAATACGAACTAGTTAAAAGAAAAATTTGTAAACTAGTACGAAATCCTTCAAGCAAGGAATAAAAATAAAATATTTTTCATGAAACATGAAACTCACATGATATCCAACACTCAAAGTCGATGAAGCATGAATATGACTTATGAAACAAAGCATGAGTAAACAACAAGTGAGGTGAGTGTACAAGATATATGTGAAACATATTATCATGAAAAGTAGACAATTAGCTCAATAGAAATTCCTTTAAACATGTAAACATGAAAATCGTCAAAACTAAATTTTCATTAAAATAATTTATACTTCAAGACATATGTATGTTTGGGCAAAACAAGAAGTATACATACATCTCCCTAAACACAATTGAGTCCATAATAAAGATTTGCATGAAAAGCAAATGACTCAAGGGGTATACATGTATATCTTAAGGTTTGGCCAAATAGACATATACATGAAGTGAAAAAAACACATGACCATAAAACATGTCCAAAATGGAAATACAAGTTTAAAATGCATGAATCATCAAAACTAGACTATACTAGAACATCTAATGGGTACAAATAAGCATTCAAGCACAAACATATAAAAATTTATTTGTGGCCCATTATATGTACAAGTATATATCCTAGTTTTAATGAAAACTAACACTTAAACAAGTAATCAAAACATGAAGCATAAAAACAAGAATCACAAACATCCATATGATCATTATTTATATGCATATGCATTAGATCTAGGATATACATATTAGTTTAAAACAAAGTGAGAACACAAAGATATAAGTCCATATTAAACATGGGTGTCTCAAATAACTAAACATGTATATCACTAATCTAATAAACATGGCATAAGCATAATGAACAATAAAACAAGTCATGCTATAAATCAAAGTCATGAAAAGCATGCAAATATAAACGGGAGTTAGAGATCGATACCAAAACCGATGAAGGACCTCTCTAGCTCTCCAAACCAAGGTGGTCCTCCCACCAAACTCCCCTTGAAAGTGATGCATCCAAATAATCCTCATGAAGCTCGGAACACATCCACCTCAAGGTACCGTCACTCTTACGTCATGCGAGAGCCCACACCTACATCAAATACAATATGTGTAGTCTTTGGTACCCACACTCTTTTGGGTCCATGGGGGTTAGTACCTTTTCTAACCCAAACAAATCTATTTGCTAAATTAGAATCATGTATTCTATCATAACAAAATTTAGCAAGGTGGCCCTTACGTCCACAATGTGTACATGTGTACACATGAGCATACATTGTGTGATGGTTGTGATCGTGAGTAGCATGTGTATGCCGTGGAGGGTGTGCATGCATAGATGGAACTTGTTTCTTTCGAAACAAAGATTCCAAACGTGTATGGCTCAAAACACAATGGCTCAAAGTGGAGCCCAAACAATCCATATTCTTCTTTAACAAATTAATATCATTTTCAATTATAGAAGAAGAAGTGGAGCATGCAAAGGGTAAGCTAGGTGAAGCTACACTAGCATGGCAAACATGTGAATCTATATTATTTTGCAAAGATTCATTTTCTTTAAACAAACTTCTAAATCCTTGGAAATGGAAGCAATTTTCATTTTTAAAGAATCATTTTCTTTTAAAACAAAATTAACTTTTGAAGACAAGTTTTGATTTTTCTGTAAAATTATTTCACAATTATTTTTATGTTTCAAAAATTCATTTCTTTTAAGACAAGATCAAGTCTAGATTTCAATGAATCCCTTTCATTAGAAATCTCCACTTTATCTTGCAAAACCAAATCAAGTCTTGAACATAAATCTTTGTTTTCTTTATTAAGTTCAAAACTCTTCTTTTTCAAAAGATTATATTTTTCTATCAATTTTTCACAAACAATAGAAAGTTCTTCATTTAAAGTGTTAGGATCAACATGCTCATTACTAGAAGAACTAGCATCATTATAATCTAGTTGAGATTCCGAATATATCTCAAGGGAGTTATTCCCTTGGACCATGAAGCATTGTGACTCGGATTCTCCGCTAGATTCTTCCTCCGGTTGAATTGGCAATTGAAGCATGGAGGTGGTCAACTTGTTCCACACTGCAAAGGCGGAATCAAAGTTAGAAACAAGCATAACATATTCTTTGTTTAGCGTGCTTCTAATAGCCTCAAGGGCTTGTGTATTGGCCCCTACATGATTGCGGTTACCAAGATAGCATTCTTGGTAGCGGCAAGGAAAACATGCAAACCTAGGGTTTTTAAATACATGGACATCCTAAATTTCCATGTGTCAATGTTGGAAACATCAAACATGGGAGGTGACAAGCAATCCATGAGTGTGTGCAAACAAATATACGTGTGCAAAAAACAAATGATAGATTAGCTAACCAAGATCACACTCCTAGGTGGTTAAACCAAATATCAGGAGCGTAGGCTCTGATACCAATTGAAATCACCTAGAAGGGGGTGAATAGGTGATAATGCTAATCTAAATACTAAATGCGGAATTTAAAACTAATTTGCAACAACACTTAGTGCAACCAACGAGTGTAGCCGAATTCCCCGTGAAGGGCTCTGGACTAACTCCTCTTGATTCCTCTGAATAAGAGTTGAGGCGCTATATGAAGCTCTCGTGGTTAAGCACAAGTGAGGCACACAAGCAAACACAACCAAGCATATAGATATAGGAAATATGAATCAATGCAAGGCACAACACAAGCATATAAGATATGACAATAGGAATGATGCACAACACAAATAGAGAGAGAGAGAGAGAGAGAGAGAGAGTTTAGAGTCAATGGATCAAACGCAAACAACAAGATGTGTTTCGAGGTTCGAGCACCGAGCTCTACATCCCCGCCTTCACCGAAAAGGATTTCCAATCCACTAGGAGTACCGAACTCCTCTCTCAACCAATACAACCTCCACCGAGGCAATACAAATGGTCTACCGAAGACCGGAGTACCAAACTCACCAATACAACCAAATCCATCTCACCAAGAGGGATACAAGCACCAACCAACTCCACCTCACCAAGAGGGAGTAAACCACAACCTCAACCTCTACCAAAGAGGGAGTCAACCACAACCCAAATCCACCTCTACCAAAGAGGGAGTCAACCACAACCCAAATCCACCTCTACCAAAGAGGGATATCACAAATGAAAGGGTTTACAACAAAGTGGTATATCTCAACCACAAACCAATTTTCCCACAAATAAATGATCCTATAGAATAGGATAGAGTGATATAGCTCAAGTGTGGAAAACAAAGTGTTTTGATCAAAGAAATTCTCTTGGGAAAACACCAAAATAGATATAGGAGTTTTAGATCAAAAACTAATTCCCAAAAACCTAATTTCTTTGAAATAACAAACACTTTTGAAAACAAACAAAGAATAGCAATTTGAACCCAAAACTTTTTGCTTGAAAACACTAGAAGAGATCTGGAATTTTTGGCTCTAAAAATCTTAGCCAAAATCCCAAACAAATGGGGCTTATATAGGCCTCCAACAAAAACTAGCCGTTGGGGCTTTTTGTCAGCCCTGGCGGCTGGCGGTCGACCGCCAACGGTAAAAAATTTGACCGTCAGAGTCCTTCGGTCGACCGTCCGGTCGACCGCCCAAATCCAGAGAGCAAATGCTCTCTGGCCGGTCGACCGACCGGTCGACCGTGCTTGCTTACGGTCGACCGTCCGGTCGACCGCCCAAGTACCAAGCCAACGTGCACAAGTTTGTGCACGTCGGTCGACCGCCCGGTCGACCGCCAGAACCTGGCAGAAGGCATTCTGGGTCAGAAAAACTTGGTATTTTTAATTCTAAAAATCCCATAAATCTTCTAAAATCCACAAAAATAGCTTCTAACATTATATTTGATATACAAACATGTGTTAAAAATTTCAACACAAATATCAAACATTTTGAACCATTTTTGTGACTTATAAATTTTGTCGAAAACCAAAAACCGTATTTTTCCAAACTTGAATTTTCCAAATGAAATCTGATTTTTTCAAAACTCATTCAAATAAAAAAACATGATATTAAACACTTTGAAGCATGTTGCATATGGATAGAAATTCAATATACAAGAAACATATATATATCATAGTTTTTGACTTTAATTCCGAAAATACGTTTTGTTAAAACACAAAACCTAGATACATGAATAGGTATATCAAACTTAAGTTTATTTAAGACATGAAGCATACATGTATATAGAATGAATCTAATATACATAAAACCAAGTAACTTGTTTTGATACTATCTGTTCATGAAAACCAATATCGGTTAAACCAAAAATCAAAAAACCGAATCAAAAACATGAAACGTGTTTGTATAGTGAACTTGAGCATATCACACTATTCTAATCTTTACAAATGGATCTAAAACAAACTAAACTAAGATACCGAGGTCTTCTTGATGAACTCCGTCTTCAAGTCGACTCGATCCAAAAACAAACTAAACTTTCAACCCCAAATGGCAGAACTAGGCTTTATAAGAGCCTAATTGGGCCCAACTGAAAAAAAAACATGGTTTTCAAGAGTCGGACATAGTATTACATAGATTCCATGAACAAATAATGCTAATAAATCTTATTTCTTAGGTTAATTGGGCAGTTTGACCAATACACAAACTTTCAGCCCTGATTGGCCTAAATTAGGCCTAATAAGAGACGAATTGGACCCGATAGGGTGAAAATGTGAGTTTCAAGAACCGAGAGTAGTATTACATAGTTTCTAAATACAGTTACTACTAATTAACCTTATTTATAGTTTAATTAGGAAATTTGATGAAAAGTCTAACTTCAGCCCCGATTGGTCTAAACTGGGCCTTATAAGAGCGAATAGGGCCAAAACGGTGAGAAAATGTGATTTTCAAGAGCTGGGAGCAGTATTTTATAGTTTCTATGTACAAATACCACTATTTAACCTTATTTCTTGTGTTAATTGTGAAGTTTGACTAATAGTCATAGCTTCAGTCATGATTGGTCCGAACTAAGCCTTTTATAGAATATGATTTTCAAAAGCCGAGAGTAGTATTACATAGTTTTTATGTACCACTATTATTAATTAACCTAATTTCTAGTGAAATTTGGAAGTTCGACAATAGACAAATTTGAGAAGTTCGACAGTAGAGCCGAATAGGCCCAAACGATGGGAAACATGATTTTCAAAAGCCGAGAGTAGTAGTATATAGTTTTTATGTACAAATATTACCAATTAACCTAATTTATTATGTTATTAGGAAAGTTCGATAATAGACAAACATTTAGCCCCGATTTTGCCCTGAAGTATGCCTTATAAGAGTCGAATGGGCTCAAATAGGGTGAAAACTTGAGTTTCAAGAGCCGACAGTAGTATGTCATAGTTTCTATGTACAATTCTGCTAATTAACTGTATTCTATATTTAATGGAAAGTTAAACTAAAAGTCAAACTTCACCCCCGACTGGGTAAACTGTCTTATAAGAGCCAAATAGGGTCAAAATGGGGGTGAAAACAGGATTTTCAAGATCTGGGAGTAGAAATACATAGTTTTGAGATACAAATACTACTAATTAGCATTATTTTTTAGTCTTTATTGGAAAGTTGACCAAAATCAAACTTTCAGCCCCGATTAGGCTAAACTAGGCCTTATAAGAATAGAAT